>VZTN01036927.1:1815-86602 GCA_013400515.1 Erpornis zantholeuca
TTCTTAGCATGCAAACACCTAAGAAAAATTAAAATGTCCACAGTCTATCCTTAAAAATTCCTAAATAATTCTTATTCTGGGCTGGCAAGGGATAGCTGGTTAAAAGACACACATCAAACACGTGCAGCTTGAGGCACCTGACACACCATATGGGTGTAGACAGCCTGGAAAACCTGCACCATTCCTTGATGCAAATTTCTTTTAAATCTAAAACATTTCTGACATCGAAGTATTTGTCCTACATTAATAGTAATTTCAAGTGATAAGCTTACAACATGACTACAACAGTACAGCAGGAACCAACTGGAACCTTTTACATTTTACAAGAGTAATGCAAATTAAGTAACTCTGGTTTATCAGTCTCATAAGCAGCTGTAAGTTCACTGACTTCAGAAAAATGCTTCAGGTAATCAACAAGCTAAATAAAAATATTTCTGTTTTACAGACTTAGTTGCTCCCAGATTTGAAAATAAGCTTTTGGGTGCAGTGAAATGAAAGAGGCAATTGGAAACCAATTAGCTGAACTGAAAATGGAAATGGTTTCAGCCCCAGATCTGCAATCTGCACTGAGACTTACATCAGTGTTCTTATTATATCTTATGCTTTTAATTGGGCTTCACGTGATGAAGAACTGCAAACACAGCCTGGTTTGGTAGAGCTGGAGTGTTCTGATATTTATCAACAATGGCAGCAACACAACCACCACCCATGTTTTGGGTTATTTGCATTTCTGCATTTATAGCTATTTAGGCAGGCAGGATTTTGTCTGTTTAGAGAGATGAAATTCAGACTGGGTATTTTCACCCAAGGCTGCTCCTCTCCACTGTTAGAAGTTAATTCATTAATGGGGTCTACCACAACTAACACAGCCAGAGTTGGGACTCTACAGAAAGCCTTCCCATGCTTCTTGCCTCCCAGGAGTGCACATTTGGAAAGGGGGTATTTGGGATATTTGGGCACAGTTGGGCTTTATACACTGTTTTAAGGAGCAGCACAGGTATTTTTTGGAGCTGCAGACATCTGTTAATGAGACATGGCCATGTGGCCTGCTTGCTCTCACCTAATAAACTTTGCTGTAATGGTAACTGGTGAGTGACGTCCCATTTTTATTTCACCTCATGAGCTTTATCTCTTACACTCTCCTATCCTGTTCATGTAGAGGAGAAATTCAGTGGCTGGGGGGACATCAGGCAGCTGGTTATGCTCGACCCACTACACACCTCCCCCAGGAAATAACTGCCTGTGTGCTAGATAAACTTAATTCTGTGTGTATCTCCCTTCCACACACATCTAGAGTTCCAGTGTCACAGACTTCATACTGAATGCACATGGTATTCTTCAGAGACTATCATGTGGCTACAGCCAGACAGAAATACTCTATATGGTGTTGCTACCGTACCTATAAAAAGGCTTTAATGAATTCTGACTTCATCCTGCCACATAAGAAGTATGGAAATGTAATGCCTGCCACATTTTGTTGCTCTCAGCCTCTCCTGCAGTCTGTCCTCCTGTGTCTTTTCCTCTCTCGTTCTGCACTGGGAGGCTGTGCTCACCTCTAGCAGGCGCCTAAGAACATCCAGGGCCCATCTGTTTGAATTTAAATCGAGCTTTTTTCTTCAATCTGTTGCTCATGTTGCCCATTGGCTCTTGGAAGAATTATGCTGCTTTACCCCCTCCTTGAAGCATTTCCTTGGCTTCACAAGGGTGGTGCTGTTGACATGTTAGAGATCACTGCCAATCATGGTGAGCCACAGCATCTCCTGGTTTTCTTGTGTCCTCCCCAGCTCATTCAGTAATTTCCTCTCATCTTTTACACAGATGGTTATTTCTGGACACAATCTCCTTTTTTGTCTCGTCGCTTGCAGTGCACCAGTTATTCAGCAGGATTAGCAGGATTTATAGGTTCCATGCTTGTACAAATAAGAAATAATAATTAACCTATTAGGAAAATAAATATTTTGATATATATATCCCCTATTGGGAAAATAAATAAGCAATTTTTCCATTTTCATAGATGGTATTTTC
This sequence comes from Erpornis zantholeuca, assembly GCA_013400515.1. NCBI lineage: Eukaryota > Metazoa > Chordata > Aves > Passeriformes > Timaliidae > Erpornis > Erpornis zantholeuca. The sequence goes on from VZTN01036927.1 coordinate 3,841, forward strand.
TAATTTATTTTCCCACTTTAGCACTTATTAACACTCTCAAAACAGAAACTTTATTTTAGGTTTCTCCTTATTTTTCTTCTTTTCTAAAGAAAAAAAAATCCTCATATTAGCAGTAAGACCATTTCTATATATTAGAAAACTATTTCTATATATTAGACACAGATACATGGAAATACAGTCGAGCTTGAAGATACCAATGGGATTTTCATTGTCGAATAGGAACAGTTTATATCTCTGCCTAGTGGCTTTCCGAAATCCTCACCAAGATTCATAGACATGGACAGGAAAAGCAGCACTATTTTAGGTTCCTGGAAGGAGGCCATTAGTCACTATAAACACTTTACAGCTGGTGTACATTGCAGGGGCTGTTGACCAAATGAACCTTTAAAGGAGAGCGATTTTAAGCCTACTAAAACTCAAATACATGCCAACTCATGAGGAAAGAAAAAATCATGGAAATTAAGGAGAAAAGCACTCTGTTAAATCACACAACTCCTTGCTTAACATGTGAAAGAATCACTCCTACAGCTACAAGAATGTGGAGAATCCCATGGAAGGGCACCTTGAATATTGTCCATTTAGAAGCTGCTAATGAGCTCAATCAGTTCTAAATACACAGAATAAAGGGGGTTAGGGTGGTTTAGTTTTATGTTTGGGGTTTCGTTTAAATTCCTGGATCCATAATTTCAGGTGACATTTTACCTGAATTGTCTGGTGGCCAAATGTGTCATGTAAGATACTCAAGCCTAGCAAGAGGAGTAAAGGAATTCCAGGCTAAGCAGTCAACTGGAAGGAAGAGAAGGAAGTTATGAGGCCAAAGAACTTCCAGCTGAATATTTTATTCTGGGGTAGGAAATACACTGAAGAGTTCAAGCTTATGAAACAGAAGAGGATTGGTTCATATTTTCCCATGTTTTTTTCCTAAATAGTGACAAAGGCCCTGCAATGATGGGACAACCACAACCTTTCTTACAAGACCTAACATACAGAATTTTCCTTTTTCTTTGGATCTTAATTACATTCCTTTGCATCACATAAAAATTCAAGGTCCATTCTGCTGAAAAGCAAACCTGTAATGATAGAAAGTAGGTATTACAGGGAAAAAGAAGGGAAATGGTTACTGAATTTACAGAAATACAGTATAATGCATTACAGCTACCTTTTGCAATGCTTTAAACAGACCCCTACAGAGCTGTCAACAGAGGTTTCAGCTCAAGAGATCTCATTTGTTGTGAGAATGATCTCTCTTTATCTGAGAGCATCTGATTTTTGGGCTACAACTTAAAACAAAATATACTAAAGAAAGTTATTCAACTCTAAAGATCAAGGGAACAAAGCAAAGCAAACAAATTTCAACAGTTTAGCAGCCAGTTTCATTTACTCCCACATTTTCAGAAAACAAATTAGTGTTTTAATATTCCAGGGGCAAACTACAGTAGTTGTGCTGTCAGATTTCAAGACACACTCCAAAGCTGTTCCTCCTCTCAATTTTGTGTATTAAATATCCCATCTGGTTTGGGTCTGATACAGTAAAACTAACCTGCATCCTTCAAATATCCTTTAAATGCTGCATACTGGAGTTTTAATAACTTTCCCTACTCAATGAATCAAGGGCTTGCTCATATTTCAGTGTTTAGCAATTTGCGTGCCCCTTAAATCCTACCCTCAGACACATTTAGGAATATTACAGAGTGTTCCAGGTTTCCCAGAAGCAAATTCCATTGTGAAATTTTATCTGAGACAATAAACATTCCCTAAATTACTTTAATGCACAAAGCAACGATTTAAGTAGAGTTCTTCAAATGCTATCACCTTTTGGTATTACCAATCCCTTCTCATTTATAGTTTATATGCACAGTGCTTCCACATTCCCTTCAACATTTAAATATTTATATACCAGTACTGCTCTGGGAGGGAACACACGCCAGTGGCTGTTAGCAGGATGTAAAGCAACATTTGGATTGGTAGTTAGTGCAAACCTTGCCTGACTTCTTAACAACTGTAAAGATTTCATCACCACGCCACCCTAAAGCACACTGCATGGCTGGAATTGCTCCAGTGCTGTATTCTGCACAGAGCTGGGAAAGAAAACAAACTTAGTTCCATAATACAGGAATTAAGGCAGAGTTCAGCTGAGCAAATGTAGCTGGGTTTCACCAGTTTTACACCTCCCCATGCTCCCCTCAAGGCTGATGGGGGACACAGACATCCTGACCCAGACAACAACACAAGCCAAGCAACTCAAACTTTGTCAGTGCTTCTTGCTATACTCCCAGTATAAAGGCAGCCTCATAGAACAGGATTACAGACAGACACCTACACAGGGTAACATGAATCTTATTGTTTGTGTTTGAATATGTCTTCCTTTCACCAAATATCACCTAAGATAATTCCAAAAATACATATAATTTTTCTTGGATGTTTGCACAAACAAAGGAAGAGTCTCTAATGAATGCAAGATTGCTATTTACTTTCTTCTTAACTACTCAAATCACAAACCCTGTTCAGAATTGAATAAATTTCCTGATTGGTTTGTTTATTTCCACAGCCTATAGCAGCCTTTCTTCCAATAACCCTCCTTTGCACCTCTGATGCCAAAGGGTGGACTGGTTTTGAGGGTTTTTTTAGTGTTTTTTGCTGTTGGCTAGAAAGGGAAAAGGAAAAATAGTAGTGTGTCATAATAAACCTTCATCAAACAGTAAAATGTGATGTTAACCTGTCACATAAACTCTAGACAGGCCAGGAAGTAAGAAATTACCATGCATGGTCTTCCCTCTTTTATGCATTTTATGGAGCCATGCAGATCAGTGGGAAAATATTGGGCAGGAATTCATCATTTCTGCAAAGACAATCTGAGATTTCAGGTTCTTATCTACCAAGTGAAGTGACTTTGCTGCTGTTCATGGTGCAAAGAGGCCAATCACCAACCCAGCAGTTTGACTTAGAATAAATTCAACTGGGAAGTTGCTCAGATTTATGAATGTTTCCTTGGGGGGTTTGATTCACAGACATTACCACCAACAGATAACATTATATCTTCTTCTCTGACCTTTTGTACTTCCCAGGACACATAATCTCATTTCTTTCTCCTACTGAAACTCTAGTCCCTTGTGTTTGGACTCAAATGTCCCCCACAGCTTTTCTTGGAGATAAAATGAATCTCTCCTGAAAGATGCTGGAAATTCAGCTTTCTAAAGGAGCTCTAATGGCCTCAAACACTAAATTTGTATAAAGAAATAAAGCCTGACCGGGCAGGTAAGAGAAATGCCAAGTCTCGTGGACACAGGACTCCCTTCCTCCCCAAAACAGTACATCCTCACAGCTCCTATTATTCCCTTTAAGACTGATCATATGTATGATTTCTGACTGCAGAACTAGAAGAACTGCTGGAGAGATCTTTACATATATAGATTCTATATTCCATATTATCCTTTTCATTTTCTCCTGAAGGAAATGGAAGGCAGGGATGGAAGGGGTGATTTGTCAGCAGGAGCCAGCTACTCTGGTTCTCTTATTTGCCTCTTGTGTCAGCAAAAAGCTAAAATAAGCCACCGTGGCACAGGGTTAATGGCTCAAAATGGACTGATGCCTTTGATTTTCTGGCTTTGCTTCCTGAAACATCTGCTGGCAAAAACACTTTCCTGAGAGTGCTCGGCAAAAGGACTGTTTTCCCCCAAAGTAAGTGCAATTCCAGATATAATTCAGAACTGGAAAAACACGTTGCAGAGCCAAATAATTATCTAGAAATAATTATTTAACTGTTTCAAAGACATTTAGGAATTTCCCCCTAAATGAGAAGAACTAGCAATGAGGAGTACCAGGAAAACTAATGGAGGCTCTAAAGACCCAAAGTTGAATGGTAGAAGCAACATGACTTCCTCCACTATGGTCCCTGAGAGAGCTGATTTACCTTTTTAAGGACCTATGAGCATGATGTAGAAGGCTAAAAATGAAGTTATTTTCTGCAGTTAACACCATTAATAATAGGTAATATAATACAATAGATGATACACTATGCTATAATAAATAAGCACAAATCCAAGAGGGTGGGAAACTGTTTGAAAAACTGAGTAATATCCTTGCTTGCTTCAGAGAAGTGTGAGGAAGAACCTTATTGTGGTCACTTCCACAGGGAAATTTCCTGCATGGCAAAAAACCAAAGCAGAACCTGAAAGGAATGTTTATTTTGGGACCCTGTGGAAACAGGAGGAAAAAAACCCAGAATTTTTAGTTCTATATTAATTATTTCTTAGCTTTCTTTCCTCTCAGTCCTAATGTTGTTTTTATGCAACTATTTGCATTTATTAGATTACAATTTATTTCAGATAACTCAAAAGGAAAATAAACATCTGAACGCCTTGTACAGTAAGAGAAAACCAAGATGACAAAGAAAATTACTAATATGATAAAAAATTTATATCTAACCAAGGCAGAATATCAATCCCGCTGCTTCTGGCTCACATTCAATCTTATGAAGAGGCGGAATGAAAATTTTAAAAAATATATTAATAAGTAATGCCAGCCCTGTTAAAAGCAGGATGCCAGGGCAAAAGGGGCCTAAGCAAAAGCCCACTGAAAAATTTGTAGATGAAGGAAGGATAAGAGGAGTAAATGCCAATTTTTTTCTATCTATTTTCAACAATGAAAGTACTAATGGACAAAAAGAGTCAAGAATAGCAAGTTCTTGGGTATTTATTTACTGCATTCTTAGCCAGTGACAATCAGGTGCCTTAACTTGGTCTCATCGTGACTGGCAAATGGTCACAACCATCTGACAAGAAAAGCAGAGAGCCAAGAGAAATCTCTCACCTCCCCAGATTTCAGCAGCTCCAGAGCCACTCACATCCTTGAAGATCACTTATCTGACTTGTCGATGTTCACAGCTCTGCACCACCACCCCAGCAGAGTCACAGGCACGGCACGAGCGCTGCTCTCCATTCCCAGAGCCAGCTCTGCAATGTGCTCGGTACTTCCAGGGCAATTATGTTACACGATGCTCTAAACTAAATTCAATTATTAAACAACACCATATGTCACTCCCCTCCAGCTGGAAACCCAGCATACACTTACTTTGGTAAAAAATCAAAACCTGCTGGAGGAAATAGTATTATTTGTGACTGAAAAGCCTCGTTCTCTGCTGTGGGATGGGCTGATAGCGTGATTATAAGTTTGGGTAAACTTTCACCTCCTCTCTGGGCACTTTTTCAATTTCTCTCTTATTTCACTCTCCCACCTGCGAAATGTTTGTAAGTTCTCACCTCTGCTGTTAAAATTACCTTCCTAGTCTGACATTCTGGAAGTATCCTTCCCTTCCTCTGAAGCTACCTAAGCTATTATTGTATGGAGTCATCCCCTCCACCCAACATGTCACCTTTAAAAGCAGCACGTGCATGTTCTTGGCTCTTGATCCTTGCTTTGCATCTTGGATTTTATTCCTTCTTGTGGCCCTCTGCTCCTTCTTGAAGCCACCAAACCCACAGACTTTATTTTCTCCTCACTTTTGTTCTTATTGTTTCTCTTTTATCCTCCCTCTGTTTTCCACAAATGGAGCTGAAGAGTAGCTACTGCTGCAAGGTTTTCCATTAAAAGACTTTTTATTACAGGAAAAGCTCAACAATTTCCAGACAAATTGTATATGTACAAATATAAAAAGTGGAAACACTTAAAATGTTATATCTTAAAACCAGTGCTTTAGAACAAGAACAAATTTTGGATTCTTAAAACTATATTTTTGTCCAGTGCAGAAATTATTACCTGCATAAGTTTTATGATTTCCTTTGGGGTTTATAAGGATACATATTATATTATTAAGGAACATTGGCAGCATGGATTGGCAATTTAAAAGCAAGTTCAGGTACTTTAAAGTCTCTCTGGTATTCATCTTTTACAACTACCTGAAAATTGTATCCAAATAGTTTTTGAATTTCAGAATTTTCCTTTATGTTTAAATTGTTAAAAATATAAAAAGGAAAAGGAACACTAAAGAGACGAGGAGCTTACAGTGCCACAGCTGGATGCTGGAGTTTGAAGGGGAAGAAGTCAAAATCTTCCAAAATTACCAGTCCCTGTTCACTCCCTACCTGTACTCCTCTGGTTATGAAACACATGGTCCATGGAAGGGAGGAATTGAAAGTGCTATTTCCCAAAAGAAATTCCCAGGAAGGTTCACAGCTCTGGATGCCATGTGGGATTTGGCAAATAAAATCAGGTTGCTCAAGTGGGAAACAGAAAATGTAGAAGAGAAGAGACATAAAAGAGCCTCTATAAGGGGAGAGGCTCCTGACGAGCTGAGATCAGAAATCAAACCTCCAAAACTGAATCAAAGAGGGACTGCAAGTAGAGTCCTAGCTTTAAGCAAGTGATAAATGCATTTTACAAGCTACACCAAAGACAGGACAAGTAAAATAAAGGTTTTTGTAAAAAAAAAATAAATAAAATAAGATGTCCTACAGAGAACATGAAGAAGAAGAAAAGCTGTATGTTATAAGGCTTCCAGAGGAGATATCCTATTAAATATTAAAGTAAGCCCATTATTCCCTTCTGGCTGGTAAGAAATACACTGAACACTGTAGATACAAGACCACCCACCAATTTAGGTTGAAGAGGCTGGAAATAAAAAACAAGCAATACTCTTAGAGATTCAGCCCCTTTAAAATTATGAAAGATTTCTCAGAACTGAAAGAAAAGGATAAAGAAGAAATACATAAAACCCAGAACTAGCTACCAGCATGGCTGTGATGAAAAGCATCTTTAATTGATAAAGTTTCCAATCCTAAAATCCAGGCACTGAATGCTACCTGACAAAAATCTCATTATCCCTGAAATTTAAACACAAGGAGATCTAAAAGTTTACAAAGAAAATAGGGGAGGGAGAAACAGAAAAAGACAAGGTAAAGAAAACAGAAGGATGCTAAGTTTAAGGGAAAAAATGAACAATGAGGCCACTCAGTTCATTAGGAATAGCAAGAAATACCAGATTTAGTCCAGAACAAACAGTAAAAGTTTTTGGATATGTTTTATAAAGGATTATGTGGAACAGATACATCTTCACACAAAAAACAACCAACCAGGCTATGGATTGACACCAGCTTCAGCAAAAACAAGAAGGTGAGAGGATAAGGCTGGATAATCCAGTTATACATGAGTTCATATCTGAATTTTGCATGTTTTAAAAGAGCTTAAAACATTTATCAGTAAGCTTTTTTTATAAAATCTAGCAAGTGAAAACATTTACTTCTCCCACAACTAAGGACAGTTGTACACAGGAACTGGAATAACAGCTCGTTATATAAATCTGTTGATAAAAATGTTGATGCAGAAATCCTTACTAAAGTGCCAACAGATAGAATAAAAGCTACACTAATTGGATTTATGCACTTCGAAAAGGATTTATGGTGAACAAAAAACCTCACAACTACAGGTAATCATAGGAGCTCTTTTAAGCTGCTTTAAAATATGCATTAAAAAAATCACTCCCTGTGATACAGGCACTGAAAAGTACAAGTGGTTTCAAAGACTAATTAGATAAATCCACCTGAGAAAGTTCAGCATGACCTAATAAACACAAAGCTGTGTATCCAACCTCTAGCTCAAAAATGCCCAGGATGCAGTTTTCTAAAACTAGAAGGGCACTCATTTGATCAAGTGTTGCTTTCTATTTGACATTTTATTCCCTAAAAAAGCCTTAATGCTACTGGCCACTGTCAAAAGAGGGACACTGGGTTGAGGGGAACCTCTGGTCTCACTAAAACAGCTTTTGGTGTGGCTCCTCTTTCTAAACCCCAAAAATCTGAAGAGAAGTATTTAAGTTCTCTATGAAAATGTTTATTTTTCAGTGTAACTTATGGGCACCTGGTTTTGATTTGTACAGAGGCCTTACACCTGCTGGATGGAAACACAAGAGGGTCACAGTGAGACTTTCTGATACCTGACATCCCACAAGCCCAGACACAGGGGATGCTACTGAGAAGTTCAGCAGTAAAATGCAGGAAAGGGCTTGTTATTTATAGATAGGCACCAGACAGAGAACAAAAGTGGCAAAAGGGCATCTCAAATCTCAAAAATTCAGATCACTCTGTCTAGAAAATAAATGAACCCTAGTTTCTCTTCAATATGCCTTCACTTCCCTGCCTAAATATGCGAAGTCATGATCTTCTCCTACTAAATAAGAGTTTTAAGGGAGGTATGATCTGACTCGTTGGTGTCCAAACCTCCCAGGGGAAGCAGAAGAAATCTTTCTAAGAAAAATACACAATATCCCAAATTAGATAAAAACTTTTGTTTTCCAGTGTTTTCCAAAGAAAAATGAGAAATAAATACGAAAGAGACCTTTGCTGAACCCCTTTTGAGGGACTGAAATGCACAGACCAATACTTATTTTTACTTTCTTCTAGAACTTTTCAAATGTAAAAGGGATGAGCTTCATCCCTTGCTGAAAACTTTCTGTGTTCTAGGAAATCCTCAGAGCTAAAAGCAGACCTCAGTTCCATCTCTCAGAGTAGCCAATGTCCCAGACTCTGCCTTGCAAAGACTGAAATGCAGCCCAGCTCTGTGTTTTAAGGCACTTCAGAAAACATCCAAATGTGCTCAGGGTTTAAATGCGTTTGTTACCTAACACAAAAAAAATATCAACAGTAAAACAATGCATAAAAGCTATCATTTGTCCTCCCACACAAACGTTTCCCTCTAACCATGTGATGTTACAATCTCTCTTGTTCAGCCTAGAATTGTCCACACCAAATAACATGGCAGTTTTCTATTTCTTCCCCAAAATGCACTATTATATTCAATATACCTGCAGATGAAGGTGTTTGACTCGTAAATTCATCTCCATATTTGTCTTTTTTATATTTTCTCCTGCTGAACTTCCAGGATTAGTTGAAACCTCCAGCTTCCAACAACAGCTGGGCCTCTAAACTTTAGGAATAAATAATTTATTTGGTGTGAGTAAGCTTTCTAGAAGAGGTAATCCTTTTTGGTTAGACCAACTATCATTGCTGGCTACCACAGGCATCTGAGGTTCTTCCTCAGATTCTAAAGTAAAACAGAACAGTGACAATGATCCCAGGAGTTAAAGATTGGCCTCATATCGAAATACAGTGAGAAAGCAGATTCTAGCAGGGGTCCAGAAGGTGATGAGTCCTCTGTAAGGACGTTTTCACCACTGGATTGGCAATGTCTCAGTGAAGCCAGTGAGGTGATCCTGTATAGGGTGGCAGCAGACATTTCTTAAGCTGGTTAATGGCAGCAGACATTTCTTAGCAGGGCTAGAGCTGTTTCTCAAGAAAACAACTGAAAGGTGTTTTCTGGCCTAAAATAGAGAGCAAATGCATCAGATTTTCCATTTTGTATCCCCATGAGGAATAATTGAGCAACTTCCAGATCACTGCTGCCCATAGCTGGGAAACCATTTGAGATGGCCTGATGAGAGAGAGGACACTGAGTGACCATTAGCCCCTGACATAAACGATTTACATCAGAAAGAACTGGGGACAATGACACACAAGATCAACTTGCAGCACAGCTCTGTCCAACGATGGTATTTCCTTTTTGGTTTTATTTGTGATGCAGACAATCTTTATTTTACTCAAATCTACCACATGCCACCAAGCAGTGGCTTACTCAAGAAATGTGCTGTAGTCACTGCTTAACACTGCAGGACATTTTAATGTGGGACACAAACACATTTGGATACAGGGAGTGACTGATACACTCCACTCTAAAGATTGTCCTGGGCTTCTTCCAATCCTATCCTACAGCCATGTGCTGAAAAGCAACCTAAATTCACCCTAGACTGGTACCTCTGCTGCGACAGGCAAGATGTGGAAGTTTATTGCACTGCCTGTGGCAAAGCAGAGCTCTCTGTTAAGGCACCCAAGCAGGAACCTTGTCCCTTTTGTGTCCCTTTGAACACAAAAAACCCACATGCCCAGCAGAAACATTTTGACAAACACCATTTACACAGAACAAACATGTGTGATTTTAGGGGTTTTCTCCAGGCATTAGATGAGTCAGCTAACAGAGGCCATTCTTTTTCAGTGGGAACTTAATTCTGTCCTAAGCCCTCTATACCAGACACCACAGCCAATCTTCATGACCACTGGGTGCTGGCAAATGTGCTCAGTCTAGACTTACTCATAAAAATTTGTCTGCAGAGCTACTGAGGATAAAAACATATTGCTGTTAATCAAGGCAATGAAAACGGCAAACTTTGTACATAAGTTAATTATTGGAAAGAGAAAAAGAGTAAGGGATATTCTAACTTTTCTTCATTTTCAAGTCTTTGCTGTTTATTCAATGTCACAAAAAGCTTGACTGCTACACCTGGATATTCAAACAGCACTTGAAGGAGTCACCAGCATGGACTTCCTAATTGCCATAAGAATTTCTCACCCTGTAGAATAGAAGAGACCATTTCAGATCCTCACCTCGCCTTCTCACAGTCCCCACTGCCAGACGTATGTCATGAATGAAGCAAGGTCTAAATGAGCCCCCCAAATGGTGTTTCCCTAGAAATTTGTATCCAGACTGGTGGGATACACAAGTGGGTAAAAAGGAATATCAATGATGAGGCATCATTAAACACACTGTGTCCTTCAAGGCGTGACACAGAACCAACACCCTAAAAACTGAATCCTGTCACTTACGAGCAAAACAGAACACTCGGTTTTTTAAAAGGGTGCTCAATAGTATTTAACATTTAAAACAGTTTGACTGCAGCACACACAAGACTGCACACACCAACCATCCAAGATGTCACCCAAGTGAAGGCAGCTTTGGAAAGTTAAACCTGCTTGCCAAGTTTGATAGGGAGGAGCTGAATCCTGGCCAATGTGCTCTCTTCTCTCAACAGACAAGTTTCAAGAGTCTCTTTGTACGCCCAGTACTGCATTGCTTTGTTTTCACATCAAACCCATAAAAGGGTGTGAGAGTTGTGGTTCTGGTAGCCTGTTCTGAGCTAATTCAAAGGACCCAAGAGAAAAGGCTGAAGAGATGAAAAACCTCTGCTGGTAATTTTCAACCAGCTGTGAGATCTGGCAATTGATTAGAGACCTTAGCTGAATATCAATGAATGACACAGGAAAGACAAGAAGGAAACATCTTAAAAAAATTGGTATTTCAGAACATATTAAAAACAAACCCCTTTTTCTTCTGCTTCTAATTTGGAGGCCTGGAGGTGACCCTTCAGAACAACATGTTGTACTTTCAAAGAAATAACGTATTGTATTTTTATATGAGCCTTAAACAGATCTAAGATTGAAAGCCTACAAAGTTGAAACAAAACATATGGCTGTTTAAAACTGTTATTAGCCTAATTCAACTTTATCATTAGCTCAGCTCAGAGGTTAACACATTACATATTTCAGCTTAGCCAGTCATATCTGCTACAGGCATGCAGATATGAACAAACATCATATAAATCACAGAGCCTGACAAGACTTAATAGGAAAAGCTGCTAAATTGACCCATAAACATAACTTATTACAATGCATCAGCTGGTGTTGCCACTTTCTTGGAAACAGTGGAAGAATTGGGATAGTTGTCTAATACCCTCTTTAAAGTTTTTTACATTACTATGGGATGAATATTTAAAAAACTTAAACCCAGGGAACTAATCCCACATTCAATGTTTTACACCCGAGTTATTCTTCAAAAATGTGTTGAAATTTACAAGACTCAACACCTTCCCCTATTCTAATCTTCACTGATCTGTCTGAAGCAACAGTTCACCTCTTTGACAAGTGCACTTACAGTAATTTTAAAATCACTTTTTGAAACCCAGCAGTTCTGCAAACCAAATTTGCTTTGAATCTGATTCCCTCTTTGCTGGGAGAGGCAGAATTTAATATTCATGATCTGTGCTCCTGTAAGGAAGTATTTGCAATTCTTCTGATACATGTTACTGGGTTAATCATATTTTCTTTCTTGAAATATATCTTTTATTCCTACAAAGGTAATGAAGGAGAGTTACTCATCTTCATAATTAATCTTGAATTTTAATTAAACCTATTAACTGAACATGTCAAATGTTTGTCACTTTCAAAGCAACATAAAAATTACACTTAGTAATGAATGTTACTTATTCCCATATTGCCCTGGATTAGAGTGCAGCCACAGTATCTATAACAAGATCCTTATGCTATTTTATTCAATATTAATATGATTTATTATGTTCTAACAATGTATCTTATTCACTCCTCTGTACCACCAGCAGCACAAGGATAAATTGTGTTGTAGAACATGCTGGTATGTTCTGTACAGTACACCCCAAAATAAATGAGTCTGCAATGACATAGACACACTTTCCCTTATCTCCCTGAACTTTGCATAAAACACTCAAAATGCACTATTTATGCATCTCCAATTCTGCAATGAGTCTAGTCAAATGAACAATCCACATGAATAAAAATAGGGATGTAAGAAAGAGTTTGAAAGATTGGAGAACAAATTAGTAGGGTTGGGATATCCTTTGCCGTGTTACCTGAATATCTAATAAAAGCACATGATATGAAGGACACTGGAGATGAGAAGCACACTCTGCTTGGAAAAATATTCCTAGACTAGTAGCCTTATGGCTTTCCATGCTAAGAATCCATCCTGCCATGCTTAGCACATCAATTCTGCTCTCCCCTAAAAGCTGGTGCTCTGTGATCAACCCAGAATCTAAAATGGATCTAAAACCCAACCTGTGTTGTCATCTCCTCACGGAGCATCATCAACAGCAGAGATGCCACCAGTTACATCAAAGCCAGTTAATTAACACATCCCTACACTTCTTAATGACTCCAAGGGATCTGCAGACATTCCATTTATCTCCAAATACTTACTTTGAGGATAAGAAATCCATTCCTCAGATACAACAGTATCAAGACAAAATAGTTCAAGGCTGAAGAATCACCAGCCATGCCCTCACATTCCAAACAGCTTTGCTTTTGCTAAAAGAACTATATCATGTTAATGGATTATTCACTTAACTAGCTCCTGTATTTCCTTAAACCCATTCTTTTTCTTGGGAACATGGCAAGAACACCACTAGTGTTTATAATGTGAGATGTTATGATGGATGCAGTACAGGTAACAGCATCAAAGGGAACAAAAGACTGTATTTCCAACAATCCCAGCACAACCCTTCCAGGAAGGTTATAAAGCCTCATGATGATGATGCACAGGCATTAGCTGGCTGTCTTTGGTGATCTGCCTTCCAGGGTCCCAAGGAATAAAAGCAGGAAAAACACTTTGCCACATAACTCAGCAAACGTAACTACATAGAAAGCAGAGCCATGAGCAAGCTTTGAAGAGTGGCTTAAAATTCCTTTCTAGATAACTCCTTTTTAGGTAAAACCAGGGAAAATCAGGTGCTTATTTTATTATTATTATTATTATTATTATTATTATTATTATTATTATTATTATATCTGGTAACTCCAGCTAACATAAACACAGTCAGCTCTCTGCACATTAATATGCAAGTATGACAATGTCATTTTAGTTTTTGTTACTATTAGTCTTTAGGGCAGGAGAACAAAGAACATTTATATTGAGATATTTGGCTATTAGAAATTAGCGCTTTCACTCGTGTTTTGATGTGTTTGGTGGAAATGTAAATTTGGAGGTGTTTCAAACAAGGATGGGGATGATATGGAATATTCCCTGTAGGTACAAGATAATTTAAAATTAACTGCCTTCACAGTGGGCTTTAGACTGTAGCATAAAGCACCCTGGTTTACTCTGTTAAAACATTACAAAAATAACAAACATGTCTCTTTACCTGGACTCTCAGGCAAAGAAACACTACATGAACATTTTTTTATATAGTTTTTGTCAGTCAATAACATCCCAACCTTCTGAAGGGCTGGAATACAGAAATACTAAAAAAGATCAAAGACATTAGCATAATTCACAATCTTAATGGATATATCCTTGTTCCTTTACACCAAATATTGATTTATTCTGTACCATTACAAATATTATGGAAGCTTCTTGACACTGATCTGCTTTGCATGTTGGTAATCAAAGAGAAAGAAGTATAATGACAAATCTATAAAGAGACACATTTTTTTGCAAGCAGATAATTGCCAGAGCAAACTATGATGATGCTAAAGTCATAGAGATAAGGACAATAATGGATGTTTTCATGGAAAAAAAAAACATCTTGACCCCTTTCTCTCCTGATTAACTAAGTGCTAAAGCCAAGGTGGCCACATGGAAGCACTTTGGATGATATGGAATTTCAGTGTGCAGAATTACAATCACATGTGGAACTAGCCCTTAGGAAGCCACTGAAACAGTAGAATTAATAAAAAACCACACAGGCAATGCCTTATATCTAAATGAGGTTACAGTAAATGAAAAGAGAACAAGAGTGGTAAGTAACACTAAAACCAGATGAACATCTGTGTGGACAGAAATAACACATTTTGGCCAACGGGAGAATCAACCTTAGCTTGGCAAAAGTGAGGTTTTCCTGCATTTTCAAGTGCACTCACCATTTGAGTAGAGGACAGACCTGCCTTGTTACGGCAAAGCACAGTGAAGGAACTGCAAAGGGAGACACTGCTGGAGACCAGGGTAGGTGGGATGGAGAGGAGGAAACCAGACAACTTCTGCCAGATGCTTTGGGGAGACTTTCTCACTTGCTCCAAGTGACAGTCACACATCCTCAGCTGAGTGCAGAGGCACATTACAAATCTTTTTGCATGGATCTCAAAATGATCAACTCAAAATTGCATCCTTACATAAATTGCCTCCTTGTTCTCCAACATTTCCAAAACTTCCTCTAGGAGGTTGTGTGAGTTAGTCAGGAGACTCTTCAAATCACTTTTTCTCATTTTTTTAATCAAGCTGATCATGGTCTGCTGTGGCAAACGCAGCACATGCAGAATTTCATAGAACCAGAGAATGGTTTGGCATAGATGGGACCTTCAAGATTATCAACTTCCAAGCCCCTGCCATGGGCAGGGACACCTTCCCATAGACCAGGTTGCTCAGAGCTCCATCCAACCTGGCCTTGGACACTTCCAGGGATGGAGCATCGACTGCCTCTCTGGGAAACCTGTACCAGGGCCTCCCCACCCTCACAGGGAAGAATTTCTTCCCATATCCAGTTTAAACTTGCTCTCTGTCAGTTTGAAGCCATTCCCCTTGTCATATCACTCCATGCCCTTGTCCAAAGCCACTCTCCAGTTCTCTTGTAGCTGCTTTAGGTACTGGAAGGTGTCCTAAGGTGTCCTCAGAGCCTCCTTCAGGCTGAACCCCAACTCTCTGAGTCTGTCCTCGTAGCAGAGGGCTCCAGCCCTCTGAGCATCTTTGTGGCCTCCTCTGGACCTGCTACAACAGGTCAATGTCCTTTTCATGATGGAGGCCCTCGAGCTGGACACTGTCCTCCAGGTGGGGTCTATTGATATACAATAGATACAAAACATCTTTTCAGCATCTTAACAACACATAAAATACTGTCCTGCATAATCATTACGTGGCTAAGTTTCTACTAACTATTAATAAATGTCATATGTACCATTTGATCACTTTTACAGCAGTAACAAACCAGGAGAGTCTTTTCAAACCCCATCCAGGCTGCCAGTCAATGTTGTTGGGCACACAAATCAGACTAGACAAAGCAGGATGATTCTCTGATGGAAAGAAAGGCTAAAACTGGGCTACATTTTTGTTACAGCCATCAGACAGTCAATATGCCTATATGTAAAATAGTTATTGCAACTCCTTGAAGCTGATAGGTTTAATTGGCCATTGTCTAACAGAGAGCAAGAACTATTTTAATAATCTGTCTTACATAATTATTTACAAAATTAAAAAGGTACTCTGACCACAAAAAAAAAAAAAAGAAGGTGCAGGTAGCATTTATTCTCAAAACAACTGTAGAGTCATGGAGACAAAGCCCTCAACTCTTGCAGGAAGAATGGTTTTTATAAGTCAAGGACAATAGTTTAAACATGGAAATAAATCAGAACAACTTCCCAGGACTTGCTCTGTGTGTCCAAATATAGAATGCCTTGCAATTTCTCATGATACTTTATAGCCATAGAACTGATTCAGGAAACTCAGACCAGTCTGTCTGGAAACATTTGGAGAAAAGCAGATAAAGAGATAAAATCTACAGTTACAGCCAATAAGGAAGAAATTCTTCTCTGATCACTGTGTGCATGAAGTTATTAACTGAAATGCATGCAATTATAATAAATTAATTCATATTTAAAAAAGAAAAAGGATACAAACGAGAAAGATTAGATGACTGGAGTCTCTCAGTAAAGATACAAATTCAGAGCAGTGTAAAACTTCTAGAAATAGAGATTTCCTCACATGTCCATGCAAGCCAATGTGTGGAGAGGCATATCTGTTTTTGATGGACTGATACAAAGGATGTAGGGAAAACACTACAGATCCTCCAGTCTTATACAAGTGCATACCTGTACTGCTTTACTTCTTTTCCCTCTCCTCTTACATATCCATTTACAGTAGGCAAGCAAACACTTTGTAGGCTAAGAGATGCTTGTTTCATTTTTCTCCTACAGAAGACACTGAGCAAGGATGCTACAATGATGATTCACTTCAAGAGAGGCAGATGGATGTTTTTGGTCTGATGATCTGATGTTGCACCACATACCAATGCTGATTAACTATTACTATTTAGCATATGAAAAGACAAAGTCCAGCCCATTCATTACTTTGCTAGTTCACATGTACTTTAAATAAATATTTTTAAATGCTGCATCATAGCAGTGATGGATACAAAAGAGTGATAATCAATTTACAGGCCTAATTATGCTTAATCTTCTGGAAATTAGATGAGGGGCAAAATTAAGGGAACATTTGTCTTCCATGCACCAAACCATGCAGAAGGAATTTATACCCAAAGAAAGCTTTCCTTCATTGATCTACCCTGTGAAACAACAGATAATATATACGTACATGCATGCATATATGTACCAGAAATGATCCTAAAAGCTGTTTCTCCTCTCCCATTTCTTTGTCTTCCACAATGAAAATGTTCTGTTCTAGAAGAACATCGAAAGGTTGGAGCTGGAAGGGACCTTAAAGGTCAGCTAGTTCCAAGCCTCCTGCCATGGGCATGGAAACATCGGATAAAATTTCCCCAATGTTCACAGAATTACATGAGTAGTTCACACCTCAGCTCATGCAGGCTTCACACCAGGGATGTACAGACATGTGGAGCATTTTTGCTGGTTGTGTCAGTCTGAACTTCTGCAGTGTGCATGTACATTCTACTGGCTGACAGGAAACAGAATAAATGTGGGGTGTCTATCTGCACACTCAGGGGCTTCTCCTCCTGGCAGTGAAGGCAGAGATGAGGCAGAAGTGGGAATTTTATGTAACACAATAATAAAAGAAAAGCCTTTTGGTAAGAATATAATCAGATGAGCTATATTCCTCAGGAAACTCTTAAACCTGAAGGATTAAAAAGTGTAAAATATGGATATATTTCTTTGGGAGGACTCAATATGTGCTTTGCTGTAGCTGTAAGTGAATGTACTGCCTCACTTTCAATTTAACCCATTCCACCCAGACAAGCCCATGTACATTTTGAGCTTCAGTTGGTGTAGGGGACAAAAGGAGCCATAGAGTGTTACCAAGATCCTTTAAAGGGCACAAAGGGAAAGCCACATTCAGGAAACCACAGCAACACAGAATGTTTTGCATTGGAAGGGACTTTCAAGATCACTGAGTTCCACCCCCTGCCATGAGTAGGGACACCTTGTCATAGACCAGGTTGCTCCAAGCCTTGTCCAAACTGGCTTGGAACACTTCCAGGGATGGGGCAGCCACAGCTTCTCTAGACTGCCTCACAGCAAAGAATTTTTTCCTAATAACCAATCATCTCTTTACTGAATATTGGATACTGATTGGTACCCTCTTTCAGTTTGAAGCCAATTCCCCCTTTCCCTATCACTTCATGCCCTCGTCCAAAGTCCCTCTCCAGCTCTCTAGGAGCCCCTTTAGGTGTTGGAAGGTGCTCCAAGGTCTCCCTGGAGCCTTCTCCTCTTCACACTGAACAGACCCAACTCTCTCAGCCTGTCTCCATAGCAGAGGTGGTCCAACCCTCTCATGAACTTTATGGCCTCCTCTGGACCCACACCAGCATTTTGGGGGCCCCAGAGCTAGATGGTATCCATGTAAACAGGGCACTGTGATTAGGTATCACAGTCCTGCCTCCAGAGATACTCTATTTTATAAATTTTTATGGCTTCTGCCTCATGAGCTCACTAACATTTCAAATCTGTGCCTTGTGTTTTGAAGCCTTGAACAACACAGCTTCCACAGACCTTGAAAATACAGGATCAGCCCTGAAGGGCCAAGTGCTCCCCACTCCTTTTGTGGTCCCTACAGAAATGGTATTTTGAATACTTAATTCCTTGCATACCAAACTGATGTGGGGAGCAGGAGCACCTTCTGAAGATGACTCAGCACTGACTTTCCAGGGAAAGGTGTTCTGATATTGTATAGCACTGACAGGAGCACAAAGTGTGGGCACAGAAGTATTCACATCATATACCAGGGAAAAAAAAGTAAAGCATCGAGAACAAGATTAACTGAATAGATTAGACAGATAGCAGAGTCTATTTTTAAAGTTCCAATAATAACCACCTATGAGAAAAGAAAATAATAGTGCTTTAGGAGATCAGCCCTAACATCAGCTGCCCAGTGTGCTCCTCAGCTCTAGGGACACAGAAGACATAGAAAGGGAATATAGAAGCTATTTTGGTCATAGTTTTATGTACTTTAAGTTTTTGGTTTCTTGATACAATATAAACGATCCACTGACAATGTAATTCTGCTGCCAGAACACATTTGCCTACCAGAACATATTTGCTTGACATTTTTTAATTGATAATCCTGAGGAAGTTCCAGGATTACATCTGCCTGGTTTGGGATGCGCTGAGACACAGAGGTTTTATTATAAGGAGATCACAACAAAATAAGAGATGTAATCACCGAGCACACAGCAGTTACTCTTCCCATGGAGCAGTGCTATGGATGTTATCTAACTCCAAGTACAATCTAACACATGTACTCTACTAGTTGTAGAGTCTGCAAGCCTAAAGGAGGGTTGAAATAAAAGATTTAAAAAAAAAAAAAAGTCTTTCTACCCTAACTGCCAAATTCTGAACTTCTGTTTCTGTTCCTTGGAGACAAGCAGCAGTATTTCTGGGTTTGCTGAAGCAGCTCAGGAATGTGTGAAATATAAGGCATGACTGGACAACATCCATGCAGCTCCATGCTGTACTTCAGCCTGCTGCCTCTTCCACACAGAACAGAAGGGCTTTTGCAGAGCTTGAGGGCAGGTGATCCATGCCAGGCCAAGTGCAAACCTCCCCCAGCCCGTGACATGAGCTGAACACATCATTAGCACAACTGCAGCCCAAGCACTGAGCGCTGAGTGCTGCCTAAAGCTCTTTCCTCCTCTTCCAAATGGATTAATTTTTAAAGATAACTTGCTTTTCTTTTCCAGCAGAGAAAGAGTGGGGACAGACTTCCAAAAATAGTCTAGCCTGTCACAACTGCTAACTGTCACACAGTGCCGAGATTGGAGCTGATCTCCTGGGGAGGCGGCTGAGAACAGAGGGGAGTGAGGAAGTAAAGAGTAATTTCTCTTTCCGTAGCCCAGCCAGAAAGAAAATGAATAGGCAACCTGTAATCAATCACAAATAATACATAAGCCAAAAATCAGTCATTCTCAGTAAAAATACATAAACCTATCAGTTTACCAGCATTTATTAGCACAAGTGATATATTCTGCAGCATCAAAAATGATGCCCAAATGTACTCTCTGTCCAAGGTCTCACCAGGACAAATACAAGATTATTGCCCATTTAAACAAATTGACCCAGCAAATTAAACCAAAATGCTGTCTTTAAATTCAATTTTCAAAATGCTGTCCTAAGAAAGCTCCTGTCCACATGGCCTCTGTAGTACATAGACACTGAAGTCACAAGATGACTAGAAAAAATGATGTTTAGATTCTTGTGAGATGAAGTTCCATTCAGATTACACAAATTGAAAGCTTATTTAAAGAAAAAAAAAAAAACTCACTTAAATCCAGGCAAAATTTTCCCAGTACTAAATATTTAAAGTTGAAAGAGAAGGTAGGAAAAAAACTACAACTGCATCATTATTAAATGGATGAGAACATAATCTCATTCAGCAGTGATCTTAGCTGTGTGCATTCATTTTATTAAGAGGTCTGAAGAGGAATATTTAAAAACAAAATCTTATTAAGAAAGTCTTCATCATCCTTGTTGGTGTTTTTCCTTCCCAATGCATAAAGGAAATGTATTTTGTCTGTATAATCTTTGCCCATAACAGACTAATATTTTTTCATTGCCTACCTTAGTCACATATTGTTGTGGAACATTAAGTGTGCACTTAGTTGAGCTGCAAAACCAGGTGTTTTCTGCTGCATCTGAGTAAGATGCTAATCTCAGCATCAGAACAAAAAAAAATAAAAGACAACATAAAATTGGATATCATCACTAATTCATGAATTTAATTTCCATTTTTAGGCCTAAAATGCAGCCCACTTGTCTGCAAACAATAACAGGCTTTTGTTGCATAGAGTCACAAAACACTGATTTAATAAAACCAAGATAGTGACTGAGAAAGATTATCTGATTTTTGAATGATGACCATACCTAGAGGCCCCACGAATGACACAGCCATGATTTTAGAGGCTGGGTACAAACCATGTCAGCATGGGCTCTGCTTGACAGTCATGTCCTTGCCTTCCTTCTGCGTGCTCACTTCTTTATTTATACTTCTGCACAGCACTCTCACAAAACAGAACAGGCATGATAGCTAAATTTTATTATTATAATACTTCTTGAATCCTGTATAAAGCATTGCTCTGCCCCAGACATGAATGTGCAGTACAAACACCATATATTATCACTTTCCATGGATAAACAGCTGCACACCAAGGGTCAGCTCCCATGCCCAGAGTCCAGGAAGGGACAAGAGAGCAACAGCTTCAATTCCTGCTCCTCAACAGAAAGTTCTTCTACTAAATGTCTATGATAACCCATTACAACAAGGTTGATTTGATAGGAAACATGGATGAGTAAGGCCTGTGGCAATGCACATCAATATAGTCATCATAGATAACTGAGGGCTCTTACACAGGTGTATCACAGCTTTGTCCTCCCCTCCAAACTTCAATTATCGAAATAAAAGCCTACTTAAAGAAATAATAACCAGTGGCAATTTTTTTTCCTTAATGTCAGATATAAAATAAAATTAATTGCAGAAAACCACTCCCAAACTGAGAGTCTGAAAAAACGCAACACACCTTTTCAACAAGCCCTTGCCAGGAGCCCTTCATTCTCAACACAGTGTTTATGAGAGCTTTTTGGGGCTCCTCCCTATCAGAACAGACACAGCGATTACTGTCGGGGAGAGTGCTCTAATAACACACGTGGCACCTCGCTGCAAGCCAAAACACTGTGGTGAAATATCAGCCAGATCACAAAACAGCCGAGATAGGAACAAAACAACAGCTTCCCCTGGGTACAGCGGGAGAAATCCATCCGCAATGAGGAGATGACTGGAGTCCCAAGGCAATTATTTTGTTATCTAAAAGTGGCTTTCAAACTCAGACATTGTGCCCCAAGACTCGAGCAAAAGCAGAGTTTAGGTGCCTGCATGGAGGTTTGTTGCAACAATTTTCGGATATTAACTCTCCTCTAGTACAAGTAGCTTGGGGAGAACCAACAGATGTTATGTGTATCACTAGCTCTTTGATCATCTCCTAATGGAAAATTAGACCTAACTTGGACCTAATTCTCATTTTTGTGTTAAGGATACCCATAAAATATTGGTGGGTTAATAGAAAGGAAGGGGAAAAAAGCCAAACAGCTCTAATAAAGAAGTTATAAAAGACCACACCTTTAAAGCAACTGATTCAGCACAGAAAGAGGCATCTAGAAACAATTACTGCAATTTCTTCCCTGATCTGAATCCCCTCAAAGGTACTTCTATCAGGCAGATGGCAAACAAAAAAAAAACTGAATGTACAACATGGCCATTTCTTACATATCTCCTGAAACACCTTGGCAGCCTCAAAAATTGGCGCTTCCCACGACTTCAGCTCAGGGACTGATCCTTACTGAGAATGTCCATCTTACACAGTCATCCTAATGAGGGAGCCAGTGCCAACAAACTAACTTTGCACTGGTGGGGAAAAGCCTCTCAATTCCACATTTCTGGGTGGAAGGACAGGATGGGAAAGACAGCTCCTGGGGGCACACAAAAAAATCCTCTTCCACTTATTTTCTCAAGTCAAATCTAAAGGTTTGCCAAATTGCTTGGACACTAACATGCATTTACCAAAGCAAAATACTGATTCATTGCCCTCATTGGAACACAGTGATGGTTAATACTGTTTGCCAATTATTTGCTCCTACCTTTCCATTACTGAGATAGCAATGAATGTATCACAAAGGGGTTTTGAGTGTCTGACAAAGAGTTTTGGCTACTGAAAAATAGTGCTGCACAATTCGCAAACCCGGAAAGTTATTTCAAGACAAAATTGCCATGAAAGACTGTCATTTAAATAATGAATGGCTATGCTTGCTCGCTTGATTTCTTTCTTCTAAAATAATTTTTCTTGCTTTCTGTCAGTTGGTGACAAATACATCTTAACATTTGTATTTCAAGCAAGAAGAGAAACCCAGACAGTTGCTCCAAAAGGACTGGAAAATGTACTGTGAATTCTGGTAGGTACAAAGCCATTGAAGCCATCCAAACTTAGCTATTAGCAGTTTTCCAGGAATTCAGAAAGAACTCCAACTTTGCTTCGAAGATCTGGAAGTTGCTCTTCCCTCCCATTTGAAAATGCTGTTCAACCTCATCCCAGCCTGCAACATCCATTCAAACACTCAGATGAAAAAGGGACACCTCATTCTGCTCTCTTCCCACATCCACACAGAGACACAAAATGTCCTTTGTATAATTTATAAGAAAAATGGCTCACGTAGGGTCAGGTTTGTAGCTGTTGCATTGGGATTTTTTTTTTTAGTGGTGTTGTTTTATCACCAGCAGTAACCATGGAAATCACAGGTCAAGTATTCAGGAAAAAAAATGCCCATCCAAGAATCATCAAATAAGTCTAACTCTCATTATTAGTCAGTAAAAAACAAAAATTGGGCTCAATTGCTACCAGAGTTCCTGTTTGGAAAAATCTATGTGAGATTGAAGCAAAAGAGACATGTGGAAAGAAATCCTATTTCAATTGCAATTTTGGGCAACAGATTCTAGCCTAGCAAGAAAGAATACGAAACTAGAGCATTTGTTGAGGCAGAAGGGAAAATTAACAAACCCCCCACATTTTGTAGACACATTTGGCTATGAGATGACTATGAAGCCAGCAGGTAAGCATTTTGTCTGATACTTTAAGTTTGCAGCCTCATGGGCTCAGAGCATCTCCTTCAGAAGCCACCTCAGCTGATTTCTTTGTGTACTATGGGCATTTGTCAGAGGTCCCAGACTGAAAGCAGCTGTGGCACGTTCTGCTCCCCCCTCAAATGCAAAGGAGTGCAGAACAAGTCTTCCTAACCCTAAAATCCACCCAAGGGCAGCTCCACCACTCCTCTGCCACAGTGCCTTGCCAAGTTAACAATAAAAGAAAACAGAGTGCCCAGACAACATTGCTCAGGAAAAGCCTTGGATCTTTTTTAATGTAAGGAAATAGATGATGTTAAAACTGGTTGCTTCACTGATTTGTTACCAGAACATCAGAGTTCCCCACATATAATTTACTGTGCTTGTTGGCACTTAAATAATGGTTTTTGACATAAAGAATCTGATTGGGAAGTGGACATGTGAGTTACACAACTTTAAACACACACACACACACACACACATATGTGTATAAATGCATACACAGAGAGACAATAAAGATCTCCACACACATTTCCACTTGACTCTCAGCTTACATGCTGCTGTGTTTGAGAGGGATGTTTTTAAAAACTGTATAATTTTATTTCTTTCTCTAAGACAGCATCCTTGTGAAAAGAAAGAAAATATTCAAAGGGTTTAATTTTTTTCCCATCTTTTCCTGAGCATTCAGCAATCCCTCAGTGAATTGTTTTCACTGCATTTAAACAGGCAAAATAAATCCACCACAGGCTAACTCCTAACTCCTTCCCACCCACAAATAAATCCTAACTGTGGCCCATATCCAAACACAAAAGAATACTAAACAGAAACACCACAGACTTTCAGGTTAAGCTGAAACAAACAGAGAAGCAACATTCAGAACTATTTTAACACATAGGCAACATAAAAACCCCAGAAGAAAGCCACAAGATACAGAGACACTTGTTGAAAAATATTTCACTGAGAAGTTCTACAGAAGATTAGCACTGAGGAAATCCAGGTGTGAGGAAACAAGAGATTTCTTATCCATATTATTTAAGCTGGCACAATACTTTTGTTATATACAAATACATACATATTAAGAATGGTGAACATATACAGGCAGAGGGTGGGTGAGATAACCTCCAGGGATTGTCATCTTTGGAACTGAAATTATTCTATGGAAAGGAAGCAATGGCTTTACAGGATGAACTGATTTACTTTACAGTAAATCCCTGTGGAGATAACTTCTTCCCAGGTACTTGAATAATTTGTAGCAGCATGGTGCAATGGTCACTCCTGGTAAAATTCTGCTGTACTCAAAGATTCTACAAATTCAGAAGTTTTAATCATTTTATATATTAAGCTCATGTCTCTGCATTTACACAGCCTTTCAGAATTAAAAAAGCTTTCACAGTAGCATATCAAGTGGATGATTTTAATGGTCTTTCAAACACAGTTCCAGGCAGAGACTCGAGTTACATAGCTTTGAGGGGAGAAAGCAAATTTAGAGACAGCTATTTATTTCTTCCTTATATTCCACTTTATTTCAAAATATAACCCTAGTTCTAAGGGATTATAAATGCAAGAATTCAACATGAATGCCTATTTTTTTGGTCTCTAATGAAGAAATTAAGCCACAAACCCATCTGCAGCCTCATACAATTGCCCTTTGCATTTTTTATCCATATAGATGCTCTAACTCAGAATGACTTTCGGCTACATTTTTTCTCAAAACCTAAAATAAATACCAAGAGACGCTGGCAGGATTCAAAACAATCATCCCTGAGCTCAAAACACTAAGATAACAACCCCAAACAACAGCTATTAAAGAAAATAGGCAGAAAGCAGTCCTGACATCAAAACTGGAGGCCCAAGGCCATCATCACAGACAGCTACAGCAGCCAGGAGATGACAGAGGTGTGTACAAAACCATACACAACTCCACCCAGAACCAAGCAGGAAATAAACCAAAACTAGGTAATAAACCCTGCCTTAAGGTACAAAATGTGGTGCTGATGCCTTAGGTTTTAACTTTTATATTTTTCAAATCCTGTACTGCTAGTGGAACTCTGAAGTTTCCTGTATCTCATTAAGTGCTGTTCTCTCATGCTAAGATAAACACAACAAAGCTTCTCTAGCTTGCTCTCCAAGGATACCCAGACTGTTCTAGGCCCAAGAACAGGGAGAGGGGAGCAAGCCTGGGGAAATTCCATCCTTGGCTGGGTTATGCTTGGGAAATTTATGCTGATATAAAAGTGTGAAGAACTCGTGACCTGCCGTCCATTTTGGGATCCACTGAGGCAGGACCTCTGGAGCCCCAAGTGTACATCTGAAGGCCTTTCAAATAAATACAACCTTTTACCTTTATTCCTGTCTAGTCTCTGTTTCTAGGTAGCCATTTAAGGCATCAGTGCAACTTTGTGCATGGATTTATACATGCATGCCCCATAAATTTTAGGCAAAAAATCCTTCCAGTTTCTGTCATGCTCTACAACCACTGCTCATTTTCACAACATCTTTTCCTTTCTGACCAGCTGCATTTTTTTACTCCTGTGA
Organism: Erpornis zantholeuca; assembly: GCA_013400515.1. Taxonomy (NCBI): domain Eukaryota; kingdom Metazoa; phylum Chordata; class Aves; order Passeriformes; family Timaliidae; genus Erpornis; species Erpornis zantholeuca. The sequence goes on from VZTN01036927.1 coordinate 29,785, forward strand.
AATAAACTCAGGAACAATGACAGTCCAGATCCAAAACCAGTTTTTACCTGGCTAATGAGAAGTCTTGTAGGAGCCCAGCCTGAAACCAAAACCTTTGGGATGTTCTGCACACAAGTGCCACTCAGCAGCTTTCAGCACCTTCTATATCAATGTATCAGGGCCCATTTTAGCTTAAAATGAACAGCTGCAGGCTCCCAAATCAGCAATTCCAGCATAGTCTGGCAAACCTGGCAGTCAGATTTCAGTGATCACGTTCCCATCTTAAAATACTCAACTCTGCTATGTTTTACTATTTGCAAGGATATTCCTAAGACTGCCTGCTTGGGAAACCAAGTGCTAGAAGTTTCTTCCTTGGTTTATTCTGTGTGTACTCAGATTATTCTGCACACTGTGTGTAAGGATGGCTTCAAACTCAGCAGCAGAAGGACCCATCTCTCATGCACCACATTTCTCTGAGGAGCCACAGCATTTTTTTTTCCTTCAGGTTCACAGGAGCTCTGCTCCTGCTGGTCTCAGAAGGAAGACTTATGCACAGACATGAAATTTGCCCTTTTTTACCTCATAAGAACATGGCCAGATCAGGACCTTGCAGCCTGTTAGCTCTTCCCACGGCAATTTCTTTTCTCTGTTTTGTTACCCAGAAAGTCAATCAGTGAATGTAGTGATTTTCCTCTCAGAATCTGGACTTATTTTTAAAACATGATTAATGGGTCTTAATGTAGCAGCAGCTCTTACACTTGACAGAAAATAAAAACTCAACCAAACATGCTCTACTTTAAAAAATGCATCAGAGTAACTAGAGCAAAAACAAAGCAGTTATGTTCTACAGTGCCATCTCAGGTCTGCTCCCAGAAAGCATTAGCAAACTAAGATATAGTTAGTAAAAATTAAGGTGGCATTACATGTCTGATTTATTCAAAAACCTCAGAGGAGCTGGGAAAAGAAAAAAAAAAAAAGAAGAACTTTTACTTTCATCCCTGCTTTTGTGCTTCCTGAAATGTTAGCAACCATGGCTACCAGACGTCAGTGCGCTCTCATTTTCATCACCATGAACGACCAAAATGCAATACACTCCCAAATTTTATCTCTCTTTTATTTTGTTTCTTTTTTTAATAGAAGCATCACATAGTTCAGTATCAGCTGCAACAATGGCGAGGTGCCCCCACGTATCCCACCCTTTCTGCCTAAGAACTTGTGACATCAGCTCTCCTTAACCTGCAGGGTAGATTAAGGTCAGAATTCACAGTGATAAAAAATCATAGAAACATAAAACCATAGAATATCCTAAGTTGGAAGGGACCCACAAGGATCATAGAGCCCAACTCCTGGCCCTGCACAGCACCATTCCCAAAAATCCCACCACGTGCCTGAGAGCATTGTCCAAACACGGCTTGAGCTCTGCCTGGCTTGGTGCTGCGACCACTTCCCTGGGGAGCCTGTTCTGGTGTCCAGCCACCCTCTGGGGGAAGAACATTTTTCCAACACTCAACCTAAACCTCCCCTGACACAACTTCAGGCAATTCCCCTGGGTCCTGTCACTGGCACCAGAGAGAAGAGATCAGTGCCTGCCCCTCCTCTTCCCCTCATGAGGAAGCTGCAGACAAAAACTGGGCAGCATCAGTCTTAAACAACCATAGGACATTGGTCTTTAGTAACATCTTGGCCAGCATGGTCTACAAAAAGAACAGTGAAGCCCCTTTTCTTCACTGTTCACTTACTCAGGAGGCAAGTATCCCCCTGGGAGATATGACCAATGGTTGTACATGCTGGGAGGTGAACTTTGATTACCTTCAGACACATCCTGGTTTTGCCATCCCAGGCCAGAGCAGCATTTGTGGGATGAGAGGCTGCCTGTCTCCTCTCCTCCCAGAATAAGCATCTGCAGCAGCTTAATTATCAAGTTACAAATAAACATATTCAGCTTGGTGCATACATTCAATTACAGATAACGAGCTCTAGACAAAAGCTATTGAACTATAACTGAAATTCTACACAACAAGCCAAGATTAAATGATATGGACTAGGGACAAGGAAAAAAAAAATTCTTCCCTTGAAAAGCATGCAAAATAAGGAGATTTTCTGGGGAAAATCTGACAAAGAGGTAATTGTCAATACCTATCATTTTCTCTAGTCTCATCCATTTTTCATAATGTTCCAGTGAAAGTTCAAGTGGTACTCAAATTTTTTCACTCTGACTGTTGCTGTTTAAATGAGATGTTTACAAATAAAAGCTTAGTGTTTGCTCAAAGTCGAACTTTATAGTACCACCAGGATGCACCATAATATGCTACATGCCTGCAAATAAAAGCTAAGACAAAGTGAAGCCTGAAGGCACATTTTGGAAATTTCTGTAATTTTAAACTCTGTAGTGATACGCCAAATAAACTCCAAGTATCAGAAAGTCAGGAAATTCAGACTTACAGTTTACTTTAAAGGAAATGAAAACATCAAGAGTGCAGACAGGGAGAAATTAAGTCAGTGGAAAACCCTGACGTCTGTCCAATGCGTCAGGCACGGTCAGGAGCTGCATAGATTAATTTTCTCCAGCTTCAAGACAATTTACAAATGTACATAGAGTTCTTTGAACACATTATGACTATGAATGGCTATGAAAATGTTTTGCTTTCCCAGTTTTCTGACATATGGGAGTCTTCTTTACATTGGCTTTTTTCCTTATAAACTAAGTTTTCATTTGCAGTGGCATAAAGATTCTAGGATTCTGCATGTAAACCTTATCAGAAATAGAGTTTCTTTTTCTCTTCAAAAAGGAAGTGTTGTAGTGTTCCATCTGAAAGGTTTGCTGTAATCCTTCATCCTGGATTTAGTTTATTCAAATTTTAAATATAAAATAATCTGGAAATGCTAACAATTGCTTCTGCTCAGTATCTGTCCAGTTGCTGCAAGTTCATCATAATTTTTTATTTTGGACATGTCAGTTCAGACTGCACTCTCCTGATAGCACAAAATTAAAACCTCAAGTGCTGCTTCCTACTTCCAGCACAGCAAAACCCAGACACAGACAAGCAGGATGATTACAAATCACAATCCTTTGGAAGAGGAATTTCACTTTGTTACCTATTGCTAGAGAAAATTGATTTCTCTAACCACGACCTGTAGCAAGCTTTCACAAGACCGCAGCTATGACCTTACAAGCATCCCAGTCAGCCTCTGGTTAACCAGGGAGGGAGAGCAGGCAACAAAGTTTACTTCTTCCACATCAACAGGATGCTGAGAACTTGCTACACAGCAAGAAGAGACAGCTTTTCCTCCTTTCCAAGGTAACTGCAAATTATTGCCATCTGCCAACAGCCAAGGAAAATTCACCTCATACTAAATAACACCTTCCAGTAGACCTGGAGCATGTTACCCTGACAAAACCCAGCTGCTTTCTCCTAACTCAGCTGTCAGATGGCCACTGTCTCGGAAAATACTGCTCTGTGAAAATACCTGCTTCCATAACCAATTGTCACTAGGTTCCATACACAACTTTTCTGCAACTCCTCTTGCAGCCATCACACTCTGCTGTTAGGGCACTGAGGTCACTTTCTTCTCCTCTTTACTGTTACAGCTGATGACTGATGTTGTATCTGGAAGTGGCCACAAGCCTGGCACAGGTCAAGGAGTGTCTGGATGATGCTTTAAGTCAAGTCTTATGGTTTAGTTTTAGGCAGCTCTGAAAGGAGCAGGACTTGGACTTGGCTCCCTATGGATCTCTTCCAACTTGAGATATTCTATGATTTTATTATTATATATATCCCTTCTTCTGCTATGCAAAACTGTCAACTCTAAAACCGTCAACTGACTCCTGTCATCCAGGTTTTATTGTAGGGATGAAGAAATTTGTCTCAGAAGATTTAGTGTGAATGATTAAGAGAGTGAGAAAAATTGGGCTAGAAAGCAAAAGCAGAACAAAAGAACATAGAGTTTTGGGTGAAAAAAGAGTTGAATTTGTTTCATGTTACTGTAGTAGCCATTGGTTGCTGCACAGCAGTACCCAATGAATCAGACTTTTTAATGATGTGGGAGTCGATCTTTTGCAAAGATGAGCTTTGGATTTATTTTCTCAGGGGTTTTTGCAGCATAGGGCATGACTTTTTATTTCAAATGATCTGGTTCTCTCAGCTGTATCAATTCTTCCCTAGTGCTCCAATCTTGGCAGCGAGGCACTTGATGTTTATTACTTGGTGCCTGGTACACACTGTGTGTCCTGAGAGCTGGAACACTCACAGTCAGAGGGTGCAGATGGCCTCACATGGGCTGTGGTTAAACTCAGCAGTCAGAGTCAGCAGCTGGAGAACAGTTCATCCAAAAGCTCTGCTAGGGGGTCAGGGATGGGTAATTGGAAGGATGGAGATCAGGGCACAGGAACTTCTGAGGAGACTTTAAACCCCGTGATAGACAAGTGACATCTGACCTGGCTGTTGGGAACAGCTCTGTCTGAGTGGGAGATGGGACTGCACCACCACCATGGGGCCACCAAAGTGTCTGCAGATCAGTGGAAGCTGAAATTATAGGAACATACCAACATTTTCGTAAATACCCAGAGAAAAAACTTCTTCCAGCCTCATAAAAAAGGTTGCTCTAAATGTAATATTGAAGGTCAGGAGGAAAAAGAAATTGGTAAAACCAAAGAGGGCATTAACCAAACAGGTCCTGAGGCTCTACTGTTGCTGTTCCCAAAAATACCTTCTGTCCCGTATTGATGCCTAAATCTTATCAGCAGGCTGATTTAAATCCATCCTTTTGGCCAGCCACGTTTAAACCTGTTTTACACATCGAGTTAATTGGAATGTCTCCATCTCTCTATGGTATGTTTCTGAAAAGGATTTTGTACTTATGACTATCCTGTTGGAAGACTCCAAAAGAACAAGGAAAACTACAAAGAACCAATCCACAAACCTTCTATTCTAAATAATGTGCAAGCACACAAAACAAAAATCAATATCTAGTAAGGTCTTGGTTCCATGAAAACTGACATGTTCTTTTATATAAACTATTATTATGACATAATTCTAGGAATATTTGTGCATCTAACAATCTCTGCTTCCAAAAAGGCTGCACAGCTTTTTCCTTCCTCGATTCTTTCATATGACTTAAACAAAACAGAAAAGCAATGTATCTACTCAAAGAAACTACAGTGTAAATGCCATTAATTTACCCAAAAGCAAGACACAGATGAGCACATGAAAACTCTGAAGTATGAAGACATTTCCTGGGACTGGCAGCAATGGGAAGAAATTGCAGATTCTTGTTAAAATCATTTTTCTTGAACTTAGATCTAGTTGTCACCAATGAACTAAGCCACAAGAATGCTGAAAACTCTTCCCCTAGTCCCACCAATTATCTCCACTTCATTCTATTTATAAACTGTGCTTATTTGTGCATTGCTTTTGATGTACAGAAGAGGAAAGGAACTCGAAGAAGCCAGAGATGGTAAGAACCGTGGCAAACCAACATGGTGTTTATTCTGCTATGAATAATATGCAGTGATGAACAGAGACAATGAGTGCCAAAGCGCCACATCTCTGTCAAGAACTGAATTTCCAGCTCCTGGTCACTGTCACATTTTCAGGATGCAATTTTAGAAAGAGTTTTGTGTCATACTTGTTAAGAGTTGGAGAAAAATCACATGCAGTGTGTTTTAGAATGAATTCCCAACAGTAACATCCCCGTTTAACTAAAAACAATGTACAAGATTAAGTCTTCTGCTACTGGAACGTGACAATGTCTGAGGCATACACTCTGAGGATGAAGCAAATTTCTAAATGAGCTTCAAAACCTCCAAAGCTCTCTGAAACCAAAAGCAGAACTGAAACACAAAAGCTGAGGGCCAAGGCACACAAACTAAAATGAGGTGCATGCAAATAAGGTTTGGTACAGGATTACAGTCTGGTCAACGGAGGTGCAGGAAAGGAAAATCACCACTTTAATTTGAATTCAAACAAAACAGTTCTGATGAGGAATCTACGTAATCTTAAATGTGAGGTAAAAATGCTACAATATATGTTAGAGGTCACATAAGAGGAAAAAAGGAGGGCAATTAGCTGAAAAGCTGAAAAAAATAAAGCAAAGCAGAGATTGTAGGACTTGATTTGAGAAGTGAGAGTCAGAGCTCTTGTTATCTGACCAAACCCATGTGAAAAGTGTTTGATACAGTCAAATACATGAGCAAGGATATTCACCACAATGATTTCAGTTCACAGGCTATCCCAAGGGTAAAAAGAGTGTCAGGAGGGTCAATTAACAAGATATATGAGCAGCTGAAGGACACTACCATGAATCTCTCCAACAACCTGAATTCCTTAATGTTGTCTGCATCCTGCAGCCAATGGCCGGGCACTACAGTAGCTGAAATAAGACTGGGTGAAACACATAAGGGGACCTAAATATATAAACAAAGGCCCAAATCCAGATGCATATGTGGAAGAACCTGATGTTACTCCACTTGAGCTGGATTTGGGGGATGCTTGCTCTGCTATGTGGTAGAAGTGGAATTCAGACTGCCCAGCTACTGCACCCAAAACTTCTGTCATTAATGTACACTAGAGTAAAATTGTTAAATAAGGAACCTTAAATGCATTTTCTGCCTTTTCTCTAAGAGTTACATGAGTCAGAAAGAGATACAGCAAGTAAACTATACAATAAAATCATACCCCCAGCATATTAAAGTAATTGTTTTTGATGATTATCTTATTGTCCACATTTAATTTTAAAAAAGGTCCAAACAAGTGAAAAATGGAAGACTCAGCACAGTGCTGTTGTTTGAGGTAATACTTGAAGACAACTATAAACAGATCCACATTAGAGTATTTCCTCTCATCATCTTATTTCACACTGGAGTCCCACACCTGAGTGGGGAGTGTGAAGGACACCTGGGCTGATGAGCTGCTGCTGCTGCTGCATGGACTCCACAGATCCAGGGAAGCTCCAGAGGAGGCACTGAGCTCATTTGGGAGGAAGTGTGGAGGTGACAAGTGCATATTTACATCCAACCCCTCACTGAGAGCAGAATCCTTTCAAACAGCAGGGAAGCAGTTTTGTTTCACTGAAAGCCACAACCCTGATTTGTCTCTAAGAGAAACAAGTGTCAGCCTTCCTGAGGAAACAGTCACAGGGGGAAGAATTGGTTCTGCCTTTCTTGGACACTCCTAAAATGTGGGAGTCTGCCTCTCTGCCCCCAGCATGAAAAATCTGTATCAGGAACCCCACACTTCTCTCACTGTTGCATCTTTGGGGCAAAAAAGTATCAATTACTCTAGAAAAAAGGGAAAGACAATGAAAATGGCTGTGATGCTCTGTATTACCTTTCATGTAAGATTCTCCAAGCCAGGTATGTTGAAGAATCTCTACAGTGTGGCTCATGATAACAATTTTGCTTTCAAACACACACAACCAGTCTTCAAAAATCATGCAACTGGTGTGGTTAACAACTCCTGTAACAAATCACTCCTGTTCCCACCATTCGACAGCTTTGTCCAATCTTCTCTTTATCACTTCTGCTAATAATAAATCCTCTGCATATTTCACAAGTATTTTGGCCACAGAAATATTCACTTAAATAATCAGCAGTGAGATCTCTCCACTGGTACACAAGTATTATTCATTACTACGTAATCTCAACAGCTTGCTCAACATGCCTGGGGCTTCTTTAACTTCCCACAGAAAGGCTGACAGAGAACTTTTTCCCCATTTTTAAACACTCACAAATTCAGTTTAGTCTATATGCTAAAGCTTTCCTGCTTCCTCTTCCCTCAGCCCCTAAGCATAACAAATCACAGGAAAATCCATCAGAAAAAAAGTTTGACTAAATGATTTCTCAATTCAGACTATAGTTTCAGTCTGTTGTTAGAAATGAATAAACCTGACTGTGTTTGCACTCTTCCCTTTCTATGTGAATAAAGGACAAAGCAACTAAAATAAAACTTTGACCTGTTCTCTGCACACGAATTAAAAATCCCCCATGTATGATAGCAAAATCTCTTCTTTTGCTTCAAGAAGCAGAAATTTAAAATGGGCAAAATCCTTATACAAGTACTTAGAATGTGAGTTCCATGACAGGAGAAGGGGAAGAACAGAGAGACATGAGAAACTTTGGCCTGTCTGGGACAATCAGTTTGGCACAGGCATTTTTTTCAAGGAAACATCTTTCAGAGAAAAAAAATCAGTCTGACTCACTAGATCTCATTCACCTTGTAGCCACCAGATGCCTTTTCACTGCTGAACTTTGGAGCTCTCAAATGTAGCTTCAAGCAGGGTAATGAGTGTTGCCAGGCTCAGAACAGCTTATTTCTACTTGCCACTCATTCCTGCAATTGTTTCTTCCTAAGGTGACCTCATCATACAAGCCACACTTAAAGAATTCACCAGCATACCTTCCCCAAAGCTCTGCAGTAATTGATTTCTGCTATTGCAAGTGAAACCAGGCTGAAAAGCAAGGCTCTTTTTGAGAATGAAAGCCATTTTTTCCTCTTTTCCTTATTTTCATTTGTCTTCCCCAGCTAGGACCACGTGAGTCCTGGCCTTCAGATCAGTGATCTTGCCGTTCCAGTGTGCTGTGTTATTTTGCCAGGGATAACATGCTTTCTTCTAAGCCCTATGGGATGAAGGATTCTGGGCTGCTCCCCCTAAAAATCTTTTCTTTTCCATCCTTTTTCATCATTGTCCAGTAGCTCAGATAGAAGCCAAAACAGTATTTCCAAATAACTGCACATGCTGCCGATCTGTCATGTCCCAGCGTGGCTGAGCAAGTGTGTGAGGACTGACTCTGCACCTCTAGACTGTATTTAATGTTCTCATACACCAGTCAATGAGCAATTCACTCAAAAGCACATACTAAAATTACACTGAAAGAACCCACATGAATTTGACTCAAAAGCAATTGAACAGGTGAACAGCCAGGTGCCAGCTGTGTGCAGCCCATGAGAAGAAACATGAAGCATCTTCTCAAAAGCCTAAGTCTGGGTTATACTGACAAATGGATTTACAGGGTTCTTTTGCTTTATGAATTTATTTCTAAATTCAAAATAGCTATTTGTGATTAGCCATCAATAATGCAGGATGCCTTTGAAATTTCAGTTATTCTTTTCATTTCACTACAAGAAGTGCCAAAAATAATTCCTTACATTTTTATGATAATTGAGTAATGGAAAAATTCTACTAACCCCAAGCATATTGCACTGAATCTCACTAACTCACTGATTCCAGCAAAGAAGCCTTTCAATGACAGCTCAAAGTCATATGGCCAATCAGGCAAGAAAAACAAAGTACTTCTAAAAATCAGAGCCTATGTTTATGGTCTGTCAATTAACACATGACCAAGTTCTTAAACAGGTATTAAGAAAACACTTGGATTCACTTTTAAAACTAAAAATACCTCTTGTTGATTATATTAATGTCCTCCAGTGTTTGACATACAGGCTTGAACATCTTTTTACCACATATGACAGTTCAGGTCAGGTCCCAAGGAAGCAGGTTGCGAAATTCACATCAGTGACAAAAATAACTGGGTCTGTAACACACCTTGAGAACTGCCAGAAATGCATGAGCCTTATGAAGAAGCGTGATCTTTTTAAGCATGACTTTTGATGTCGTACAGCACTGCCCCATATGTCCAACCAAATGCCATTTTTAAACCCTGAGGATATATTTAGCACAACATACATCATCCCACTGTCGTCATTTCACCGAACAAAGCAAAAGACAGGATCATGCTAAAAGATGCATCCTCGGCTTGTGTCAAGAGCACAGAAGTGAAGGGACTGCAATACCAAGAAAGGCTAAATTGCAGCCAAGTAAGCTGAAGAAATAAGCAGAAGATGGCATGATAGATATCAATGGATTTGAATTATGAAGTCAAGAATAAAGAATGGAAACATAAAACACGCTGACATACGAACTATATCTGTTCCTGACTAATCTCTGCTCCCCTGCCATTCACAGAAGGCACCATCTGATCTTTCAAGTTCCTGCATGCATGATGAGCTCTTGGCTACAGCCGGGGCTGGTGCAGCCAAATCATTGCAATTCCACCTGGGCAGGACAGAATGCAAGTTATCACTTCCAACTGGCACCATTTCCTAAGCCCAGAGTGACCCTGCATGACAACTCTATGCCTCATTACACCAGCCAAGAAATTAATGTACATCACCAGCCCTGCATAGCTTACTGTCTTCTCAGCAGAAGCTTGAATTATTTACCAAAATTCAGAACAACTGATAAGCGTTTTTTTATTTTTAATAGCAACATTTATTAAAGAATAAAATGTAACTGTTTTGGAAAAAAACACAGATATCTTTTGTTATTCTGTACTTGATGTCATTCACAACAAATCACTTGCTCATCTCACCTTCCTGTTAATAAACTACCTTTCTGATGTCTTTGGAGGCTTGTCAATCACTTTGTACTAGTTTGTGAAGGCTGAGGCCCCCTTTCCCCAACAAACACAATCCTTTGCTGCACAAAGGAGTATCAAAAAGCAAAGCCAACTAATTCAGTCTGCACTGAAGGACCAGAGCAAACAAAACTGCTCTTGGCATGTACCTGAGTTTTAAAGTAGTTTTAAACTCACATTTTAGAATGTGAGTTTGGTTCAGTTTTTAGGTAGGTATGCTATCAGAGAGATACTTCACCATCAGATACTGCTGATCGATCCGAAGGGAATCATTTCGTTCAGAATTTACCTAAACAGTAACCAGTCTTTGTGTTGAGCAATAGATACAAAAATATCATCCAGTAAACAACCAGCAGAGTGAGCTGGTTTCAAAAACAAGAGTTTAAGAAGCATATCACACCCAGGGCCTTGTGCAGGAGTCCTTGATGCACTTCAGGTGTCCACACCAGACAGTCGCTATTTCTGATGCCTTTTTCTCAGAGCTTGAGACAGAAAAACTTGTCCAAGCTGCTAAGAGCAAACAGGAGAAATGCCAAAGGATGTGTGTGCTCTGCCTCTCCATTCTCTCCATTGCAAGGTCACTTTCACTAAGCAGAAACAAGCACTTGGGTTAATTTGGACCTACAAATAGTTGCTGCCAAACACAAAATCATTAAGGTTGGAAAAGACCTTAGGATCATTGAGTCCAAACATCAGCCTAACAATTCCGGGTTCACCACTAGACCATGTCCCTAAGCACCACATCCACACAAACCAGACAAATTCTCCAGATTCTTCCCAAGTTCAAGAGCATTTGAGGTCCTTTTATTCCATGTTTTGTAATACTGGTAGATCTTTAAACGACATTTGAGTCCTTCTCCACTATTTTTAAATTTGGGTTTGGTTACCCAATAGGTTAAAATGAAGTGGGGATGAACAGAGATAAGAAAAAACCTCATTCCACAGGGATCAGTCAAAAAATAATAATAAATGCAGAGAATAACAACTGAATTCATAGTATGGGTGTGCAAGAATGGGATTCTGCTCTCAGCTGAGATGATTGCCTCAAGACTTGAAATTAAATTAAATCCCTTCTCACATATATCACTTCAGTCAGAAAACAAACACATGCACCTTTCAAAATATATTTGGGAAGGAAGTGGTTAATATTGTTTTATTCCTTGACTGTCCCAATTAAGACATTTCTACTAAATAAGCAACACATTTTCAGTATTGATTTGGGGGATTATCATCAGCATTAGCTTGATGCACAGTTCATCCAGTTCTTCAAATCCAACATTATCAAGGTTAGATTAAAAACAAAATCCATACATAGACTTTCTTGAATTTTTACTGTGTCAGGGAAGGGAAAATGCTTCTATCATTTCTCCCCATGACAGACATTTTATTTCCCTCATGCATTTTCAGAACACATATGCTGTAGACTCTGTTCTCTTCTAAGGCCAATGAAAGCTTTAACTTCATTTACCAAAAAAACTACAAAAACCCCCAAAAAAATGAAAAAAAAAAACATTAATGGGGTATTTTCATAGAATTATATAACATAGCAAGCTCATTTTTGGAGCCCAGCTCTGCCCAAAGGACAAGCCAAGCCACTCACCTGCTTCTCTGAGCAAATCTGTTCTCATCACCAAGAGTTTGCTGGTCCATGATTATTGTGCCGTGTCAATCTGGGAGATCATGGACTCACAGAACCTCAGAATTGTTTGGGTTGAAAGGGACCTTCAAGCCCATCTCATTCCAACCCCCTGCCATGGGCAGGGACACCTCCCACTATCCCAGGCTGCTCCAAGCTCCATCCAACCTGGCTTTAAGCACTTCCAGGGATGGGGCATCCAGCTTCTCTGGGCAGCCTGGTCCAGTGCTAAATCACAGCACAACAGATAATTCAGGGAACTTTATGATTTCACAGGACACATGTCTGCAGGGAAATATTCCCCCTGCTGGCTTTCTGACCTTGTGGATTCTCTTTGCAAATGCTAGGTCTGCAATTGATTTTTATGAAGATTTAGTACAGTTCCAAACTCTCCCATAGTTTGCTCAGAGTTCATGAATGTTGAAACTTTTGACATGCATGGGAAATCACCCCTGAGGGACAGGTTACCCACTACATCATGTGCTACCTGCTGCTATAATTAAACAAAACCTTAGTTTCTTCTTAGCAGCACTTGTCTTGCAGAGTTTGCTGGGCAGCAGAATCCCTGGAGCTCCCACACCTGCTCATTCTCTGCCTACACCTCTGATACACCCCAGGGGACTTTGAACTCTGCTCTTCTTGCAAGTGAGAGAAAACCCCAACTATCAAAACAACTTCATAGGAATACAGAAAAAAAAAAAAAGTCAGAGCATGAAGATAGATTAGTCCAGGTTCTCACCCATGGAGAGAGATGACTGAGCACTGCCACAAGTGCCCAAGTCCCAGCACACCCACGGTTCACATCAAAGTCTCCCATCTCAATTCACACTTCTCATCATCTTGACAATCTCTTTGCAATCTCTTCAAGGCTTCAGGGGTGAAACATCCAAATTTTGATTGGAAGAAGATCTACAGAGCAAACAGGGAATGGAAGCAGGGCAAAGCGAGGAAATCTCTAATAGAAAACAAGTGGGAATGAGAGGATAGTCAATTTACAGACAGGCAATGCTGTGTACCAGGTACACTGTCAGAAAAACCACCAGTGATAGCAGCAATTGCCAAATACGCTGATTATTTCTGCCACCAAATAGCACAAATAACAAATGACTGAAAACTAAAGTAGAGAATCTAAGCACAGGAATCGTCTTGCGGTTGGGACTGCCAGTTCCTTCAGACAACAGGGACTGAGAATTTCAGGACACGAGAATAATTTTTAGGGAGTCAGACTGATGCCTGGGGTTTCAAATACAGAATATATTCAGAGCAGCAAGGGTGGAAGGGCAAAGCACAGCTGACAGCCTAAGGCACACAATATTTCCTGTAGCACAAATATTTAGATCTGCTACCCAGAATGCCCAGACCCAGAAAAACATTCTTTATTAAGTGTGGCTTGATTTACTCTGAATCAAAATACATTTTCTCTTGTTACACTATAAAATTGAATACTAAGAATACAACAGCATTTCAAGACAAAAGCACAGGTACTGCATGTACCACTTACCTTGTATATATGCACTGCCTGTGTGTGTCTACACTACTTTTTCACTCATCACTTTCTCATATCCTTCTGGGAAGTATGAAATATTTAAAGAATGGTCAACCCTTCCATCCCAATTACAGCAAAGTGAGATGTCCCATGCAATGGACTTTCTCCTCCTCCTATGGGTTCTTTTGTTATCCCTTTGCAGAAGAAGCCTCCAAGTCATTAACAACATCCTTTCTAAAGAACCCAGTCCTGTTTGGAGAATTTCCAGGATGCAGGGTAGCATTTTGCAAACATGGGACACCACTGCTTTGAGAGAAACATGCTGAGATGAAACACTTCACCTGTGTTTGGATAATGCTCTCTTATTTAATCCCAGTAATTCAGAGCTGCCTGTGCCACAGCAGCAAGAAACTTACCAAACACTGATCCCTATTTTTAACTGTTACAGTACATTTAGCATGAAGATGTCTCAGTGGAGGTTTAGGTTGGCTATTAGGAGAAGGTTCTTCACCCAGAGGATGTTTGAGCATTGAACAGGCTCCCCAGGGAAGTGGTAACAGCACAAAGACTGACAGAGTTCAAGAAGCATTTGGACAATGCTCTTGGGCACATGGCGTGGCTCTTGGGGTGTCCTGTGCAGGGCCGGGAGCTGAACTCTATGATCCTTGTGGGTGCCTTCCAAGTCAGGATATTCTGTCCCACACATACCAGTCTTCTTGCTTCATTCTACATTTATCTGCTAGTCAGACAAATGCTGACTTCCAAGTCTTGTTCCATGCCTCCCTTGCAGATCTGAAGAGGCACAAAAAGCACTTCAGAAGCTTTTTTTTTTCCCCAATAGAACACATTCAATTTGTTCTCTTGCCCCTGCAGATGTACATGCCATCAGATAAGGACTCTTCTTTACCATCTTCTCAGGCCATTGATAAAGAAATTAATGCCAAAATTCTTACATTTTATATGAACTTTTACTGGAAACAGATTCTGAAGCACTTTAAACACTTCAAACTGATTGCATAAACTATAAAACTAATTCTGCCCTTCCCTTCATATGTAAAAGTTTTGTTTCTATAATAAGACCCAGAGCATAAACCATGGTGACATGATGGATTTCAAGGCTTGGATGCAACATGTGGAGGATAGTTAAATATCTACACAGAAAAGACACCCTCATTTTCTCTTGGGAGCATCCCTGTGTCCACAGGGGAGTTAAAACAAAACCTGCTTACTTCATTTAGTCATTGCTGAATTGTGGAACACATGAAGAGGTCCCTAAAATTTTGAGGAGAAAATCCCACTCCTCTGGACATTTAAGGGCCTTGTAACTGTCTTGTTTTGGGTTCCTGAATTCAATATGTTTTTTTAAAAAATCACAATTTTCAAAATAAAATTCAAATGAAAAATGAAAAGACTTTGGTTTAATTTTTAAGCATTGCCTGATAGTCTGAAGTCCCAAGCATCCAGCAAGTGACAAAACACTGTTTGGCACTGTACTGACCATAATTTCTACATGAATTCAGGAACAGAACTGCATGGGGTGGGTTTTGGGTGAGTTTTGTTCAAATCTCTGGGTAACTTCACCGTATGGAAGATTTTACCATTCGTAATTCAGCATTACTATATTGGTAAAATTGATTTTCATTAATCTATTTGTAAACCTAAAACTCCACTGCTACCAGTGGAGACCTTATGATTAACATACAAAATGTAATATTTCTGAAATTTAAAGTCAGTTTCAGGCTGCCTTCCATACTTGAAAATCATTCAGGCAAAACCAAATAACAAAGTATGATCAATATTTCAAGTAAAAAAACCCCAACCCAAACATAACAAACACCAGAAATAAAATGTACATGATTACCAAAAACTCATTAAACAGCCCACAGAAATGGGGGCTCCAGAGGATGCTGCCATATTTAGGATTAGATGATACACAAAAATGACTGAAAACTTGCCTGAAGAAAGGATACTTAAAATGGATTTAACTATTTGTGTGAACATTGCATTTTGAAAAGCACCTGCTCGTGTAGGAGTATACATGAGCAATATGGCAATTTTACAGTTGGACTCAATGATCTTAAGGGTCTTTTCCAAGCTAAATGAATCCATGATTCTATGATTGGTGCTGTTCAGCTATATTGCTTCTCCTCAGCTGGCAAAGTTACAGGACCAAAACAGTCCTCGGCATCACCTCTTACAGGAATGACACCAAAGCACAGCAAAGACATAGACACAATTCTTACTGTCCTATAAACAAAGGCCATAAACCCCAACAGAGGAGAAAGAAGCTGTTTCATACAGGCAAATACAAAACCTCTTTGGCTCCTTACCTGGCACCTTGGTCTCTGGGCTTGTCCCACATTTTAAACACTAATTTCATGTTTCTGTAGAGAGCACAGAGGATCGTTTCTAAGAAGTACCAACAAGCTGTATTCAGTCCTTAATTTTTGGCACTGATGTGAAGGCTCCATTTGGTGATGCATCTGCAGTGCCGGGGAGGTGTTTGAAAGGTGGGAGAGAGGGTGCTTTCCCTCCTCCAGCATATGCTGCGATTATTTGGTGATTTCAATACACATTCCAAACACCAGCTGTGGTCAACGGGACCTTCTGTTTCTGTGGTGTGTTGTGTTTCTGTGTGAATGCTGCAGCTCAGGAAAAATCACAGAATGGTTTGGGTTCAGAAGGGATCTTAAAGATCATTGAGTTCCACCCCCCTGCCATGGGCAGGGACACCTTCCACTATCCCAAGTTGCTCCAGGCCTCATCCAGCCTGGCCTCGGACACTTCCAGGGATGGGGCAGCCACAGCTTCTCTGACCAACCTCTGCCAGGGCCTCACCACCCTCTGGGTAAAGAATTTCTCGATAACATTTGATCTAAATCTCTCCTCTTTAAGTTTGAAGCCATTCTCCTTTCTCCTGTCACTCTATCCCTTGTCCAAAGTCCCTCTCCAGCTCTCCCAGAGCACTTTCAGGTTGTGGAAAGGGCTCCAAGGCCTCCCTGGAGCCTTCTCTTCTCCAGGCTGAACAGCCCCAACTGTCTCAGCCTGAATCCATAGTGGAGGTTCTCTCCAGCCTCCTGATCACCTTTGTGGCCCGTGCCACAAAATGCAGCTCATTTCTGTGGAGGAACATTGTTGATGGGTGGAATTCGTGTTCAGACACACAGATTTTTGTAAAGCATGTATTTTTTATCATCCACTGCACCTTATGAACCTATTGTGTGTAAAATATACTTACAGATACTTCTTCCTACCCTTAATCATTCTATATGGTCTGACTAGGCTAATTACCAATGAACAGCATAGCAACCATATCTTAGAAAAAATAGGTTAACTTTTAAAATATAGGCCAAATCTGCTTAACATGCTTTTGCTTCACTTTGTTTCTAAATAGGCAAAAATATAATTTGTCTTTTTCTTTTTTTTCCTGGAAATTCTGGTAGAAACTTTATTATGCTTCCTTTTGTACTAAATACTGTAGATAAACAGCCTGAGAACAAATAAAAAGAAAAGAAATAATTCATCCTGTGATCCTGGATTCTGCTGACACCAAACCTTTTCTAAGAATATGCATTTCCTACTCACAGTACTGTTAATTCCTGCAGCACTCTCATGCTTTGTTCATTAACTTCCTTTTAGCACTACTGTAGAGTCAGAAAAAAAAATATGCAAATGGAGCAGAAAACAGAGAAGGGACTATAGACGTCTGCTAGTTTAACATGTAACTCCAGGAGCAATAACATTTTCAAACAAATGCAACACAAAATCCTCCCACACTGCAGTGTGACAATCAATTTGTTTGCCCAGAGAACTTCTAAAGCTCTCATAAGGGAAGAAAAAAGTAAGACAGACACCTCGACAATATCGGGAGATAGAAATCCTTAGCAAAATCTCCCTACAGCAAACCGTAGGCAAAAGAGAAAGCTTCTGATGAAAAGACACAAATTCATTTCAAAACAATAATTAGCATTTCTCTCCTTATTTCAGTCACATTGACCCCTTTTGCATGAGTTTTCATGCAGGGAATGCTCAAAATAAAGTACCAAAGTTGGGATTTTTTTTGCATATGAGTATGCAAAGGGAAGATTTTCTGGGAAAAACCGGAATACTTTAAGAGCTTGGAGTGCTCCAATAGTACCTTATTTCAGAAGCAATCCACACAATCTCATCCTCAATGCACAAACTGCACACTAAAACTGTGAATAAGACAACACTTGTATGCACATGCCTACAAAATCAGCCATTTACACAGAAAAAATGAGAACATTGACACATTTGAGCAAAGGAGGGAGAAGAGTTTACAGACATACAGAAACAAATAAAAGCCATGAAAGTAAAAACACCACCTCTGGTATTAGAATCTGTGCCCTGTTTCCCTTAAATAAAACTCCCTGCAAAGATGTATTTCATTATAAATTCTACACGTTTAAAATAAATAGCTTCCCTGAAAGAGAAATCTTTAATAAAGACAGATGCTTCGCAGATGCACCAGTGCCTGTTCATTTTTCTTCCTTCTAATTAAAAGACCATTCTAACTCCTGGTTGAGTTTTTTCTCATCCCAGTGCAGTGTATTCCAGAGGGCTGAAAGAACACAACTTCTCATACACATCCTAACAGGATTTCACATCCTCCCAACAGTTACTTTGCCTCACCTTCCAATTTCCCCCATAATGGATTACATGGCACAGATTCTTTCAGCTGATTTCCATAATGACAACAGTAGCTGAAAAGAAGTACTTGCCTACTAAATGGAAATGTGACATCAGTATTAAGGTAAACATTTGAGTCTGTTGAATACTTTATTGGCAGTCACACTACTTTAACTTCAAAATAAATGTTCCCCAATAGCAGCTTTTATTTCATCTCAAATCCATTGGGTCTTCTGGCTGCTAATTCCCAGAGCTGCCCCTTCAAGTTTTTAATCTTATCTTCCTAGTATGAAAGTGCTGCAGACCAGCACTTTTAAACACAATAATGAAACAGTTTTTGAAAGCTATATAAATCGTGTGAAAGACTATCCTATTAATTCCCTTTCTTATTACCAATTTTTCTCTTTTATTTACAGGGCCTGGGGACTTGAAAATTCAGTTACTCTGAGGGAAGGAAGAACTTCAGTTTCACTGGGACCTCCCCTCTGGCTCTTGACATTTTCAGAAACCTGTTGGACAATACCATTCGGGTCAGCACAGACATGGAAATTATGCTAAGCCTAAACCAGATCAATTTTAGTTTGTAGCTCTGAGATAACGACTTTGTGCTCAAGGCATTTTACGGAGACACCAGCAAAACAAGATATCTACCTTCAGAGTACCAGACTGGTAGTACTAAGAAAACCCTGGCTGGAAAACAGGATGGTACTGATTATAGAGCACCAGAGGGTAGAGAGGCAACTCGTTTTATTCTGCTCACAAGGACCAATATCTTTGTGACAGGTAGGAAAGAAATTATCCTGTGAGCTGTAAATAGACAACTTTCCTGGTTTAGATGCAAACATCTGCAAGTAATAGACACAGAGGAACTGAAAACAAATATTTATTAGATAATTACCAGAGTGCAAGCCTAATGTTTTATGGGGCTTCTGCTTTTTAAACATCAATTCTCCAAGGAGGGAAAGGATTAAGATGGTGCCACATGCCACTAATAAGTCACTGCTGAAATGTTTTATTTATCTGTTCTGAGTTAGGAGGACTGATCTAAGTATCTGGAAGTTATAAATATTAAAAATAAGCTTAAAAACTTGTCTCTAAGGCAGCAAGTTCTTGCTGATAACGAAACCTTTTGCACCACTCTAATCTGGGCCAGAAAATTCCACCAGCCATCTGGATCAGCCTCCTTTTCCCTCTAGTGGTGTAGTGACAGCTGGAAACACTCTAAGAAAAGAAGATTTGCATCTCTCCAAGCCCCCTAAAAGAGATGTCACACATGAAAACTGTGCTTGCCCATTCCAGATAAAACACTGATTTTGCTGCAATAGATGATCTAACAAATATCAGCATTTGCGTGGTCAACTCACACCACCAAATGACCTCCACCAGCTCACCCAACCTCTGGGATCCCCATTTGAGACAGTGTCCCCATCCCATCCATCTCCCTGAGCTCAAATATTTATGGCATTTGGTGCCACCTAGATAGTTCTGGAATTTCACAGGCTCAAAAGTTCCTTGCTTGCATCCAATCCAAAAATAAGCCTTCAAAGATATGAGTACCCTTGAGCTCTGCTCAATTCCTCCTTGTCACACATTTGGTTTGCTCAGAGAATTAATTGGCTTTGCGGAGCATGAAGAAACAGAAATGGCAATATGTACCTCAATTAGACTCTATTTTTAAAATAATTTTTAAACTTCATAAATTATGAGACTTTAAGGACTTTAGCAAGTTTGCTTGATTCACTTTGATCAAACAAGGTTAGGGACTCATCATACTGCACATGCAGCTGTTTAACAATATTAAAATACACCACCAAGTCAATCTTTCTCTAAGTGACTTCTCATCGCACAGCAAGCAATTCTAAAAAGCCCTGTCATTTGCAACTGGCAATCATCACTCTGGTAGCACTGTAAGAGGCTTTCTTAATTCCACTGGTGTTTAAATTCATGAGCCAAAACTCATCATAAATTGTCTTTTATGGCTGTCAAGAACAATGATGTATATTCTCTTATTTAGCCTTTTGTGACTTACTGGGATCCTCTGAGTGCCTGAGAAGCATTTGCTTCACTGAACAGTAGTTTGAGACTCTCCTATTTCTGTGTTGGAGAGACACAGCATATAAAGTAACAACCTTAGAGTTTGTGGTCAGAACCCACTGGCTCTTTATAAGCAGACATGCATCAGCTCTTAATTACTTTTATAGAAATTCTAATTATTAGAAATTTTTAGCATGGCAAAAATAGAGGGTGAATGCTCCAATCCTGAAAGAAAATGCCACCTTCTGCCAGAAAATTGAGGCTGCTTTGCCATGCTCTGCCAGTGCCTAAAGGGAATATAAATGGACTGAGGAGGAAACACATGATGTGTCACTGATAAAATAATCTGGCATTACAAAAGGACTGGTAGCTATGGCTCCACCAAGAGATCAATAAATGTGCAAATAGCAGCCTCTTTAGAAATCATTGCTTTTCCTCCAATATGTGGTGACAAACTCCGTGACAGCATTTACTTCATGCTATCAGCTTCATTAAATAAAGCAGCCTGTCCTCATCCACCCACAAGGCCAACTCCAGAAGTCTATGGAAAATATTGATTTTTCTTGACTATGTTCAGGTCAACGACGCAATGCAATAAAACAGCTTAAGACAACTTGTAATTAGAGCCTTGAAACCCTCTTTCTGGGTCTTGGTCTGGGATCTGTTGTCAATTCATTTTGACCTTAGGCAAGCAGATTTCAACACTGGGGAACTTGCTACTTGCTGTAAAATGAGCACAGTTAACTTCTCTCCAAAGGCTGGTTTGCTGGCTTTGAGACTTTTTGCTCTTTTAAGTTTTAATGATGGGATAAAATCCATTTCAGTTTGAGTTTGTTAGATAAAATACATCCTCAAGTGAAATCATTGTATGTGATTGATTTTGCACCTGAGGATGCGTGGCAGGAGTTGAGACACTCTGTTTGTCCAGGAAGAGGAACAGGCTCTCCAGGGCATGACTTCCAGAAACACCCTGCACCATCAGTGGAAGGAGTTTTTCCTGCATTGCCACTCCTGGGAGGACCCACATATTTTTCTGGAAAGGATGAAGTTTTGAACAGCAAAGACACACCATTAAGAAAGTTAAATCCAGAAAACAAGAAATAGCAATTTCAATTTCTAGTTTTAGGTAAGACACAGAACTATCTCCCTGCTATTGCAAGGACCGAAATCAGCCTTTTCCTGCTATCTACCGTATATATTTATCCTATTTATACTGAGCGACGGATCGAGTCCTGAGAAAACAGCAGATATATCCAAGTTCATCTTCCCAGATCTTCCATACAGCTTAGAATCATCCTTAAGGAATGGACACAGAACTTCAACCTTTTTTCCCTTGTTAGATTGTCTGATCCTTCTTTGATTATTTATATCATTAACAGTGAGCATGTATAAACACCACTTTTTCTTCACTCCATACAGCAGCTGATAGCTGGAGTAGGTGCACCCCACAACAGCTACCAGAAAAACAATTGATTAACACTCTACAAACACAAAAGGAAAAAAAAAAATCTACGGGTTCTGAAAGACATTAATATGGGAACAGTTAAATGTTTTAAGAGAAGAAGTAGAAAAAAATTGCTGGCCTCTTCAGCAGTGTTATTTAGTCTTTTATTGCTCTGCAAATTTAGACAGTGACCTATAAGGAATTCCTGTACAATTCCAAAATCTGAAGAATTCTCTGCATCCTGAAGTCATGCTCAGACCAACCTTCACCATGGAATCAAGGGTTCCTATCTCTCCAGACTAGAATCAAGCAAACATTAGCAATACACATTAAAAATTCAACCTGTTTCACTCTTTTTCCTCATGCTGTCTGCTTCAATTTTTTTGACAAGAACCTGAGCTTTGTGGCATTTCTGTTATAACCTCTTTCTACTTTAGGAGCTGAATATTGAAGGCTGTTATGAACATCAAGCATTCTTAACTACCTTGCACATAAAAGACACACAAATTCATCCAAAGACCTTGAGATATTTGGAGTCTGAGGCTCAGCTTTGAACCAAGGAGAGCTATCATCTTGTTCCCCATTTCTGAGATTACAGCCCATGACAACAGCATGCTGACTGTTCTTGCTTAACTCCATGATTTCAAGGTGATTTACTTTTTTTCAGCACTGCACACCCACCTGCTGAGAGTTAAACAAAATTTCCATCTTTCTTTACTGTTTGGGCAATCACATAGCTCTCAAAGGAACTATGGTTCGTATGTACTAAAAATATCCAGCCTACCACATGAAAGTAAATCTTGTTCCCTCTCTTCCTTATGGAAAACAGAGTAATAAAGGGACAGTTTTTGAGTCCTCATGTTGGTGCAAACTCTATGTACCTTTTCAGTTTTGGCTTAAATTTTCCCAGCAGCTGCATCCCAAAAATTGTGCACATGATCTACACAGAATCTCAAAAATATTTTGAAGACAAAAATGCTATTTAGTAGTATCAAAAATACAGGGACTTAAATCTTTAGATCTGATTTTTGCTAGATAGGATACAAGATGCACATTCAGGTTGTTAAACTGCCTCTTCAGAATATATTTATAGGATTTGTATGAACAAAGACAGTTCCATAGAGGCAGGGAGCTTGATTCCCATGGAAAAACACCTGGTCCTCCAGTCAGCAGAGCAAGGCACTTCCTTGGGGTCTTATGAAACTTCCTGGTCAACATTAGGCTGCCACTGCCTCATTTCATACTTCAGGTCAATGCCACCATTTAAAAAGTGACAGGAATCCAATATTAGACATATATAATGAAATCATAGAGTGGTTTGGATTGATAAAGATCCTTGAGTTCCACCCCCTTGCCATAGGCAGGGACACCTTTCCCTAGACCAGGTTGTTCCAAGCCCAATCCAGCCTGGCCTTGGACACTTCCAGGGATGGGGCAGCCACAGCTTCTCTGGGCAGCCTGTGCCAGGGCCTCACCACCTTCACAGGGAAGAATTTCTTCCCAATAACCAATCTAAACCTTCCCTCTGTCATTTAAAGCCTCTCCCCTTTGTTCTATAAATTCACACACTTGCACAAAGTCCCTCTCCAGCTCTCTTGGAGCCCCTTTAGGCACTGGAAGAGGCTCTCAGGTCTCTCCAGAGCCTCCTCATCCCAGGCTGGACATTCCCCATTCTCTCAGCCTTCCTGAGCCCCAAAGGCAGCTTTGTTCTTGTTCTTGCCCAGGCTGGTCACAGTGGTGTTGTACCATGGGCTGAGTCACCTCTCTCTCCCCTAGAATGATTCAATCACAGAACCAGCAAGAGCACACAGACAAGAACTCCTTTTCCATCTCCAAACCACAAGAGCTGTCTGAGTGTGGCCTTTTGTACCACTGAAAGAGCTCTGAGTGATCCACCAGAACTATTTTTTCTCCAGCAGTGAGAAGACACAGTTTGGAAACATAACATCCCATTGTAAAGGAAGGGCTTTTTGGTTCCTCACCCAACAGGTACCTGACAGCCTCCTGCACTGTAAAATCTTTAAGTCCTGGTACAAACAAGACCATTTCATCTTACAAAGGATGTGAGATTTTAAATATAGGACTAACAAAAAAAATTTTTTTTTTTGGTTTTTTTTGTTACAAGAGGCAGCTCTCCAAACTGTCCAGAACAGCAAATGCCACAAGCAAAAAGAAAGCAGATAAATAAAAATGCATCACCTAATGAAAGAGCAGTCTCTCCTTTTTGGGTGCTTTCACCATAACTTGTTGCTATGAGCACACTAAGCCCAGAACATTGTTTTCTTATTGATATGGAAAAAACCTTCATAAAGGACTTCTAATAATGTAATGACAATGTACCCAGCTGATTAAAACTGTCCTTTTATTTAGCTTCATGAAATTGCAGGAAAATCAAGAGTTCTTGAATACAAACACAGTTCCAATGTACAATGCTGCAAGCAGGAGAAGCACAGAAGGAAAAACATGAACATGCTGAAATGTGAACAAGAACAAACTGAACTTTTTTTTTTAAAGCCAGGAAATTTAATTAATTTGAAATTAATTACCAAAAAAAAGTTAGTATTTGATGAAATTTGAAATCAAAAGTAGAAGCTGTTATAGAAAATGCTAGTATATGTAAGCTCTTATTTTCCTGCAAAATGCAATAGAATTCTGTGAATTTCCCCTGGGTCACAGCTCTGGAGGGATTTTTATCACCATCCTTTTCCTTCTGGTTTGTTGCATGTCATCAAACTTAGTGATGTTAAATGGGTATATGAAAACCATGAATTCTGCTACATGGGGTACAAATGCAGACATGAAAAATGAGGAAAATAAGAATGTGTGATGGTTCAGCTCAGGTCCTTCCTATCAAGGCAAAGTATCAGTTACATATAATAATAACAGCAGCCTTAGTTACAACAATCTTAACTATTACACAGCTTTACAAAGCCAGCTAAGGGACAGTCAGGGAGGTCAGCACCTGAGCTGGAAGCAAATCCTTTCACCAGGCTGCTGCCCCAGGCTGGGCTCACAGGCTGCAGGGAGAATTCAGGCTCGGGACTCAGAGAGGAGCTGGCACCACTCCTGTGATCACCTGCCAGGATCGGACCTTTATGGGGGACTTGGTGTCCCGGTTTGAGACAAATTCAGAAAAAAATATCCTCTGATTGAAAGCAGGTTGTAGTTATCCCTCCCCCACCAGGTTTGGGAACGCAAATATTTCCTCGGAGGAAAGTGAAGAGGGAAAAAACCTATTTATTTAACGAACACACAAGAAAAGAATAATAATGCTAAATAATAAAATCTCTCACTGTGGAGAGAAACCTGGAAGAATTTTAAGTCCTTCTGGGTGTGGTGTCTCTCCTCCCCGGAGCTGGGTCGGTGTGGGGGACCCCCCTGCAGGCTGGTGGAAAGCCTCCTAGTGAAGGTTTGATGTTCTGGTGTTCTGAACAAGTCCAGAAGGGAAGAAGAAGAAACCAGTCCCAGGAAAACTCTGTCTCTCTTCTTTCGAAGAAAACAGAGCTGAGAGCTTGCTGGAAAGCAAGGAAGAGGCTTCCTCCCCTCTCTGCCACAGCAGCTATCACTCCCCACAGCAGAGGAACAGAGAGGAGTGGTGACCTTGAAGCACAGAACTGCTTTGAAAAAGTTCCTCTAGCTGTTTTTTTTTTCCTTCTCTCTCCTCTCAGGCTCAGTTTAAAGGCACAGAAAGGCATAAGATTCATTTTCTGAGCATAGAGTAGGCGATATGGGATACATCATAAAGTCACTCCAAGACACATGGTCAACCCAGAACGTCCAAGTCTCCCTACAAGCCTATTAAAAACAACAACAGTAATAATAATAATAATACAACTTTAAATATGGTCCTACTTATGCTGAGGGAAATGCAATAACAACTCACTGACTTTTGGGAAACAAAAAAAAAGTAAGTGTTAACATGCAAACACAACTAAGACTATTAAACGCTTCAAGATCTTCTGTATTGTCATTTGTCACTCAAATAAAAGCTGCCAGAGATGTGGCTGTGCTTGCTCTCAGCAAAGCCTAAGCCATTATTTGAAGGAACTTTTAAAACACAATCTTTGGAAAATCTCTCAGGTTGTTAAATTCCAGCCTGATGAGGCTTAGGAGTTCTTTGTTTTCCTGTTCTCCCATTTATCCTTAGATACTCTCCTGTACCTCAGCGTGTGTTTTCTGAAGAAAAGTTAAAAATGAAAACTTTCTATTGCTCCTTTTTCTATTTTCTGCTGCACTTGAAACATAACTTCACAATTTAAAAACTAGATGTTAAATTTGTAAAGCTTACCACACATTCCTGCTTCCACTGCTAATTAACAGCTTAAAATAAAGACATTCATGTTCTGCAACTCTGCTGGAACACAATTACAGAACAAAACGCCATAGAAAAGTCAAAGTTACTGAGACAGGCTCTTACTGAAATGCAAAACCAGGCAGGAGAGCAACCAGCAGTGTCAACTTGTCTACGAAGAAAATACCTGCTGGGCCACTGAAGCTTAGAAGATATTTTGGCGACCAAAAAGAGGATATCTGTCGGAAGGAGAGCAAAAAATAATTGGAAATTGGTAGTAAAATGAGTCAAAGCAAAGGAACCGCTCCTAACAGCATTAGATCCTTGTATTTTAGTTTAGTCCTACTGTACATAACAGCTACAAAAGGCAGATGAATATTTACAAGCAAACTGGAAAAACAGCCCTTTGCTGTGCCTTTTCCATTTAAAATCATCACAGTTCAAGGAGGGGCTCAAAGATGGAAGAAGTCTCATGAAAATACCTAGAATCTTGAAAAAGAGGAAAGAATCAATCTGGCCATCCTACTGCACAATGTCAAACCCAACTACTTTCAGGCTGATAGTTTGCCAAATATTATTTATGTGCATAAAAGTAAAAGCTATGTCCTCTTCTGTATGCAGCAATCTCAGAAAAAAGATAGCACTCACTGCCTTGGGACAGGGTGTTACATCCAAGGATTTAAGGATGAAGCAGTTCAGATCAAAGACAGCATCTGGCAGCCCAGGGCTCAGCTGAAGTGAGATGGTGCCTCAGACAGGGGGAAAAGCTACTGATACTTAGCAGCATCCATCCACTGAGGGCTCAAATTTCAGTTTTTCAGCTAATAGGACAATAATCAGAGGGACAGATGTTACCAACAAGGGGAATTTAAAATTTAGCAGCATGCTTTGAATAGTATGACTATTTAAGAAGCAAGTCTATTTCTGAATGTTAATACAGAACACATGGTCAAGTTGTGAAAACAACTCTTAAATCCCCATGTTCTTCCTCTTTCTTACATGATCTTTTTTTATTTCCCCTGCTACAAAAAATCCTCCCAGCAGCCTTGTGTCCTATGTCATTTCTCTCACCTTTTCCCTCATTCCTTGACAGACACTTTTCCTGGTGAAATCTGTTACTTCTAGGAAAGAATGAGGACAGAAGAGAGGGATACAGTGATGAGGTCTAACACAGGGAAGCACAGCCTCCACTCTGTGGCTGAGGCAGCCACTGCCAAAGAGTGAAGGAGCAGAACTCGAGTGCTGCTCACTGAGGTGGAAAGTTTTGCTTTGTGCTTTATTTCCTCTTCTCAACATGCAAGAAAAGTTCTCAAAACACCACTGATGTGGAGCTTCATTTACCTAGCACTGCTGTGTGTCCTTCTGGTGCTTCCAGGTTTTAAAGAAGCTGAAGAAAATGAAGGAACTCAGAGTTAGGGTTGACAGGGCCTTAAAGGACCAATTTCATTCTGGTTTCTGCAGCTCCCACCTGATAGTGGGAAAGGAGAATTAAATGGAAACAGATTTCTTCGTTTCTTGAAGCTCAAGCCAGAACCAAGTGTAACTCGGGAATCTTTTAAATCACACACAATATTACATCTCCTACAGAAGTGACCTGGGAGAAGTCAACTCCAACCTCCCATGTTACATAGAAGAACTGCTGTCCTTTGGAATGTCTGAACCACAAGCCTACCAAAACATTATGATAAAGAGAGGGCTTCAGTATTTTTCATAGAATGATAAAATAGTTTGGGTTGGAAGGGACCTTCAAGATCATCTTGTTCCAATCCCCTGCCATGGGCAGGAACACCTTCCTCTATCCCAGACTGCTTCCAGCCCAGTCAGACCTGACCTTGAACACTTCCAGGGATGGGGCAGCCACAGCTTCTCTGGGCACTTTTTGGTTTACTCCAAAGGTTTGTAAATCAATTACCTCCTCTCCTGAACATACAAATTATGAGGAATAGGTAACCTCTAAGCACAGTGAAAAGGCAAGTGTTTATTTTGATAATTGATGCTCTACACTGGAGTTGGGAAAAAGAAACCCTCTAAGATCAAGCTAGGTGTTTCAATACAGACTTTTATTTCTTTAGTTTTACCTGATGAAGGGCAAAGGATGTTGTTGGGTTGCCTGTGTAGGCAGCTCCCTGATTTCTGGAAAGCTGTAAGAAAACACTGGGCTACTTTAACACAAACTCAAAGACAGAATTTTGTTATTTTCTCTGAAAGTATTGCAGCATGTATCCAGATATAAAAATAATTTGCTGTTCAGCTTCTTAAATAATTTGAATAATAACAGCTAAATTTTTTCTAAACATTCCATTAAAACTCTCCATTGCCTTTCAAGACAGTTTTTTAAAATGTCTGAGCATTATCAAATGTCTCAGCACCTGCTTTTTTCTTTGGATTTTTAGATTTAAAAGCAAGCTTCTGGTAATGTTTTATTCACATGTCAAACAGTTCTCTGGGTTGTTCTACAATTAAGCAAAATTTAATATGGGTTATTAAAGTATTAGGTTCCTAAACACTGACTTTGCCAATATCATATTTTCCAATAAATTGAAATGCTAAATAAATTCTTAATTGAGGAGCAAGCAGCAAAGAAAGCCAATTTTCACTTAGCACTTACTTCCCCAAAGTTTTGCTAAAACATTGCTAATTTAATTCTGAGGCTGATGTACTTCCAGTATAAACACTGCACCCTCTCTTACTGCTTTCAGATGTTAAAAAATACATATAATGATTAAAAAACAGACCACTGAAGCTGAGGTGCAACACAGACCCTTGATAAATCAGTGGTTTCTGGTATTCAGCCTCCATCCTTTTTGTCAATTGAAACCACTCAATCCCACATAAAAACACCAAATCCTGCCTACAGACAGAGGTATGTTTTATATTTTACCTATTTTCACAAACTTTTGCTTTTAGCATGAAGACAGAAAGGTAAACACAGAGAAAAAAAATACATCAGTCAGTATTCAACATGTTTGTGTACATGAGAAGCCATTGTTTTAGATGTTTTTATTTGAAGTGTTGTTTCTCAATTGAGCTGAGGGAATCAATAGCAACATCTCAAAATTGTGACAGATCTTTAAGTAAGTCAGTAATTACAGAGTTTTTGTATTTTTTCTTCTACACTTAAAAAATAAGAGTAAGGAATTCTTAAATTCAAATCAAATACACTATTATGAAAGTAACCCTAAATTTGAGAATGAGCTACTAAACATACAGGAAGTCAAGGAGAAGTTCTGGATATTAAAAAAATAAAATATTAAAAGGATTAACCATGTTATCTTCTGTATCAGCAGTAAATAAAGAGGAAACTGAGAAATTTTCTGCCTTCTGCTTGCACAGCTTTAGTTAGACACAGAAATCAAGGTGTGGGCTGAATTTCACTGCATCAGTGAATTTATACTGACATAAAACTGCAGTGAGACAGAGCTGAATGGGAACTATATTCCTGCAGCCTCAGCTATTTCACCTTCTCTAATAATACCTGTAGACCACTGAGCTGTTGACATATTTTTTTCTCACTAGTAAGAAATGCTGACAATAAGTGTAAATCTGTGTATATACATAGAGATGATAAAAATTTTAATTACTTCCACCTATACCACTTCCTTACATATTTCTCTTACATTATGGCATCTCTCCTGCAATTTTAATTTTTTTTTTTTTAAACTCATTTTTCATTCAGATTGCACCTCTTCTCAAAGTTGGTAGGGTTTTTCTGCAAAGGCAGATTTGCAATTTGAATATTGTTAGGACTTGGGTCCACCGAGTTAGATAACTTTTATATTCATATGATACACTCAGGGCTAAGAGATGATCCATTCTTGGCAGCACACTCACTGTATCACACACTAACACAGCATCAGAATATGAAATATCAACAACCTCGACTGTAGTTTTTCATTGTTATTCACTACATGTGCAGAGAATCCATTTGTTTCAGGTTCTTTGTGAATTCATCTCAATATGTTGCAAAACAGCCCTGAAAAAGCCTCAAGTCAAATTGCCTAAAGTAAATAAAGAAAAGCAAATTACTTTAAATTCTTCACCTCTACACTTCCAGCAAAAACACAGGCTCGTAGTTGTGCTTATTGCCAAGTGTCTTTTCACAAAAATCAGTTTCAGAGAAATTGGAGGTAAAAAAAAAGATTAGCAGACTCTTGCATCCACTCCCTTGAAATATTAACAACTTCTGCCTATTTTCCAGTGTTTTCAAGCAGAGGAGAGAGTCCCACACGTTTGGGCATGAAGACCACTGCTAAAGGTGACTTTTCATGGACCAGCTGGTGCCTTCCTACCAAAGTGCTTAGTCAAAATCCTGCCTGGGAGTAGGATTCAGCTCAGGAGCAAGACACCTGAATTTAGCCAGCTGCAGGTAGGTTTGTCCACGTGCAGTTGGTGTTTCCAGCCCCATGGAATGGAGATGGAGCTGCCAAAGCTGCCGATGTGCAGGAGGAGGAAGAGGAGCACCAGGACAAAACCTCCTGGGAGCTTCTCTACCACCTCCAACCTTTCACTAATATTCAGCAGGCACCTGATCATGCTAAAAAAAATCCCTTTAAAACATTATAACATACATATAATGCATACTGCAAATTTTTACACACATAACAGCATAAGTTATCATATGCCTTTGACTGTTCTTTGGTAAGTTTTAAGGCATTTTCATGTGCTTCAGAAGTATTTTACTCCTGGCAACTTCTCCCACTCTTAAGTCTGTAGATTGACCAACATCAGGCAATAAACAGTGCCCATCAAACATAAGAAAAAGTCCAACCTATTTAGATTCTCAGCTGGTTGTTCTCTTGCTGTTAATGCAATACTCATGAACATACTCCTTGCATTTCACATTCCATATCTGATAAAACCATTTCACTTCCCACTCTTCCACTTGCATAAGAAGCCACAATTGAATACCTCCAAAGGACAGCTGACACCTTGTGGAAAACTTTAATAAAACATTCCATTTTGAAGGAGTTTTCATCATGTCAGGTATGGTTTTTTTGTTGGCTTAGTCATGATATATAGCATCAAACTACTTGTTCAGGCAACATCTCTTTTAAAGGTCCTGTTCTCAAAGAGAACAGCAGTTTCTACAGCAACCAGATGTGAAATCTTAAGTCCAAGATTAGCACATAAATAAAGCAAAGGGTGAAGGGAAAGGTTCCTTTCTACTATAAAGAACCAGAGAAAAACAGCCTCAACGAGGTGTAGTGAAAGAACTATACATAAATATGAAGTTTCAGGAAATTTATCAGCCACATCAATTTACCAAAAATATTTTCAGCAGTTATATTGAATCATAAACATCCTCAACCTGTGTGCAACAAAAATCCTCAAAATCTGTTCTTGAAACACATTCATTTCATGGATCTTCATAACTCAATATCTTAACTGTTTTTTCTTCTGATTCTCCCCTTTTTGGCATAACCAAGCAGAGTGAAATCTCTCTGGAAGTTCCAGTGCATGAGTAGTGTGTGACATGAAAAAAAATCATATTTGGAGGAAGATCCAACATAAAGAGCATCACTGGGGCTACAGAGATGGCTTTATCAGAAGGATACAGATCAACTAAAAAGGTCCCTGTGTCTGGACAATAATTTGAGCATCCAAATGTGGATGAGATGACAGCAGTGAATGAGAAGAGTGCAAGGAAGGGTGCTAGAACATTTGCAAGGCAGTCATGGGGTTATACTTTTAAGCAGAGATTAAGCAGCTAATTAATTGATTAATCAAAACAATTAACTAGATGTCAAATCACCACAGCGGCAAATTTAAAGTCAATTAATTCATATATTCAAAAGAACAGCAAATAATTAATAAGGAATTAAAGAGTTTGTTAATTATGTGGCAGTAGATTAGTTATGCAGAAAACTAAGTGAGAAGCAATTAATTAATTATGCAGAGAATCAAATGAACCACAAAATATTTATGCAAAGAATCCCCACAAATGGGCAGTTTAAAAGCAGATGGTGGGAAAGTGCTGGGGTATGTTTAAAAAAATGTTTAAAAGTATCAATTGCTGGCAACTGTAGTTAGATGAGCTATTAAGAAAACCATTTGAAACAAGAATGGAAGTCGGGTCAGGAATCAATTGACTGAGGAGAATTAGGTTATCAAACAGATTCTATGGCAAAGATTCATCGAGACACTGGTGGTTATTGACAGTTCCAAGGGGCAGGTCTGGTTTAGAAACACAGGGCAGTGAAACTCAAATGCATACTGGAAGTAGACCTTTGTCACAGTATTTTATTATCATAATGTCACCATATGCTTTTCCTGTCCCCTTTGCTCACTGCCCCGGTGCTGCAAGCTGCATTGTGTTCACTTTGGACTACAAGTTACTTAGGATTCATGTCTTACATTCATGTGTAAATTGTCGTGCATACAACTGTAGCTTCACACAAAAATAACACTCTGCAGGAACATTATCTCCGAAATTTAACTCCCCCAACATCCCTTCATTAAAATTGTAAATGAGCTGCATAACGGAGCTGAGAGAAAAGCTCTGTTTACATCAGTAAAAGGGAGTGAAATTCACATTGTGGTGTCAATGTAACTCATACAGATGTGATGCTACAAACTTGTCTGAGTGGTGCCTCCTCATTCGAGCACAGATAACATCAGGCCTCAGTCAGATGAAGTGTGGTGTCTACTGAGAAAAGATATTTTAATTCAAATGCCTGATTTATTATTCAGAAGACTGAGATGAATTTTAACACTTCAGCTAATGATAACTTATGGGGAGAAAAAACCCACTCACAGAAATGGTAACAGGGCTGAGCACCTCCCTTAGGGAGCCAGGCTGGGAGAGCAGGGGTGTTCACCTGGAGAAAAGAAGACCCCAGGGAGACCTCAGAGCCCCTTCCAGTGCCTAAAGGGGCTCCAGGAGAGCTGGAGAAGAACTTGGGACAAGGGCCTGGAATGACAGGACAAGGGGAAATGGTCTCAAACTGAAAGAGGGCAGGGTTGGATTAGGTATTAAGAAGAAATTCTTTACTGTAAAGATGATGAGGCCTTGGCACTGTTGAAGAAGAAGTTGTGGCTGCCCCACCCTTCCCATTTAGCAAGATACAAGCTTTTCACATGGAAAAAGAATTGCTAGTAATTTACCATACTTAGGAAATCTAGCCTGAAATTTTTTGTTCAGAATTTTAAATTAAAGAAATTTTTTCAGGAAAAACATTCACCCCATTCCCCTCACACCCACAGAGGTTTAGAGAAGACACCATAACAGCCTGACCTGAGATGTGAAGCTCCAACATCAAATGCTTCAACAGTTATGTGAAATTTGGGATAGAAGCACTATTTACCAAAGAAATATTTCATATGTTCAGAAACACGGTCAGAAATAGCACAGAGCTTTGCAAATCTGTACAGAGCAAAAGTGGAATAAATAAATGGCGACAATAAAACACCATATTAACCTCTTTTTGATTTAAAACTGACCTCCCACTATCACTTCGAGACAAGTCTCAACAGAAAGAGACAATTACCACAGCTGAAAAGGCCATTGTGTACCCTTAATAGCTGCAATAAAAATCACTTTTAGGAACCACAGCTTTATCACCTGGATGTTTTCTGGAAATGTATTTGTCATTTAGGGTGACTACCTGACAGGTAATATGCACTGCAGTGAAAAGCAAAGTAATTCTTATTTTTTTGACACACACTAACTACTGAATGATGTCATAGGAATATAATATGTAAACTCATTTTGGTATATACAGGCAGTTAGTAGAATTGGAAGGTATATTCTTATAAGTGCCCTCTCTCTCAGGACTTCTCTCCAGGCACTGTGGTAGGCCCTTGCTCTGCAAGATGCTCAGTCATAAATAAGAAAGAAAATAAAACCAGTAAATGATACTTAAAATAGTATTAGAGACAGAGTAGAATGAGATGCTTGCCAAGTGGGAAAAAAAAAATCAATATTATTTAACACATTTCTAGATTGCCAACCACCACAGCACATAGGAGCTTACAACAATAAAAATACTATTACAATACAGTACCAACAGTGAGAGGTAACAGAATCGATCAGAAGCTAAGTAAAATGCACGAGGCTTTGGTTCCAGCTGAGAAATCTCTCCTGTCCTCCCAGAGCAGCCTGCATAATGGAGAGTGGGCTCTGGCTAGAAACCCTCACGGTTACAGGAAAACCAAGGAAAGCCAGGCTACAGCCAAGGCTGAACATCAATTGTTAATACTGAGGAGAACAAATGTTATTAAGTGAAAGAGAAAATAACTAAATGTACAGTATTTCAGAGTGACTCAAATATAAAGAGATGCAAATGCACTCCAGTATTATTTTTCAAAGCCTTCCTGAATTCGTCACAATATCCCACATTTAGAGCTAGTCAGATATACACCACTCAGGGACAGCCATAAGAGATTTTCTTCCAGGAAGGCAAACTTAAAACATTCAATGAAAAGCCTATTGACATCACAGATCTTTGTGTACCACTTTACTCTGCCTAAGGACTCACTTAGAGCAATGAGCATTTCCTGTATTTACAGCTGAATTTTAAGTGAAGAATTACTTTCTTCTAAGTGTTCATTCATTAGAAAATAAGAAATAAGGGAAAAAAAGTCATGGAATGCCTTTTCACACAGTGCTTTATCTGACTGGGAAATTATTTTGGTTTTCAGGGTAAATATAGCATTTTACACATACACTTAGTAACCCCCACAAAAAAAACGTGTTGGCATTGCTGTGACTCTTAGCAGCTCTGAGCATGTGAGGAAAAGGGGGAGGCAGCCTTAACCCCCTGATTTAGATAAGGGCTGATGAGGTTTTTCCAGATATCCCTGCTAGGATGTTCAGACAAATGTTCAGACAAATTCTGAGGTATTTTTCCTGATAGCTGAGAGGCCAACCTGAGCTACCGACTCGATGCGAGTGTCCATAAATTCAACCCCCAATGCATGTGCACATCAACTCCACAGGTAGCTATTCCACATAACCCAGCAAATAACATCCAAAAGTGTGTGCTGATATCCCCACGAGCCCAGAGACCTGTGAGGGAACATGCAAATGCCACATAAGGCACAAGGAAATTTCTCTCCAAAAAAATCCTGTACAGGAACATGTGCTATGTGCTATACACCTGATATGTACATTCCAGCTGTTCCCCATCTCCTGTGCTGCCAGAGGCTCTGCTGTTCTCCTCTCTGGCTCTTGATGGTTGCAGGACAAACAGATCTAATGAGCAGAGAGCCTTAGGGTGCAGAGAAATGCAGGAGTGCACCAGCATCACCACGAAACAGCTAAGGCAAAGCACTGCAGAAGACTGATACTGCCATGAAGAGTAAGGAGAGAGGCACGGGAGGAAGGCTCTTAGCCAGGGCTACTGCAGCTGGAGGTTCACAAACCAGAAAACTGAAACCCAGGCAAAAAGGGCTCCAATCCCACTTTACCTGGTCACAGCAGTATTTTAATCAAAGTTAAGCTCCCCAGCAAGGTATCTGATTCACTGGATGAAATTCACTGGATGAAATGTGGTGCTTTCAGCCCTTAAGTTAAACAAAAAAATGATGAATTTTAGTATTAGGCCTGGCAGTGTGACACCACTCAGGGCAGTGACATCTTCTCACAACCCAAAACTTGGTTTTGCAAAGTGCAGAAGCAGAACGTCTCACATTCCAGACCTCCAACTGGCCTCATGCCTTCTCCAGTTAGGTAGTCTTTATTAATACAAAGAAACATATGAGCCAAATGCTTTTATTGCTTTCCTAATCACCTTTATTGATATTTGCATGGAACCTGACTATTTTCTCAGTCCATCTGTTCCTGCTGCTCATTTATAATGTGAACTCTTAATTCTGCCTTGTTAGAACTGGCTCATATGGAGGTAATTATGTCAGCAAAAACAAAGGATCATGATTCCTAGAGGAGAATGGGAAGCAGAAGCTACTAGGCTTACTATTAATGTCATTTCTAGTAATCCTTAAATAGAACTGCTTGTAAATACAGACCTTTTCAGGGCATATCGACTGCATTAAAAAGTCAAATAAATATTATGTTAAACTAAAAAGCCAATCTTTTTAAAAAAGAGTAAAATTATTATTTCTTTTAACCTTTCTTGAATGCAACCAGAGAAATAAGCCGTAAGATCTAAGGTATTTAGAAGACACCAAGCTAGCCTCACTACCTCTGTATGGATTTCACAAGAACCACAGAGACATCAGACTCCTTATTCATGTACTAAAAATATAAATACAGTACCCAGAGCTCTTCACAGGTACTGTCTCTGCAGATCTACAGGAGTTCCTCAGTGATGCCACTTATAAACTGACTGGGCACAAACAGAAGGTCCCATTCCTTTGGTGACAGGGCCCCATCTATTTAATTATCAAAATCTGTGCCCTAAACTATCCTGCAAAGCTTTTGCCAGCATCTCTTTAAAAAATGCCAGTTGGTAGCATGACCTGGTGTATATCCAACCCTTGGTCTGCCCTGGCATAAACATCTGCTGTTACACCTCAGGTGTAGACACACTCAGGGTACAGTGCGGACAGTGGGGATCATCCACAAGGTAACATAGAAGCAGCACAAGGTTTGAATTTGCCTCAGCTGGAATGATTAATGGCACATGAGAGATGAAACCTGAGAGCCCTGACCACCTAAACTCAGCCTCAAGATGGTCAAAACAGCACTGGCTGGAGAGTCCAGACTATCATTTGTCCAGGTCTCATTTCTGCCTCACCAGCAGTGTTGGAATTTTCTTTCTCTTACTGATAAATTGATTTTATTATAACTTTGACTGTAAGACACAGCAGGAAATCCTCTCCCCTCTATGCAGAGCACATGGATATGAGGGTGCTTTTCTGTGTAACTTGGTACCTTTTCTGAAAATGTTTAATTACACTAGCCAAGAAAGAATAATTTTTGACAGGAGAAATTTTATCTCCTGTACACCACCATGGGAGCAGGCCACTAAAACATTTGTAATGTAGACTGTTGATCATGTGCCTCGTTGTGCCACAGTGAACCTGAGATTCAAGCTTGCTTCACACATCATAATCCATATGCCCAATTTTCTTTTTTGAAATAGATATATATGAGAAGGACCTGAAAATTCCCTGAGCTCCCATCAGGCCTATTCAATAATCTATTGAATTATTTGCAGTTCATTTTTCACTGGGAAAATAAAATGGTATGTGTAAGACATTCACTACTTCATTAGCAACTTTCACATATTTCTAGCTTGAAACTCATTTCAATTTGCCAAGATGAATGCCTTGATTTCTCCTCTCTGCTTAGTAACAGCATGCAGGGTAATAGAAGCTGGGAAAGGCGGCATTTTTCTTTGAGCAAATTCTACTCAGCAGGATCCAAAACCTTAACTGGAAAAAATTACCATAATTTGTTGAACATTAAATGCTCAAGAAACACTCAGAGCCTCACCTTCCTGAGAAGTTCTGAACAAAAAACCTGTACTTTTTTTTATTAGTGTGTTACCCTGCAGAAGTTAAATTTGATTAGGGTAGTCAATAATGCTTGGAAATGGTGATACATAACCCTGAAGAGCTCTTTCCTAGAAAACTGAGGATGTAATGAATGAACCAGGCACAGCCGCAATGCAGAGCCTCTCCCAACAGCCAGACCTGAGAACTTCCCTACCAATTCTCTAAGTAGCAGCTGTGATTTCTTTTTCTAATTACAATTCAATCTCTCTTCCCCCCTCCCCCCACAAACTAATTTTAACATAGCTTCTTGTTAATTAACTACGTTAATTGCCAATGCTTCTTGGCAAATTCCGCAGGTTTCTGCAAGCGCTGGCTCTAATATCTATGTCTAAATGCACAGTCATCCTGATAAAATTCATAAAAATCCCCCCCTCCAGTCTTTACATGCTTCTAATTCAGAAATCTATCTACTCTTTACCTAAAGCCTGGCTGTAAAGTCCCAGAAAATTCTGAGAAAATCACTGCTGAATACACTATAAGCCAGAAATTAAATAAGCATACCCCACGGTATAAACCTCTGTTCCTCAGGATATTTTCTCCTGAGGGTCTCTGCATATGCCACAGTTACTAATTTCTGAATTTATTAGGAGAAGAAAAATAACATTCAAGTGCAAACTAATTTCATCCAGCCCTGCAAATACATTATTAAGTGCTGAATCTTCTCTGAGATCTGAAATTTAATGAATTAAGGCATCCAAGTCACCTGTAATGGCATGGAGATGAATTTAGCCACAACCATTATTGAGTCAATGGGAGCCACTGGGATTTGGCTTCATTGAAAGCTGTTTATTTATTTAGACTTTCAATTATTTATTTACTCAGGCACGAAGCTAACTGTAGATTTCAAAATGCTGGCTTTTATGATTTTAAATTGGTTTTTAAACACTTTTCTGTACATTACAGCAATGTAACCAAATTACGTCACTGCAGTGATGTTTTCAGCAGGATTTTAGAGAAGGGAATCTGGCATCATCTCCCCTTTGATTAGCCAGGATCTCCTACCCCAAGAATCCAACACCTTGCACTGAGAAAGCCCTGTGGATACCTTTCTCAAACAAATGCATATTGAAAATAGTTGCAGAACGTTGTTGCACAACTCAACATTCAGGTTTTATGCTATGAAGGAAGGTAAAGAAAATGAAATTAGTAGACAGTAGCATCCCCTCCACTCTTGTCTTGCCCTCCTTCCTCGATCACTTTGCACACAGTCTGGAGCAAGACAACGGGTTTTTAGGAAATTACTTTCTAGAGAAGCACATGCCTTCGTGCCATACTGTTCACTGCAGGGATGATCCTGCAGTACCTAGAAACAAGTGACCTCCCCCAGAAGTGTGGAAATCACTCCAAGCTGTGATTCCAATTTGTGGTAATACGTATATCCAGGGGAAGCCATTCCCCCTTGCCTCCTTGCTTCTGTTCTCAGTACAGGACCACTTCCACCGTGTTCTGCAATGAGGTTTGTTAACCACAGCTCTGCAACAGGACTGGTGAGAAGAGAAAAAAAAAAAAAAGGACTTAAAAGCATTTGAAAGCAATTTTAGAATGAATTCTTCAGCCACATAATAACTGCACTGGGCCATGGGAAACAGGAGCTGCTAACTCAACTAACAGGTAACTGAACAGGAGAGCAAAACTGCAGGGAAATAATTGCTAATAGGACTGGGAAGAAAAGTGCCAACTTCATCTCTACCAGGACTCACATCCACAGCACCACGTCTGCCTGACCTGCAGCAGAACAAGGCCTAGTCCATACGGTAAAGAATAGCTCTAAAAGCTACAAAATTTTCAATTGTTACTACAAAGTGACAAACATTGCAGTGTCAGAAAGGTGTCATCACCCATTTGTCTCTGCATCTCTGTGATAAAGACATGTTGTGATTTTAAAGTATGCCTAAAAAATACACGTTTGCCCTTTCTATTCAGTCTTTAAAACTAGTTTTCATTATTTTGTGTACCATTTAAGTTTTTCTTAGTGGAGTTCAGAAATACTACTGAAGCTTTTCCCCCTCAAATCCAGCATGAACCCTTCTTTCAAAAGCTCTTCAGAGCTGAGAGATCACAACTTTAAGAAGAAAAAGGACTGAACTGGCATTAATAAAAGGGGAAGAAACAAGTGGGGAGTAAACCCCACTCTGATTCAAGATTGTCTTCCAAAAAACCTTCTTCACAGCTCATCAGACTAAAACCCTGCCAAGCTTATTCATTCTCTTAAGATCCTAATCTCCAGCACTGGGAAGAGTGGCCAAATACATCAGCAAACCAAAATTAAGTGTGAGTGAAAGTTATTGAGGCAGCTCACAGAATGCATCCTCAATGCAAACACCAACAGCAGCAGTTGGGATGTGCCACAAGTGTCACAGCGTGAGACTCCTGCCAGATTCCCTGAACCATTTTAATGTACACCCATAGAAAATTCCATGCCACTTCACACTACAGGAGAGCTCTCAAGCTTTAAGTACAATGTTATATTAACTTAATGAACTTTAATATATGTATTTTCACACAGGAGTTTCCTCTGTACCAAAACTATAATGAATGTACCAGTCTTCAAGACCCAGGTGGATTTTGGTCTAATTACCATTTATACTGAATGTTTCTTTGCTCAAAATATTTCACATATTCATTTTTTGTTATTCTTTCTTTTAGCTACTTGCAGGAAGATATAAATTCAAACCCTAACACTGATAAGCAGAGTCCCCAAGGGTTCCACTTATACTTTGGCACAAAAAGTAACAAATTAAAGGAAATCCAGTGCATCCAGCTAAACTTCACATACTGTGTGAGATTCTTTGAATGTAACTACATATGGTTAGGTATCTGCCATATAATAAAATATCTTAGCTCACAATTAATGTTCTGATTTACTGCTACCCTGCCCCTTATCTACCTATAGAAATAGTTTAATTTATTAAAGAATCACAGAATGGTTTGGTTTGGTTTGGTTTGGAAGGGACTTTCAAGATCATCTCATTCCAACCCCTTGCCATTATTTCTGCAGCAACTTTCCTCAGATTGACAGAACTTGGCTTTCTCTTAAAAAAAAAAAAAAAAAAAAACAGCAAAAAAACCAAAAAAAACCCCTGCAATCTAAGGATGCCAATGCATCTGGTAAACAGCTCACAGGATGGCCATTAAAATCTATCACTGGAATACTACTGAAAACTATTTCAATATAAACTTTTGATACATTATGT
The DNA here is from genome assembly GCA_013400515.1 of Erpornis zantholeuca. Taxonomy (NCBI): domain Eukaryota; kingdom Metazoa; phylum Chordata; class Aves; order Passeriformes; family Timaliidae; genus Erpornis; species Erpornis zantholeuca. Next base: position 70,370 of record VZTN01036927.1, read on the forward strand.
TGTCTAGAGTTTTATTCCACCACAGCAGCATACACTATCATACAATTTAAGAAAATACAGCAAAAGATATTAAATACAGCAGCATTGATCAGACAGTTCTGTCTTTGGAAAAAAGGACCATAAAACTGAAATATGTAAACATTACTTCATCCTGATGGCCACAGACCAAATCAACAAAGGGAAATTGTACTTATGTGCATCTAAATATGGGGACTATCAGATGATCAATAGTTATTTGCTTGCTATTTTTCTGTCTAAAGAATCATAACACAGTGATGGCTGCAGCAAAAAATCATTTCACAGCTTCATAAATTTTCCTAAAAAAATGACATTTTTCATTTATGAGCAATGCCTTGAGGCTAATGGTGATTCATCCTTAAATGTCCATCTAATCCCAAAAGAGGAGCTGAATCTGTCCCAAACAAGGCAGCCATGAGCCTCCCTCCAAACAAAACAAGGCACAGCGCAGGTGAAGGGAGGTTCCTTCAACACCTACTCAAGTCCCTGCTCAGCTATGGTGCTGAGAGCCATGTGAGGATGGTGCTCTCTCCCTGGTTCAGAAGACCAAGGACCACCAAATTCTTTACATGCAGTTCACTGAAAAGCTTCAAAAAGAAACATGTTTGGATATTGCAGGAAAAAAATCTATAGCTTCCTAAAATTATAGCTCGCTTATCAGTTCTCCACAGCAGGGAAACACACAGGGGAACCTGTGGATTTGAAGAGATTAACACATGATCTGGAAAATGATTGACTAGCATAGGGATGAAGTTTGCTGACAATAGAAAATCATTCAGAATAATCAAAATCAGAAGTTTAGTGCAAAAAATTGTAGCCTCGCACAAGGCACCCAAATGATTGGGAAATTAAATAGGAGCCCCGGCTGTACTGTGTAGGAGGGGAGGGGAGTACTGCTGGAGGGGAGGAGAGAAAGGATTTGGGAGTAAAGTTAAGCCCAAGATAAAGGGAGGGGTGGGGGAAGGTGGTTTAAAATTATCTTTTATTTCTCATTATCACACTCTGATTTGATTGCTAATAAATAACCTTTTTCCCCCACTCAAGCCTGTTTTGCCCAAGACAGTAACTGGTGAGATATCACTCCCTGCCCTTTTATCACCCCATGAGCCTTTCATTGTATTTTCTCTCCCTGTCCAGTTCAGGAGGGCAGTGACAAAGTGCCTTTGCAGGCACCTGGTGTCCAGTCAGGGTCAGCCCAGCCAGGATAAACCACCTAAGGGATGAGGTGATGAAAGAGCAGCTGGAATGCAAAGGGAAGCAGACAGGTCTGGAGTATAAGTATACGCATTGACAGCTTCTTACTCATCACCACTCTGGAAAGCAATCTCAGCTATGTGGCCAACAGGTCTGTGAGAGCCACAGCAAATGGGACTGCTCAGACAACACAAAAGAATTATTATTGTGAGACAATAATAAAGTGAGCAGAAAAAAAAAGAAAAACAAAAGAAAACCCAAACAAACAAAAACCCCCAAAAGGTATGACCAAAAAAACCCAGAAAAAACAACAATAACAACAACAACAAACCACAAAAAAACAACAAAAACCCACAGAACTTTCAACATGAGAAAAAAACCAAGTATTTTGATTCTATAGCTGGTCAAACAGGATCTGATACAGATGTATAAAATCACAGATTATAAAATAAAGATGACGAGGGACTAATTCTTCCACAGTTCCTCATGACACAACTGGGACACAAATAAAGTTGTCAATGCAATGGAAAGCAAACCCTCAAAAATAAATTTCAGACAGCACAGATGAGCTGTGGGACTTTACCACCACCAAATGCTATAGGGGTCATGAGTCCAGAAACTCACAAAGACATCAATCTCACTTCTGTAGCATCACACCATTAGCAGCAATTAATTCACTGTAGCTGCAGCTGAGAGAGTCTTGAACCTCCTTGTTCCCAGAAGCTGGGAATGTAAATTCTGGTCGTGTATTTATGGGAAGGCTCATGTGGCATTGTCCCTGCTCCTTACGTTCCCTTCTGAGCCACCAGGCACCAGCTGGGATCAGAAGACAACTTGTGCCATCAGAAGACATAAATCTGTGTCCTCCTCCTGCAGGGCTGCTCCCGTGGGCTGGTGAACAAGCACCTGCTGAAAGGCAGGCCCAGCCTCCCAGAAGGTGAACTGCAGGGTCCTAAGGGGAACACAGTTTAACTGGGAAGCTGAAAGGACACATTACACAACCCCATCCTCCTGCTCCCTGCTTCTGTCTGCAAAGGAGAGTCTGACTTTGATGTACTGAGTAGTTACCTCACAGTTCCTCCTAGTTTAAGTACTTCATGGCTGTGTGATACTTTCACTTCCCTATTCAATTTACTGAGCCTCTGATATCACAGATACATCTGCCTGCTCCTGGGAAACTTCAGGCGGTCACTTCTTACCCAAGAGAATATTTAAGAGCAGAAATGTGGTTTACAATACCAAATTGTCTAATGTTTACAATCTGTTTCTGTGTAAAGGTGATAATTTTTCCAAGCAATACTAAAGGAGAAATACAACAGATAGCAAGGGCTAGATAGATAGTCTCCTCTCCCAATTTAAAATCTACAGTATTTTACACAAAAGTAATTTTAACTGAAAGGAAAATCTAAGTGGTCATTCATCACTGGGAAGAAATGCTGTTATGAGTCTCCAAGTCTAAGAGCTGAAGCTGTGAGAGGCTGAGACTGTTCCCAACAAGTAAAAAATACTTTCTTTAAGTACTGATATAAAATTCCGCTGCTTGGTACTTCCATTATGACAAGAAAAATTTTTCCAAGAAAATTTTAAACCTGTGATACATATTTAATAACATGGATACCTTACACATCATTAACTTCTGCAGACACTTTATCTTTCCCTCTCTTTTCCTTTAATAATATTTAAATTACAGAAGATGATTTTAAAGTATCATTTCCTAGATCTTAGAGTACTACTGCTAATGCCTAATAGATCTGCCAGAACTATTCTAGGGAGATATTGGGGATAGTTCCTACTGTTGCAGTTGAGTTTAGACACTTGAATAATTTGTAGGTAATTTGTAGGCAACTACTTCAGAAAGATGACAATTAAAAGACAGTTATTTGGAGAATGCTCAAATTCCCATTATTTTCTTTTTTTTTTCTCTTTGTAATCAATATGCAAATATAGGCATTTAAAACCAGATGAGAATTAGAGAAAAATGGCACATGTATAAATAAAACAAGGACAGTGATTATGCCCCCCTCTTCAGTAAATGCCTTTAAAATAAATAAATGCCAATAAAATGCAGTGTTGTAATTTGTCTACAGTTTCATCAGCATCATAATGGAAATAAAACTTCTGAGGGAATCTCCTACAAGGAGAGTAGGCATGGGCTTGGTTAGAGATGAAATAAAGACAGGGGCAGATTGTTAGACAAGGAACAAAGGCAAGAAGCTTGATGTAACAGAAGTGATGGACACTGCCTAAAAATGTAGAGACAAAGGGACTATGAAAAGACCAAAGTATATGTAGAATAGTCTGTTCCAAACTACAAGATGAGAAAAACTTTTGAAAGCTAAGAAAATATAATTTATATGGCAATAAAATGAAAATGAGGAACATCACAAGCAGACCTAAAGCCTCCATCTGATGATTCGAGCTGACATCGTGTTTGTGAGTCCAAGACAACTATAAAAGAATTCCAATAAATGTTTAAGAGATGAATTAGAAGTATCTCCATCTAGTATCACAGCAAACTTATTTCTAATCACATAAATAACTCTATTGTTCAACACATCCAGTTTATTTTTATAATAAGGTTGGCTTTCTTACAACATGGATAAGAAAAAGACATTTTTGAAGTACATATTATCCATTACCACAACAGTTCTGAGTACAGCTTCCAACTTGAACAGTTACTTATTTCAACTCTTTCTCATACAATTTCAGAAATCATTTTATCAGCAGTCTTCAATATGAGAACATCAATCAAGATGCAATTTTCATTGGAACCACTAAGAATTATGTAGAAAAGGACTTGAGGAAGAGGCACTCTAGTGCACCAGACGAGAAAAAGGTAATGTCTCTCAGAAGAGTTAAAAAGCACCTAAAGGTCTATAATAAAATTGATGACTCCAAGAGATTTTATATTGCTAGAGTTTTTAAACCACAAGTCTTAAAAGTTTTATGCATACATGGGGGGCAGGAGGTTAAATGCACTTGCCAACCATCATGGGTTTATAGCCTCACAAACACAAAACAACCAACTATGAAGAAACTGCTTGTGAGGATTGATACCAAACATCTACATCCTAATAAAAAGGGGAAGGTCTTTTTTATTTGATTATCAAAAGTAATGAGCTAAAAGAAATATAAAATTTAAAGAAAAATAGGCTGTCAAATCACCTCCAGGGACAGTTTTCTCTAACTGCATATTCTGATCATAAGGACCAAGCCAGTTCTCAGTTACAAGGGTGAAGAAAGGCCCTGATGTAGAAGATGATATTGATTGATTGATTGATTGATTTATTGATTGATTGATTGGAGTTCATGCTATGTAAGAAAGGACATTTGTAAGTAATGTCCCTGCTGCCTGGAAAATGTTGGAAAGTGCAAATTTTCCATTTCAAAACAGCTGTAAAGAGGCACATTTAAAAAGTCAAATCTTCTCTCAAGAGAGAGTGTGCACAGAGACATTTTAAACATTCACAGAGACAGCAGAGCTTTCCACAGCAACCAAATTGTGCCTGTTAATGAAGAAATCCTCAAAATCCCAAACATTATTTGAAAAGGAGTGTAGTTTTCAGAATAATCAACTTATAGCTTGCAGTTGCTTTAGCGTCAATGTTTATATGTCATTCCTGAATTTCATAAACCATAATTTCAGAGAAAACAGTGTAAGACTGCAATAATTTAAAATTTTAATTAAGAAAAAATACTAAAGGTACCTTTTTCTCTAAATGAAAGGATACTTTCATTACATGACCTGATGGCTAGACCATCTTAACGTTTGGCATTAAAGGTGAAATCCTTGTTGTCATTCACCCAACAATCAAATTCTTAACAACTAAAGTAAAACCAGGACTTTATCTCTGAGAACTTAAAACCACACCATGGGATGACATGCTCCAGTACAGGGAAACATTCAGCACCTGAGGAAGCACTTAGAAATACAATATCAAACATTTGAATGGAAATTAAAATTGCTTCAGGAAAATAATTCTTGGTTTTTATTCACATGGAAGAGGGTGGACTGAAAACTCAGCAGCATCAGTTGCTGCATTTTGCAAAGATACAAAGGAGCAACAGAGTAAAGTTCCTCTTCACCACAGCTACAGTTGAGTGTCTCCCAGGAGTACAAATATTCAGTAATTAAGAGGGTCTAATCAGCTCCCAGGACCCACCTCACCATTTCATTTTCTTCAGACTGCCAATAAAGATGCCAATTACAGCTAAATAGAACAAGATATGCTCTTGTGAAGTACAAAGAAAGATCACGTCTCATTTCAAATTGGTCATCAAATAGCTAATAAATTGTAATGGGCTTTCATTGCTCTGATTTTGAATACAAGAGAGTAAACTGCAGAAAAAAGCTTTCAGAACAGTTGTGCCACAACTCAGCCAACTCTGCCAAGTTTGGAAATGTGATAAATACATTATTTTTTCACAGAATCAGAGAATCATGAAGGTTGCAAAAGACCTCTAAGATCATCTGTTAAACCTAACACTTCCTGGTTCACCACTAAACCATATCCTAAACACCATAATATGATTTATATTTTAAAATGTATGCTGAATTTCCTAACTCTCCCCAAAACAGCAATAGTAGGGTTAATAACCCACACCATCCTAAATGAAACTGTGAAAATTGAAGTAAAATGATAACCACAGCACTTCACTTTTTCTCCTTCAATCATCCTCGTCTGTTCTAAAAAAAAAAATTAAAAAATAAATAAACCCCACCCACATTTTACCTGCTCCACTTATTGTCAAAAGTAATCCATTTTTACACACTGGCCAATTAAATATTGAATATAAAAGGTACTGACACTATTAGAGCTTCCTCCCCCTGGCTGAGTAGCTGCACAAGTAACATGCAGAGCCTGCAATTTTATTTTTACAGAAGGAAGTCATATACCCCTTAAGGCTGCCACAGCACAGCTGCTAATTTTGAATACCTCTCTTACATCTGGATCAGTAAACTCCAAATGGGGATGAATAAACAAGGTAGGTGGTGGATTTAAAAAGGCAAGTGCAACAAAAATAGAAGGATCTTTTTATAGTAAGAAAAGCCTGGGGGAGATCTCACCACCTCTTCTCTCTGCTGAAAAATGCTATTTGCTTTTTAATTAAAGCTTTTTCAGTCTCTTTTTGCGGCCCCATTTTCTATGAGCGCCTGCATGTCTGTGGAGATGAAAAATGCACTGAGTAATGAATTTTAGATTTGGAAGAAATCAGCTCTAGAAATAAAAAAGGCCTCCACACATAGCCAAGATTTGAAGGTGAAGTGATTTAATGGCTGACTCGACTCATTATAATTATCATTATTCATGTTGTGGTGCCACCCAGAGGCTTTGTGTTAGGTACCATACCAATAATACAGTTTCAACAATAAATCTGTTTGCAAAACTGGGCAGGGGCTTAAGAGACCAGGCAGACTTTAAGCAAGAGGAAGAGCAAATGCATGGCAAGAAGATGGGAAATGAAGCTTCAGCAGACAACTACCAACACTTTATCCAGTATGGGTTTGCTTGTTAACAGGGAAGTCAACACTTAAAGGGAAAATAACCTGGCACAGGTCACTGCCACTGGGAGCAGGGGAGAGAGGACACCAAGAGTGACAAATATTGCAGCAAGACACCCAGGATGGAATGGGACAAACCCATCTCCTTCTCCTGTGTTGTGAACCTGAATATAAATAGGTATGGCAGGAACAGCACAGGAAGAAGGAAACAGAGTGTACACTGGCAAGCTGAGGGGAGATGGAAGGCCAAGGATGAGTAGTTAGGGCCAAGAGAGAATAAAACCAGAGATGGCATCATGAAAGGCACTAGGAGCAAGGGAGTTGTGTAGCAAATGGGAAAGGTTGGTATTTCATGGATCATTTGTAACAACAAACCAAAGAAATGTTGGTATAATGGAATGGCAAAAGGCAATTTGATGCTTCAAGTGATTATCTTTAGGCTTTTAATTTTAGATTATTCCTTGCCAAGTGTCTATGTTAGGCTTTCTTCATAGTGAATTTAGCAAAACTCTTTATGGACAGCTGCCCATCACCTTTCTTACACAAGAAAATCCACTCTTTACATAACTCTCCAAATTAATAATTAAAATTAATTACATAGAAATTTTGTAGACATACTCAAACAAGATCAGAGTTGTAGGATAGGGAACAGCTTGAAAATGTGTGTACAGAGGATGGGGAGGTGTCAAGTTATTGTCAGCAAGAGCTGGTTTCTCTGTTGTGTCAAATCCACCAGGTCATATCCTTCACTCTGGCAATCATGGAGCTCGTGTAAACTTCTCACCAAAATTTAAATGCAATACAACTGACATGCAACTCAATTTTGCTAAATTGATAGAAAACTGATCCTAATTGCAACAACAGCAAAAAAGAGGCCAGTAACTTTCTATGATGCTGTGGCTATCATAGAGCTGGGAGCTCTGCAAGGTCTACTTATGTTTAGTAGTAATCCTCAAACTCTCTTCAAAGGATATTCACATCTGTGATGAAAACAACTATTGTTTTGACCTATGTGTTTATCAGATCCAACCAAAGGAAACAATAATATCACTAAAATAATTCTAATTATTACACCCAAAATCATGCTGTTCCACAAGTACCATGAGGCTTGGCTGTGGGACTGTAAAACAAAATATTCTGTATTTGCCATGAGAACCTAAACTCAGCAGCAGTTATATTAATGTATAATTTCTGCTTCATTTCCTTTGACTTTATCGCTGCTCATCATTCACGAGGTTTCTTCAGTTCATACTTGTGCAACCAGAAGGCTGTTAAGCACCAAAAATCTTTATCCATTTAACCAGCCCATCCTTCGTGTTTATTAAGGACAGGTGTCCATTTATTCTCACAGGCACAGCACTACTGGTTAAATAAAACATAACTGCAGCCACTAATTCCCAGTCAGCCCTGTAAGGACACAGGGTCAATTATTGCATCCTTGTAAATTAAAGGCTGCAAACAGCCTACCAAATAACTAAAAGCCTAAGAACAGACTGCTTTCATTACACTTCATATCAGTAACAGTTGTCAAAATGAAAAGAACCGAATTCAAGCTTCATTTGCTTCCTACAAGCCATTAGGAAATGTGTAAGTTTCTGTTTTGATATGCAAAGGAAGCCTTTATAGTCTCATAAATGTAAAAATAAAAGAGCTAATTTATGCACTCATCAACAATGGAGGATACAGCTTGACAAGTTTATATGCCTGAACACACACCCACCAATTAAAATGGTGAGGATGGGTGATCACACAGATTTCTGGTGTACCACACAGGGCAACCTAGCGAGGATGTCACGAAAATCAGATGATCTTGATCCTGGAGACGACATCTGCTCCATCTCCTTCTCCCACATGAGTGTCTTGCTACATCTAATAATTTCTGAGACATTTCTGTCTTGTTGGATCTCAGAGGCTTCCACGGTGAAGTCACCATGGCCTCCCAAGACAACCTCTTCCCATAAGTTTTTTTTTCAAATACACTGTATAAAAAAACACCACTTTTCATAGAACTTTATTTCAACTTATTTTTTCTTAACCAGAAAAACAAGAAATGTGTTATTTTGTCCTCTTTTACCACAGAGCTGGTGTGGTTAACCCCAGCCAGCTACTCAGCCCCACAAAGCTGCTCACTGGGATGTGGGGAGAATTGGAAGGGTAGAACTGAGAAAACTCATGGGTTGAGACAAAGACAGTTTCATAAGGAAAGAAAAAGCTCTGAACACAAGCAAAGCAAACCAAGGAATTCATTCACTACTCTCCATGGGCAGGCAGGTGTGCAGGAAAGCCAGGCTCCATCCTGCAGAATGGTGGCTTGGGAAGACATCACCCCTTCCTCCTCCTTCCCCCAGATTTTACTGCTGTGCACAACCTGCCATGGTATGTAGAATATCCCTTGGGTCAGTTGGGGTCAGCTGTCCTGGCTGTGTCCCCTCCCAACTCCTAGTGCACTCCTGTCCCCTCCCAGACTCCTCTGGCAGGTCAGAATGAGGAGCAAAAAAGTCCTTGATGTTCTGTAAGCAATAACTAAAACATCCTCATGTTATCAATACTGTTTTCATCACAAATACAAACCACCTTACAAGCCACTGTGCAGAAAATTAACTGTCCCAGCCAAAATCAGTACAAGAAGTAACATACTAGAGGACTGTCATGTACCTCCTGGTCTTCTGTCAAGTCAAGAAAAGATTCTCTTGTTCTTCTCTCAGATCATGCTGTGCAGATGTCTAATCAAAACCATGACTGTACTCTGAATTCTCTGTGTATCCTGCTGGAAAGGGACACCAGAGAATCAAAAAAGGGTTCTCTCCTAAACTCATGAGCTTGTCCTTGTTCCTACAAAAATTCTTACATTTTTCAGTCCAGTTCTTCAAGCAATTTCTCTCCCAGCTTTCCTGCAAATTTAGTAAGAATGCCTTCTAGTCCAATACCTTCATGACCAACAGGGTCATGAAAATACTCATCACAAACAGTCTTTGCTGAGCTCCATCCCACACATCCTTCCAGTCTCACAACAAACCACTCCTAATTTTTCTACAGGAGGTTTTCCAAGGAGTCCTGCATTCCTGTACAGAAGAATAATCTAAACTATGTGTTTTCAGCTTCAAGTATTATGAGAATGAATGTCAAAAACCTTACGCAACTCCCCAAAATATGTAACCTGGTTCTTCTCTCTCCTTAGGGATTGCCATTTCCCCCTGCAAAACCAGACCTTTTTTTTACTACTTCCTGCTCATTAACTTTATTCTCTTGTTTGAGGGTATTAATTCCTCTGATTATTCTTTTGCAACTCAAAAGGATAACAACAAATTTAACCTGTATAACAGTTCCAAATGACAACATGGACATACCAATACATCAGAACCTGCATCACTGTCAGTTTAATGAGCAGCACACATAGAAAATCCACCAGACCCAAAAACCTACTCCAACTAGAAAATTCAGGTGTTTGAAAGAGCACAAAAATGGCACACATCATGTTCTTTACAACCCATCCATGACAAAGAGGTTACTGACCCCTTTAAAATGCCAGTGCAGTGCTCATTCCTGGTGGACTCCTGGTCTATGCCCTCTTTTGCACAGAGCACTGTGGCTCTGCCAAATGAGACTATTTCAAAGAGACACTAATAAATGGCTTTGTAAGAACACTGATATTTTTGTGACTCAAGGTTTCTTGAGTCACAAAAATGCCAATGGCTGCAGATTAAACTGGCTGAGTCTGCACTTAGCAGGCCACTTTTTCAATTATGTACCTTCCCAAACCCTCAGGTTGAATCAGGTGTCACAAAGAATGAACACAATACAACAAACCTAAGCAAAGCATTACTTAAAAAGATACAGATTTATATTCCTGAACAAACAACAGCTAAAACCAGTTACCTTGTCGGAAAGTAAATATGCACCAGGACAGCTTCAAAGTATTCCTGGAATATTATTTCTTTCTAATGCCATATTTTAATCAGATTCTTAGTAGAAATTACCAAGTGTCTTTTAGCTGGTTGTTTTGAAACAGAAAATGAAAGGGAATGAGAAGCAGGAGTAGCACAAACAGGTTTCCCTTTTCTAGTTCAAAAACTGGGAAGTCCCAGGTGAGTGCAGCTCTACATTCACTGTAGAGAAAAATTAGCATGAGAATATTAAGGAGAAATGGGGAATGTTATTGCAGAACTACTTAAAAAATTGCTGTATACCCATCATCTCTGTGAGCAGAGCTTTGTAGAAGTGCAGGGATTTTGGAAAGCAGAGAGATTTTAGAAAATGCAAACTCCTATCTGAGGCAGAAATTCAGATTAAAGTGAGAAAAGCATTTTTGTCCTGCATTTGTAAATTAGAATTCACACTTTTAAGAACTGAGCAAACGGGAATTTTTCTACTTTCACATCCACAAGCACAGGTCTCCTTTAACACAGCTCACTCCGTGGAGTTCTCACACCAAAAAGGAAAGGACACTTTGGGGTTTTGTTCATGAATACTGAGGTGCTAAGAAAGTGTCTCTTCAAGACAAGAGTTTTTGACTGAAAGCTGTTCAGCACATGCTTCCCACTGTATGGGCAGGACAGAAAAAGTCTGGGAAAAGCAGTGAATATTGGCCCCCAGTTTTGGTTTTTCCATACTTATTCCAGAACACTGAACAGCCCAGTGGTAGCTCTTAAAATCTTCATCTTCCAACAGTAAGAAGTTACAAATACTCAAGTAAAATGTCAAGATCCCTGTAATCACAACAAAATGCCAAATGCATTAGTCAGAATTTCAGATTTGATAAAAAATTCAGATAACCATAGTGACCCATCTTTACACATCTTTCTGCTTCCAATTCTTTTCTTTACTCAAAACAGCAATTGCAGCAAAATAAAAGTGGCAGCAGTTTAGCACTGCAAGACATCAATCCTTCCTTGGATTAGTATGAAAGAAGTAACTTTATCAATCAGAACTTGCTTAGGACAACCTGTGATAGAGATGTGATTCTCATGTGTGATGATTAATCTCATCAGGATGGATGAGAAGAAAGACTTTATTATTAAACAATAATATTTTTCATCAGAAGTTTTGTGGTGAAAGAAAGCAGGCCCAAAGAAAATAACTTATATCCCACCTGGTTTAAAGGATATGGATATAATGCTACTGCAACAAATCCTGCTCAGATCCAAAATATTACACACTTTAATAGTTCTCTCTGTGCCACATAAATTAGTTCCAGGGGAAAGTCAACTGACACAAAGTGATTTTATAGCAGTGTGACATTTATAAAAAATGAATGTTCTGCTAATTGACTGGCTGGGGGGGAAGATGGAGTAATGCAGCGAAGTTTGGGTTCGACGACAATGCTGGCAGAGTGGAAAAGGCAAAACTCTGTGTATCTGACTCAGATTTGCTCAAGTGTATCAGGTTTCATCATAGAACAAGGTTTATTCTATCACACCATCTCCAAGTTAAGTTGGCCCTTTCTAGTAACTTTTTTTTAAAAATGTTTTTATTATCTCAACCAAATTTGACAAAATGAGCAGAGTTATTAAAGCATAATATTCTGAAGAGCTTCTCAAATAATTAACATTATAGAGGTGAAGAATTTCACCAGTCCTCTAATTAAGCTAAATGCAAGAAGAAAGAAAATACCTTTTAGCTACTATGTCTGACACTTCAGTTTTCAAGTATCCTCCTTCATCCCTTCCTACAAGGGAAAAATGACATCAACCTCCCTGCACCTGCAAAATGTCACCTTCCATCCTTGGTCAAATCTGGTCAAACCTTCTCAAAAAAGAGATGTCTGGTTGGCATCTTCCCATGTTCATATAAAAGCTTAAAAATACCTCTTAGCTCCATCTCCTTTTTTTTTTCTCTTTTTGCCTCTCTTTTATCTTTTTTTTTTTATTATTATTTTTCCCTTTTTTTTTTAATTTCAGCTCATCAAACTCCACAGCAGACTATGCTGACTTTCTTATCACAGCTCTGGTGACTGTGAAAGAATGACAAAAATGTGAAATTTTTGTGGGTTAGGGCAGACAGGAGAAGGAAAACATTCAGGCAGGGCTGCAGGAGGCCACAGGCAGGGAAAAGTCTTTTCTGTCTTCTCTTCATGCCTGATTAGGAAGAAAGCACAAAGTAACCCTCGGATCCCTACCAGAAGACTCAATCTGGATGAACTTGGGAGGGAAAAGCTGGCCTAAGAAAGTTGTTTATGTTTGTGTCTACAGAATTGAAATAAACTATATACTGTATTTTTGGCATGTTAAGTGCATCTTTATAATAAAATACTTTAATTTCCATATTTCATTTTAATAAAAAAATACTTTAAATTCCATATTGTGAATATAACTTTTAAATTGGCTCCAAAGAGCTGTGTCTAATGACAAGAAGTTTGTCCTTCACCACACCGAGGAGTCCTGGACCTCTCACTGCCAGACCAGCAGTCAGATCTATGGCTCTGCCCCACTCCACAGCTGCATTTTTCCCCAGAATCAGACACATCACAATTTTGCTCTTGCAGGATGTTACAACATGTGCCTGGGGATACACCTCAGCATCGTTTGTGCAGAGCACTTGGGCAAGGTAAAGCAAAGATAACATTAATGAAAATAAAAGCAGTTATTTCTAAAGTGGCTGAAACTGAAATTGGAGACAGCAGAGTTGATTCAGGTCTGAAACACCATCTGAGAGCTCAGGGCAACTCTTTTGTTCAATTCCATTCTTCCACTTGGGGCACAAAAGGAAAAAATGTTCCTCTGCCATTTTAAAAAATCGATGTATCAACATCACAAAAAAAAAATATCTAAGCCTATGCTGAATCTTCTCCTTTATAGCCAGCAGAAAAACTAGAGACAAGATGTGGGACTGAAAACTTTTTCTCTGCTGGTTTTCAGCCAGCTGTCTCTCGTCCTATGCTGATATTAGCACTATCTAATACTTTCTGTTAGTTATCAATTTGAAATCATGTCTACTCAATTGGGGGGGTCTTTTAAAATATATTTATTATCAATGCATTTTACTGCAACTATCTCTCTCTTTAATTATTTTAAAGATCTAATTTGCATTTCATTTGTTTCATCATGACAAAATCCCATTTATTTAGACCCCTATTACCATGAAACATGCCAAATACTTCAAAATAAATTCACTCACTTAAGTTATTTGAATAAATGAATGCAATTTGGACAGTTTTTAAGAAAATACTTAATACTTAAGTAAAGAAAATACTTCAACTGCTCATTACAGCAGCAGCCTACAATAAGCAGGCACATTCTTCCAAAAGCAGAGCTTCAGAGTGACATCATGTTTGCCAATATTCTGCCACAATTTGGGAAAGAAACCTTGCAGAACTTTTGATTGATAATTTCCCTTCCACGGTGATTGATGCTGACCTTTCTGCCAAGGTATGAGGTGCCATTTTCAGACCAGAGATTCCTTCCTTCAACATCCAGCAGTAAGTTAATAATAATATTTTCACATGCACTAAGCACAGCATCCACAGCATCCTGTAATATTTCACATTTTCAGCTTCAACTCTTTTCCACCTTATGACATATTCTCAAGTCAACACTTTTATGTTTTCCCTTTTTTTTTTTTTTCCCCCCAGAGGAATTCCTGATGCTAATGAACCCTTAGAAAATAAAACCCAGATATTAAATGTTCTCTCATCCCACCAATAAAATGACAGCTCAGAGTCTCTGGTTTAGCATCCTGGAAATCACTGAGGGATTATTCCACTTGACACTGTGTGGGTGTATTACACATTATTAGACTTGAAGCAATACACATCATAGATTTAAACAGAACAGAAGATAATTTTTATCTTTGTTTTGTCTACACAAGCCAGTTGATGCAGGACAACTGATGACTTCTGAACCCGCAGAGCAGACAGGAGCACTCTTATTTCAGGAGCTGAGATTACCAAAGGACCTGAAAATTTTGCAGAACTACATGTTTCCCCAGAAAAAAAAAAAAATTGTATTGCCAACAAAAGCATCCACCAGCACTGTTTCACCACCTCCTAAAATTTGTCATAATTAAAAGTAATGTTAAAAATTCATACTTCAGAAAACAAGTTGAAATTATACTTTCTTCTTCTAGTTCTTAGGAAAACTGATTTTCAAATAAGAGAGGAAATACTGTTTTCTCTAAGCACATGTCACCCTTCACACAAATGACACAATTTGCAACAGGTCTGCAACGCTGAAGCACTGCAATAAAACTCCCCTGAGCCTTCCCTGAATATCTGGGGTTTATTAGAATTGTTAAGAACTGAACTGCTTCCTCAAGAAAACAGGATTTCTTTATCTTGTCCCTTTCTGACAATTTAGGATGCAAAGAACACAGTGGCCTCTGCAATAATCCCTTTTTCTGTGCTAAGCAAACCTGCCAAGGCAGATGCAGGCTCACTGCTTTCCCTCTGACACCCCAAACTCATACATGGATAGGATTTTTTTCTGCAGCTTTTTAAAACTGTGGTTGCATTTGACACTTACTTCAAGACCAGGGGTACTCACAGCCCCCCTCTTCCACCTTAGCTCGTCCCAGAGCCCCAAACAGGAGCTGACAGTGGAGCTTAGGAAAGACTGAATTAATGCACACGAGAACCACCTGCTTTGTGTCTCCAAATCTTTCAGCTTAATCAGAGCCCAGGGCAACACTGCTTAATGTCAAAATTAACCACTCCCTTTGCTACCAAAATCCTCAGTAAAATACACCAGTGGTCTGAAACCAATGAATAAAATGTATTTCTATTATTAATGCATATCTCATCCATTTCTATTGCCATCAACATTTGAAAACTTTTTCCTTTTTACTTTTTTCCCCTTGCAAGCGCATACATTTCCTAGGAGTGCAAACACTGACAAATTTAAGGTAAAACTAATGAAAAATAGATGAACACATAATATAATGGAACATCCACTGGGATGAGTACAAAAAGATTTATATTTTATTTATATTTTATGAGTAAGAAGATTTTGCTATTTGCTTTAGGAGGCAGGAGAAGCACTTACAATGACTCCAAAAACCAGCACAAATGGAACAGCAAGAGCCTGAACCAGCTCCCACATTCCTTCTCCATACCCTGACTTTACAGTATATTGTTTTTACTTCTACTGATACTTACTCCAAGTAACATGACTTTAAGCACCTAAAAAAAATAGCACACACCTGTTACCAAACTATGCATCTTCCAGTGTAAATATGAAGGATTTCTCAGACTCTCACTCCAAAGTGAAAATCTTATTACTATGGCTTCATAAAAAGGAATGTTAAAAAAAAAATAACATAATAAAATATATGTTAAAATATATATTGTTGCAAATTTTTTTTTTTTTATTTCCCTCTTGATTGGAAGTGCTGCAGCCACGCAGTTCGATGTGTTCAGAACCATCCCAATTCTCTACAGATCCCACCTGCAGGCATGAGGATCATGGAGCAGTGTGGAGGTCTGGACCCCTGCAGGGGTTTGCCCTGCTTTCTGGCCTTGAGATTCTCTTTCTTCAGTTCGTGATGTTGAAAGGAACGAAGCAAGACATCTTCTTTGCTGTATCAGA
>VZTN01036927.1:92998-104539 GCA_013400515.1 Erpornis zantholeuca
TTTGCTGACTTTATTTATCACTGTTTGCATGGAAAGGACCACATCAGTTTGTTCACCCACAGATTCAGAGTTTGGGGAGAAAATGTTTACTTTATGGTGGCTCTGTTAAAGGTTTTCAGGAAAAAAACAGTAAATTATCCTGATTATTCTATTTTTAAAATACTAAAACAAATCAAGTAGAAATCCCTTCTAAACCTGTTGCCAGTTTAGAACTCAGGGTCCATGCTCCTGCCCTCTTCAGCTCTGTTTTCCCATTCATCCTTTGTCACATATCTCTGGCATGCTTAAGAATATCGAAATATCACAAATACAAGACAATTCTAACCAAAGATATGAAGTCCCAGCACTGTCCAAGATGCCAGTAATACAAAGAGCTGTTTCTTTACAGTGTTGCTAATTTCCTATTTAGTTTTGAACATTTTTATTAATTCTCAACAGCCATACATCAGACTTTGATAAAGATGGTAGATGTACCTTATAGGATTTATGAACTACTCTTTTTGAAATGTTTGTAGAATTCAGTGCAAAGCTTAATTAAGCAATAGAGAAGTTTTAATCAACACATTATGAATTTTATACATTTGCAAAGCAGCTAGTTAAAGCATATATTCATCCCTTAAGGATTTGCTTATTGCAGGGTAACCAAAATATTCATGATACCTAATTACTTTCTAAAAAAGAAAGACAAAAAAAAAGTTCTTCCTTTGAAATATTAATTAGCTTCAATATTTCTTTAGGGTCTTTTTACCTCTTTCTGATACTGGATTGTTCCATTTAGAGAAAAGCCAAAACACAGCAGCAACAAGTAAGTATGTATCCTATTTTCAGCCTGGGAAGGGACAGAGGTGGGAGCTGGGTTGTAGGAATGAGGGAAACCTGGTGCAGGCTGTATCCCACCTAATGCACTATCAGGCTACTCTGTGCTCTCATATCTACTTTATGCTGGATCATTTACACTTAAACACAGAAGATATGCACTGAGAGAGCTGCTCCCTCCTCAAACATGACTCAGAATCCGTGTCCACACAAGGTCCTGAGGCTGGAGATGCTTCACAAAACCAGCAAGTTAAAACTACGACAAATCCTTTTCTTTTCTTTTTTTTTTTAATATATGGCTTTAATATAACCATATTCAAACTTTAATTTGCTGGGGATGGTAAATAGCTTGGGATGGTAAATAGCAGTGCACCATAAACAACTGTTATTATGAAGAATGAGTTGCCCATAATCTGTGTAATAGAACCACTCTCCTGCTAATCCGTCAAGCACTTTGCCAAGGACGCTGCAGGGACACTAAAAGCACCAGTCCCACTCTCACAGGATTTCTGCTCAGGATGGAAGCACTTGCTGGAATAAGGGGAGAATATGATTTGTTATGACCAACAGATTCCATCTTTTGAAAATAAAAGCCATGACAGAGCAAAGCTCTTTTCTGTTGATCCATTTTTCTACCATTGTTAACATATGAAAGCTGTGAGGTTTGCAGCTACCCAGAGCTGGGCCCCAGCATAAGCTTCTCCCTGAACTTCAGTTCTTGACAGGCGAATCAAGAATGGATGATTTGACTGGAATGTGACACTGCACACAGGTCTGAACAGAAGCCGCAGAAGTAAGTGCACAGTCCACTGAAACCATACCTTGTCAAACAGCTTCTCAGATTGTTCTGAAAATCTTCTGATTAGCCAACATCATTTTTAAAAAAAAAATCATTGAGAATTCACATTTTTCCTCTTTGCAGGAATTATCTTCAAGCAATAAAATCATATTGCCTGCCAGAACGGGAAAACCAAAAAACAACCCAGCACTTCTATACTGCTCATAGCACTGCAACATTTATGAAGCAGTGAGCTTTAGTGAAAGCTGCAGCATTCAGCTTTTCCATGAAGCACGATGAGCTTTCCATAAATTGCAGCCACGTTTCTCCTAGAGGGATATGAATAAAGTCTATTTAAGGAATATTCGGCAAGTGGATGCAGGGTGAAAATATCACTTGTTTCTTCAAAAGACTAAATTACCAAGTTTCTGTATCCTGGATTCCACAATCTTTCCTTCCCCACCAAATTTTAACTTCTTTTGCACAAACACACGCTAATCATATAAACTAGACTGACCTACAGACAGCCTTTGTGCATTTTTGTGCATGTAAACATGCAATAGGAACGCTATAAATACAAATACATAAAACTATGTCTAAAAATATAAACAGCAGCAAAGATGTTTTATGGAAAAATGTGAAAGCAGAGACAAAAAGTATGAACTTCCTCGAATGAATACCAGGATGATCAGGGTAAGGAACAAAGACCACTAAACCTTGAAAATTCCCAATTTATCTTGGCCAATTTGGTTTAGCTGGCAGGAACATGTGCCACAGTGTGACAACCACAGGTGGTAATTGTTCACCCAGAATTTATTATGTGCTAAAGTCCTATTGTTCCAAGGAAATCAAACATCCATTAGTCTCATGATTTGCTTTAACTTGATATATATAAAAGTTGTATGTTCCTGGACAAGGAGGGTATAATTCCAAAATTATTTTTTCATAAAAAATAGGAAAGAATGTGCATAACTAGGAGCCAAAAGGCCTTTTCCTACAACATCAGGCACTTGAGCCTAGCTAAAAGCAAAGACTAATAGTCAGCAGTGTATTTAAGTCTGGGGGTTCCAAATATTGCTAATGCTGAAATAAACTAATTACAGTCTTCAAGAGACAATTAAAATTTTTTAAATCACCTGTTTTTAAAAGGCCTGAGGCTGTTAAAATTCCATGTGCCTTTTCCCTCTTGGAATGATAAATGAAGCCACCAGCTGATAGTGTGTTCTACCATAGGTTCTATTATTAAGCCATGCAAAGAGGCACTGGCAATTATTACTGATTTTATTTTAGGCATCAGTACAGAAACGTAGCTGGAAGAAGTTCTTTTCAACCAGTTCTCTCAGTTTGTCCAGACAGTTTAAATGCAGCCATCTTCCCAAAGAAAGTGTGTGGGTTTTCAATACCTTGAAAGGTCAACATTCTCAGAAAATTAGGTTCTTTGAAATTCTGGTGTTATTTCATGGAGGGAAAACCTAAATAATAGTAGTATAATGAAGTTAGCTTGGCAACAAGCTTCCAGGAAAGAACCAACTCTCTAAAGAAAATATTAGAGAAAAAAATATTAAAATCTCTGAGATGGAGATTTTGATAGGAAGCATTCTCAGGGTGCCCCAGAAAAAATGGAATTACAAAACATGGAAAGTTATTACATGTACTGCATGACTTATTCTTATGTATTAATACACTCTGCAGCAGTACACACCCCAGATTTCAGGGACAACAAAAAATACAAACACATAATTGTAAATACCAAAATTTGGCCAATGGGCTCAAGTAAATCTGGATTATTTTCATGTATATGTGCTGATAAGTAGGATAAGCATTGAATACAAATATATGCTGGTTTGGATTAAGGCTTATTTTGTGGGGTTTTTTTAAAATAAAGATCATGTTGTCACACTTCCAAAAAGATGCCATATACTTTAGCAGATAAAATTACATGAGGAGAAAACAGTTATCTATCAACAAGGCTTCCTATGTGACCCTTGCACCTTTTTAACACCTTAAACTAAGGCAACAGATTCTGAGTTCCTGTTCTAGAAACACTTTTTAACTCCCATAACTTGTTTTCCCTTTCCTCACCATAACCCTAAGTCCTTCCTCTCACCTTAAATTCTAAATATAAATAATGTAACCACTGAAGAAAAGCTTCAGTGCATGTAAGAGGCCTCTGCAGAGATCTGTGAGGAAGTTAACTGGGGGAGTTGGGGTGGAAATATGGGGTGGCTGTGGTGCCTGTGTTGGCATTGGGAAGTTACAAAACAATGATGACACCACTCGTTTCCAATGCCTGACTTGGCATTTCTTTTTAAGAACAGGACTGGCCTTGCTCTGAGTGGGGTCTGGAACAGATGATGGCACAGGTCTGCTACACTTACATTCTTTAAAACTTCGGTAGCTCACTCACAATGCCCCTTTCAACGAAACTAAACCAAACCAACCTCTCCAAAGCATCACAGTAGATTTACAACAAAGGCAGAAGGCAAAAACAGATGTTCTGAGATGTGGAACTTCAAGATTTTGTTCAGAATTTATTCCTTCCTTTTCATTCCTTTTTACTTTTCACTCCACCTTTAGTCTAAATGTTATATTCTGAAACTATGGGTTTATGGTATTTAGGTGTGTTTGCAAAGCACTTCGAAAGTGAAATGCAACTACTAGGAGGGATTTTTAAATTATGAACTATCTATTAAAATTGTAATACATGGCATTTTTCATTTGTATTTATTCCTGTTGCAAAATATGCAGTGAAAGTGTTAAATGAAAAATATTACAGTGCAGTCTCAACACAACATAAAGAAGGTTTAGATTAGATATTAGGAAGAAATTCTTTACTGTGAGGGTGATGAGGCCCTGGCACAGGTGCCCAGAGAAGCTGTGGCTGCCCCATCCCTGGCAGTGTTCAAGGCCAAAAGGGTCAGGGCTTGGAGCAATCTGGTCCAGTGGAAGGGGTCCCTGCCCCTGGCAGGGGGGGAATGAGAAGAGATTTAAAGTCCCATCCAACCCAAACCATTCTATGATTCTATGATTCTGCAATTCTAATAAACTAGAAACAGTATAGATGCTAAATAAAGTGTTTCCATCTGCAATTCACAGCAAACTTCATACACAAATAACAACTATACAAACCTCCATAACCTCCCACATCATTATGCGGGTATCAAATTTAACTCCAATTCTGTATTTCCAACCCTCTGGGACAAAGCAGAAACATCTGTCTTTATTTCAGCTGCCAGTCTAACAGTATGATTTAAGATAAATCACCCTCTATGAATAATTAATACTGCTTTCTCAGTTAGATTTGTGATTATTAAGTCATTATTTGTTTGTTTTCAGTGATGATTAATCTGTTTTCCCTTCTCGTGCTTAGTCATACAACTCTGGAGGAAAACGAAACCCTCAGATAACTTGCAAATTCTGGTTAGAATTCAGCAGTCAGTTCTTAAGAGTTTTGAATTTCAAAATATCCAGCTGAAAAGGTATACAGAGCAAAGGATATTCTGCAATGAGGTTTGATACACACAGAAAGAACCCTGGGTTATAAATTACTCCAGCACTGGAAGGTGTTGAGGTTGGCACACTGAAGCCCAGGGACATGGGCATCAGTCATAAACCACCAGTTTTTAATGAGGATCATATAAAGAAAAGGTTTGGGATAGGAATGAAGGAAATTCCATGTCCTTAGCAATCTATCTCCTGTCTCATTTTGGGAACAGAGTATCTGATTCTGCAATTCTCCAAGCAATCAAGGCAATCGTCCCACCAGCCACTCCAATCACTGATGCCATAGAAAACTACTGACATTTCTCACTGGGTTTGTGTTCTGGGGGACTGCTCTGCCAAATCAGTACAGAGAAGCTGCAACAAACTAGGTAGTAAAAATACACAAAGTAATTGCGAAAATAATCTGGAGGAAGACTTGGCAATGATGGGAGAAAACTTGTTCCTGAGAGATTGACTCCTTAATCTGATTTATCCTGAAGCAATACAAACACCAGAGCCAAAACCCAGTACACAACTGGGAAGTGGGGTTCTGCTGCACAAAGACTGTAGTACCTCTCATCTTGGCTCAATAAAAAATCCTCTTCAAACTACACTGGAGGAAGGAGAAGGAAAGAAGCAAGGCTGCAGGCTCAGGAAGACACTGGAAATTTTACATCACGTCTGACGTTCATCTGAACTTTGATAATGAACTGGGCTGGGAATAAACTGAGCACGGATTTGTGGATCCTCTAACTGAAACTAAAAATAAAACCTCTTGCTAGAGGTGGCTTCTTTCAATTCCAAGATCAGGAAGGCCTTTGGATTTGGATAGAAATATTGTTGTGATGCTGAGGGGGATATCTAGAAGTCCTCTCATTCAGAAAGACAGAAGCCTAATGCCACCTCATTGCCAAGCCAGGGGCAGGCAAATGAAGCAACACAGTAAGATCTGCCAAAAAGCCAAACCACAACTGAAAGGACTGGTCTTATACACTGAATTAAAGATACTGACAACAGGTCAGTGCAAAAAACATTTGCTTTGCTTATTAATCAGGGACATTGCCAGAAGCAAAGTACAGTTACATAGTTTTAGTTTAATCTCAAAACGGGTGTGAAAGTCACAGGTTATTAAAAACCCTGAAGAGGACACTCTGTTCTGACCAATCATTTCCTAGGCTTTATTCCCACCGTTCACTCCTAGTGCTTTTGCAGCCAGAATAATGAGTCATTCACTGGTTAAACCCAGAGACTGCGAGACTGAGCTTCCCACTATATTACTGTCTTATTTTGTAGCCTGAGGCAAAGTAATGATCTTTTCTCAGCCTGTCTATATGTAATATGCACATTATGCTCCTCACAGGGATATGATTCGTTCACTGATGATAAAAAACATTTTGGTGTTCTCAGAAAAACAGCATCATAAATCCACAAGAGGTAAGCAGCAGGGGAAAACAACTGTCTTCCCATACCAGTGCAGCTGGACAATTTAAAAGTTGCAATGAACTTTTTACCTAGCATTATACCCTTCTCAGTTATCAAGTTCTTCAAGAATTTTTTTTTTTTTTTTTTTTTTTATTCCTCCCAAGAGAGCTTCCAGCCTTATAAACATAATGTTGGCCAGAAGAGAAAAGTCAGAAGTTCACCCTACCCTCAGAGAAAGATACCCATTTTACTAATTCAGGACTTCTAATCTGGAGCCAGAAGGGATGAGAACTTCCAGATCATCACATGAATCCTGAGGAACAGCAAGACTTGAGCTCAGTCGGCTTGGGAGGACCACACAAGGCCAAAAAAATGACGGAGATGCTGTAGTGATGCCTTAAATGGCTNGCATGAGAGAACAGCACTGAACGAGCTACAGGAAACTTCAGAGTTACACTAGCAGTACAGGATTTGAAAAATATAAAAGTTAAAACCTAAGATATCAGTAGAGCATCTCCAAGAAGCTGAGTTGGAAAGCTGGCGTGGGAGAAGGAGCTCAGGAAACCAACCAGATAAAAGGGAGAAGATGGAATTTGCTTCTGCAGTTAAACAGACTTGCTAATTTATTTTATCAAAATTCCATTGGAGCCTTGGTCAGAAATGCAGTTGCAGAGACTGATAATGACATTTCTTCAGATACACACAGAATGAAAGAAACTGCAGGAGAATTTTGCAACTTTTTGGGGGAAGAACTAGAAGGAAACTTGACCTGTCAAGGATTTTATCTGCTCACAGAGTCATGTTTCTAGCTCATATTTCACTTTGTCCTTAGATGCAAACAATGATGTCCAGATTAGACATCTTCATAAGCTTTGCTCCCCCACACCATACCAACATCCTCCTTCCATGGTTTTAAAAACCTGTTTGAATTATTCACTGTACAGTTCTGAAACACAGAGTTATTGGGTGAAACAACAAAATTATCCTTTAATCTTCAACGTTTACTCCCTAGGAACAGATTGATTATGTTAGAAATCACAGAAGCATCGAGGAATGTTTTGGCCTACTGAAAGACAGTATATGTTTTGGCCTACTGAATACAGTTTTTGGCAGAAACATAGTTTTCCCTAATGAAGTCTTGGCTTATTTACCTATATTTATCTTGAACACAATGCAGAAGAATTCTGTGAATTAACAAAACCAGTACATGTTTCTGTGTAGCTCCTTAGGCCTCTGTAGGAAGAAGCCTGTAGGTGTATTTCTGCAGCAAACAAATTACATATGTGGGCAGGCAATAGTAACAGTACCTTTTATCACATCTCACCTGCACTTCCAGCATGTCAACAGCACACAGGCGAGGATCTTGGAACAAAAAGGAAGATTTTACACTGAGATTTATTCATTTAATTGACAACATGAACAACAAAGTTCCTTTCCAGAAATGTTTTACCCTTTAAGTAACCCAATTTAGATTTTGTCAACATGAATCGCATTGGATCCTAAATGCTGAAACACCACATGGAGAGAGATGCAGTCAGATGAGGCAACCTTACAGCTCTTAATTCCTTACAAATCTTGAATGACACTCAACCACAAGCAGGAAACCACAGCAAAAATGAGTCTTAAGACTCTTCCAGAGATTCATGAGAGCTTTAAACAGACAATAAAACACATCAGCACTCAGACTTACGATCCACTAGCAGCAAGTCATTAACTGCAAATGAAATACATCCCCTTAACAAATAGGACTGGAATCACAAGTCATCCTGGCTTTGTATGAGGGAGACAGCATTAGCATCGACAAGACTCCTGAAATGAGCAAATTTAAAGGACAGGACAATTAAAATGTTAACCACTGCCTGTAGCCTTATTCACAAAAGTGTTCCCAACACTGCCACCATCAAACAACTGCTGCTTCAGATGGGAGTGAAGTGCTGAGGCCTTGCACTTTGTTTTAATTTGAACTGGATCTCCAGCATAGGCTGCATATATACAATAAACTGAAGTCACAGATTAACTTAAGTAGACAAACTGAACTCTCCAGACACTGCTCTGTAATAAACAAAAAAGTGCAGTCGAAAAGTTGACATCCTCTAATATACATAGACAGCTTTGCTCTGGTCTCCCCCCACCTACCCAAAGACCCCAATCTGTCTCGAATAACAATCCTTGGTATTTCAGATGTGAAGAGATTTAAACTGAGATTCCTAAACTGGAACTTCAGCCGTGTCAGGAACTATTAACCCTTTCATAGAGTAACCAGGAGCCAAATCCATTTTGTGATAACAGACTGCAAATAAATGATGGAGGGCCATCTAACATGCCAAAAGCATCGCTGCAAGATGTAACCTGGGTATATGAGGTCAGAATTAGGTCACATTTCCATATTTCATAAGGTTTGCCAAGTTCCAAATTAGAGACAATCACATAAATCTCAAAACATGACAGTAAAAAGATAAAAATTCCCCCTGGTTAACAAACAAATGAAGACAAGAGCATACAGATCTCAGATAAAGCAGAATGGAGAACAGATACAACCTCCCTCAGATAAAGGAAATCATTCAGGGAACAGAAATTATAGGCAAGTATTTTTGTCTTCACTACAGACACAGCTTTGACATTTCCACTCACTCACAGAAACTGTGTATTTAAAGCATGAAACCAGTAAAAGACAACTGTCAATTGCTGCATGTTCATTGACTCTTTGTCAATACAGGCTGGAAAGTCTTTACTCTCTGATTATTTTTAACCTATCTCTGCACAAGAAAGAAATTCAGGGTAGAATTTAATGATAACAAAGTGTTCCAGCAAGTGACTTGCACTGAATTTTACAAATTTACAGTGAAGTTGAATGTCAATAGATACCAAATTTACCAGTGTTCAGTTTCAGGCCAAGGCACAACCAAGCAGGAGCATTCGCCCATTGGACTCCAAAACATCTGCCTTTGTTTTTACTAACCAAAACTACCAAAGGTAAAAAAGAAAAAAAATAAAAATCTGTGTTTGTCACAGAAATGTTTGTCTAATAAAGCAAATTGGGTGGCATGTGAACAGATAACTGTGAGAACAACAACTATGAGGGAAAAAAAAAAGTGTCATAGTGATTGTAAAATTCCAACCAAGACACAACCACTAAAGTAATTACAACTGGTCTAAACCCTAGCAGGACTGAAATAGTCTAAGAAAACAAGAGAGAATGCAAATCTACATGGGATTGCACAGTACTAATGAGTACAAAAAGCATCAAGATTAACTAGGGAGGTGGAGGAAAACTCACATCCAGCAATACTCTAGCGGCTAGAACAGCAAAATCATTCGCATTTTCACAGAAAATGAACATTATTTTATCAGTCTGTAACCCAGGACTTACTTTTTTTCCCCTTAAACACCTGGGCTGTGAAAGCTACAAACATATGAATCTGTAATAAATGTGAAAACTATAAACAAATAACTTGTTATTCTGCAGTTAAGATCATGGGTTATGAGTTTATGTAACTTTTTATCATGTTCTCTGCTGATTCTTTTTGTAGTCCATATAAGCCTCTCTCCACCTATTGTCCCTGTACCTCTGACTGACTCCTGTTTCACATGATGGTAAAGCTGAATTAAGAGCTGCCTCCTGCCCTCCTCTTTGCCCACCCCAGGGGGTGCAGGACACACTGACTCAAGCTCGAAGCCTGATCCTACCCAACCCCAGAAGCTGCTATTTTTTTCTGGTTTGGTTTTGGTTTGTTTTTTTCCTGCTGTTTTAGTGAGTTGAATTGAGTCACTGTGCCATGAAGTGACACAGCCAGAAATACCTGAGTTTCTTTCACAAAAGAGTGAGAGATGAGAGATAATGGGACAAAGCAACATCTGGCAGTTTTGATAGGAACAAGCCATTACTGCCTTGTCTTTTCACAAAGCCATACCCTCCCTTTCTCTGTCTTTCCCTTCACCCAATGCCCATTTACCTAAATCTCTTTCAATTGTAAAAGAAAATAATAGTAGAATTGAGATCCCTTCAGTTTCCCCAGTTCTTTTTTGACAATCTTCAATTTTTGGTTTATTTATGTACTGAGGACAAGAGCTGCTTGTTAATGCGTGCTCACTCTGTGCTGCTGCCTGGCAGAGGGAACAATTTATCAAGTTATAACCACATGGATTTAGCCAAATACTGCATATACAGAAAGCTCGAGGAAGATGGTGTTAAAAACTGGCTTGGGTATGCAGAAAGAGCAGAATTAAAATAATTTCCTGATATGAAAGAAACTGCTTTAAAAGGTATGGGATAATGGACTTGATGTGTCAAAAGATAGGAACCTTCAGCAGCAAGACCTTGAATAAATTCTTAGAGAAGTACAATTAATTTCATTATACCCTGAGAAGAAACTGTATTATTGTACTCATACTTTTCCTATGCTACATGTTTGGTGAATAAAAAGGGTTACATAGCAGCTTATTATTATTAAAATATGATGACAGTGCCTGTGTCTCCCCAAGCAGCACAAAACTCCAAACTCGTATCCTCAGAAAAATCTTTTCATTTTTATAAGCCATCTGTCAACAGGACATTTCTTCTCTACATTCCCTTTGATCATACAACCCTAATTTTCTCAATGTGGCAATTAATCTTTTTTCCCCCTGATTTTTATATAAAGATATTAGAAAACCCTCTGAAGTCCCCACATTGTAGACTCAGCTAATATATGCAGACTTGTATTCCTATAATTATCCTTTCTTTTTCCCCCTCCTTTCTCCCTTCTCCCTTTCACATATCATCTATCGTATCTTGTTTCAGTAGGACCATATGATCTTTCTGTGGTCCTGGGTACACACTGAGTACCTACTCAGTCCTGAGTACTCACTGAGTACCCACCCAATGTCCTGTGCCAGTTATAATCACCCACTAGCCACAGTTCTGCTCCTCAAATTACCAACAGAAATGTCCAGGCTCTTTTTCCTTTGACAAACTCCACCTTGATTTTATGTCTACTGTTCATGCACTACACTGCTAAGAAAATGAATGGTGTAGATGTCAGGCAGGAATGTGTGTGCCTGAA
>VZTN01036927.1:104659-135650 GCA_013400515.1 Erpornis zantholeuca
AAAAAACAGGGAAAAAAACCTTTCCTAGAATGAATCTTTTGAAGAATGGGTATTGAGACAGTCTTTGGGAAAATAAAATCATCCTCCTAAGAAGCAGAACATTTAATGTGATTGGATACATCACTCCCCGAGTATTCATTTCATGTGCAAAATCCTTTTGATGCTTTATACCTTCAGTGTCACAATAAAAATATCTTCTTATTACTGAGGCACGATAAGAGAGTAAACAGCAGCTGTGTGATAGCACTGATGTAGCAGAACATATTCCCCTGAGGATTCTTGACCTTTCAGCCTTGGTTTTCAATGTTGCAGCTAAAAATAGCTTTTCTCCACTGACAAACATTACAGCTACATGCTGCAGAATAGCAATGAGGAGCTTTATGCTCTAATGGCTTTACTATAAATAGAATCTCTTCACTGCTAAAAGCTCTTCATTAAAAGGATTAGTGACTACAGCACACAACAGGAACAGCCGATACCAAACCTCAGGCTTTGTAGCACAAGATGACTTTAAATTTACTCGATTTTAAGGTTTATGAAGTAGCTGCGTAATTTGGTGAGTAAAGCAGAATGAGAAAGAACCCTCTCTCCCCTTCCATGCAACATCTTGGAGGGCTGATTTTGATATAAAATTAACAGTTTGAGGAATATGCTTCCTAGTATTCTCATTTTCTCCAGTTCAGTGCCAAATTGACTGTATAATGCAACGTCAAAATGGAGCACAAAGTCACAACAAAACCAATGCCACTGCTTGAGCATAATAAACTATCAGTTCTCTGCTAGAGCAGAAAAATTCCCTTTCCTGCCCGGCTTCAGACAGGGACACAAATTCTCCCAGGGCTGGGCTGGGACTCAGCTGTGCTGCAGCAGGGGTCACATTTGGAGACTGAAGTAGGAGGGTGACAAAGCCAGGGACAAGAAGGTGAGCAGCAGAATGGGAATCCCATTTCAGGGTCAAGACTTAATAAAGGCAGCCTTAGGGGGTTACTTTGAGATACACTGGCAAATACATTATTAGAGTGATGCCTCACAAACACCCAGCCATGGAAGGAAGACTGGAGACAAGATGTACTTAAAGCAGAAATAAAGCACATGTTTTAAGTAAGAGTTACCCTAACATGGCAACAGTGAAAAGCTGACCAGGAAGCCAGAAACTTCGAGGGAAAAGATAAACATTACTGGCCAAATGTGAGACAAATTGACCATCTACAAATATTAGAAAAAGACAAGCTTGTCAAATACTCTGTTAAAAAAAATGTGTCTGAAGCATTCAGAGAATTTTAAACTTCAGTGGTACAAATGGTGGCGTATGTGCAGTCAGGCAAGGGAATTCAACCCCTCGGAGACTGATTGTATTTGAAGATATGCAGTAACTATGCACATCACTGGAAAAAAGGAAACTATTCAATTCCCAGGTGCAGTTTACTTGCTCCCATCTTAGTCTGGCCTACAGAGCCATCTTTCCATGAGCCACATTAGCCAACAATTAGCAGTGCTTACAATTAACCTCACGAATGGACTACTGCATATTCTAATTAATGGTCAGCCCTGGGCCCATACAAGCAGGATTTGGGCCTCAAATCAAAGGCTGTATCTTGCAGCACCTCCATATGTATGTGAACACCTTATCCCAAAACCAAACAGAAGGTGATCAGAAGACAGGTACTGAAAGGGTAAATCAAGCCTTCAGCTCTCTGAGATTCTTAAAGAAAGGAACATCTGTCTATGGAGCCATTCTGTATTTTTAATTGACAAACCAGTGCACCATCAATGAATTATACTCATTGGTCTTTGGTTTTTTCCTTTTTTTTCCTGAGGTTCTGCAAATTTGGTTTTGCTTCAGCACTTTTAATTTGTTTGAATTAAAGCAGATGCGGTAATGTTATCCAATTTTTTTTTTTTAATAAAAGCCAGGTTTCTGAGTAGTTGGAACTATACTCTGGGTTTTCCTCTTTTATATTTGTTTACTGTTAGAGAACGGAAATTTTATCAAACATAAACCAAATTTAGATTACCATAATAACTAAGGATGGTTTTTCCCCCTCTGACATTTAGACAAATGGCAAATTTTGATTGCCTGCAAAAATTGCTAATATGCAGAACTGCATACTTTTTTTCATTTTAAATTAGAGGATTTGCTACTAACATGCCATATGCTGTGTGATATGTTTAACAGAATGTTACACTTCTAATTGCATACCAATCAAGGGCTCATATTTTCCAACAATTAGCAGGGTAAAGTATAAATTTCCTCATGCCGTTGGTGCTTTCAGGCATCCAACAGCTCCTACCATATTTTAATCCACACATCTTCCAAATCACAATCACGATTTCTCTTCAGTAAGAGACCTCCAGATACAGGACACTGAAATGGAGAGGATGGGGGGAGAGAAGAAAGAACAATGTATGTCCACTGACAGCACCATCCTTCTGACTTCCCAGGATTTCCCACAAAAATCAGCCCCAAAAATGGGGAGGGGATCTTAGCTGGGGTTTTATGTAAATCTATTTATAATTTCTTGACTGAATGATGTTTTTTAATTTGTGTATATATATGAAAAAATATTATATAAATACATATATATATTTAAAATAACATAATGAGGTTTCTCTGTTAACAGGAATTGAAAGGAAGAAGTCTGCAGCTATTTCTGACATCTTCAGCATCTTACAGAATGAGTTTATCTGTACAAAATCACCCATTTTCGGGGGTGAAGAAAAGAAATGTTCTCTAGTCTTGGCAATTACACATAGTTTGAATGGAGTATGGGAATGGAAAAATCAGCAAACAGCTCTCCAGGTAGATCTCGGTAACTTTCATTTTTAGGCAGCAGAAGGTATCCAATTCTGATTTCCACCATAGTTTTCAAAAGTTTCAAAGGCATTTTATGCTGATTACAGCTCATTTTTTATTTGTATTTATTAACTTACTTGCTGATATTCAAATTTCACTAACAATGATGAGTCTTCCTGTCATATCATTTATTATTTATAATGGAGCACAAGTGAGCTACTTAATGAACAGCAAGATTACTTGGATTCATTTTAATCTCTGTTTCAAAACAGAGAGAATCCCCAGTGATATTATTACATACAAGTACAATTTTACCGTACTGAATAAAATATTTACTCGTGTTTATTCCAGTGTTTGCAAACTTTAATAAATTCAGTCTGTCATCAGAATATGAAGTAATGAAATTAAAGACTGGATAATCACTGCTTATAAAGGTAGTTTTAATGTGCTATTAATTGCCACATACTATGCACTCAAATTTAATTTCTAGTGAAATGCTCTGGGCAAGTAGAAACTTTAGCACTGCAAATATCTGAAGCTGTACAAGTACCTCCTGTTTCATCAGTGTTATCTCAGAAAACTCCTTCACACAGCCTTCTCTCTAGATTTTTGTATGTCTGGAAAGGCACAGGAGTTATCACAATAGTATTTCAGTTTAAAGCATCTTCTCAAAGGTAGTTCAAAAACTTAATTACTGCCAAGTTTGTGTAGAAATAGTACTATCCTACAGTATTACCTAATGGTATACTGGGAGTAAATATGAATGCTCTCAGCATGAACTTCTGGGAATAAAGACAATAACTGAACAGTCAAGGGTCACACTTGGAATCTGTGCAACTGAGAAATGTCCACAATCCACACAGAATACAGTGAGGTTCTAATGAGAGGAGCAAACTGCAACATGAGGTAACTGATGACACAGCCAACCTGCTTTAGAAGTCCAAAGTAGCAATGTTTCAGTACCTACAGGCCACTAAATCTGAATAAAATGTAGTTCCTGGGCTAAATGACATCTCTGGTTTTCTGTAATTTTTTTGGTCCCTTCACCTTTAAATGTATTTATTTTCTTACATCTTATTGCATGTAAGAATTTTCTGCTGAGTTCATACCATTAAAATATCTAACTTAAGGTTTGCTGATTATTATGGCACTTTAGCAAACAAACAGCTCCACAGTCTGAAACTCTAGATGAATGACAGAGGTAAATGCCATCTGTGGTATTTTACATAAATTAGGTAAAATGTTTGGATTATTACCAAGTTGCCAGCACCAATGGAATACAAAAGACACTTTAAAGGAGAACAAGAAGGATTAACTCTGCAGCATGTCAGAGTTGTTGGTAATTTCACTCAATACATTGCCTAAGAAATTATTTATTACACTAACAGAAGGGTTTGTGAAGGTTAATTCTGCATGATGAACAAGTAGCTGGATTTTTTTTACTCTCTCAAAATAACCAAAGAGTTTCATTTTCTGCCACCGTGCCTTTTGAAGAACAGCTTCCAGATTATCATCGCCAGCCTCTATTACAAGCTGCCTCCCCTATCAGACATGTATCACTTCATGTCACGGTCCTGCTCCCCTCTGATCATTTTTACTTGTCTGATTCATGCACAGCATTCTCAGAGGTACAAACCCATGTATTGTGACAGCCACAAAGACAAAACTATCCCTCACAAGCAAATAATCCTGCATTCTCATTGTCATTCCATTCCCCGTGTCATTCCAGCGTGGGTTCTTTTTTTTACCTTTGTGTAGCATCTATTTGTTCTGCAGGGATTTCTGAGTATTACTGACTCCAAACAACTGCATTACAACCTTCCCAAAAATGCCATTATTATGTAATGAAAACTAACATAAATTTGATATTCACTTGCATATCTGGGGTTGCTAACAACTGTTAAATTTCCAGCCTGTAAGACTGATACTGCTCTATTACACTATTGGTCATGATGCTGAGTACCTGAAACTTAAAATTTAATCAAAATTAACTTCTAAAGATTTTGGTGGTTTAATTATTCTGTATTTAATTAAAGTGACTACATTATTATCCATCTTAAATGTTCAAGATCCTACTAAAGATACACTTGAGAGACACAGCAGCAATGTGCTAAACATTGTGTTGTAGCCAGGCACCAACAACTCTCACATTGGTCTTAATTCATAAACTTTGATATGAGCCAGAAGGCTTGAGAAGCTGGATTTACTCCATCATTGCCTGTTTCCAACTCCTGTTTGGGAGACAGGCAATGTTGGTTTCAGCAGCTTACATCATGTTCTGTGAAATACTAAATATTCGCTACAACTTTGGTAGTTAATGAAGGACAACAGAGAGCATTGGAAATAAAAGCATGAATTCACTTTAAGGTTGAGATCATTAAGGATCCATGTCAGGAATAATGCTACTGAAGATCTAAGCTTGTCAAGCAGATCTAAGAAAACAAAAAACACACTTTACACCAGACACAGACAAAGGCTACTGAGATAATTGTGGGGTAAGAAATAAAAAAAACCTCCTCTTCTATCAAAGAGACTGCAAGAGTTAGTCCTGACTGCTGTCTCAAGATGCACAAAAGAAAGAGCAAGGGCGATAAAAGGCAAACATCAGAGACTGAGAAAAGCTATTTCAACTAAAGAACAATATTGACATGAGAACAAAAGAGCTGGAAATGAGTCACAAATAAATTTAATCTTGAAATTCCTATTCGCAGCAAGGATCTCAGACGAGCTCACTAAGTTTACAAAAGGCTCTCCAAACAAAATTATATTGAGACACCTTCTGCAGTCTACTGAATTAAATAACATGAAGATGTATATTTCATGTTACGAGATTAATTTAAAGCAATATGCAGACAAAGCACAATCTACTAAGTACTCATGAGCAGAAATCATCTCCTTCAAACACAGCCTAAATGTTTAATAAAAACAGTTCATAATTAGCAAATGGTGAGCGCATTGCTGATTAATACCTTCATTAGGAACAGATGTTCTGGAACTCACTGGTTGATCCAGCAAAAACACATACAAAATTATAGCTGCTAGGAAAACAGAAGAGGTCATTTTGACTCTTTAACAGGCAAAGTTCAGGTTGTTCACTCCAACTGACAGCTGCTCACTGATCTTAGTTCCATCCCAGTCTCATGGGATGGAAATATGTAGATAAATGTTTTTATTTTCTGTGCTTCAGAACCACTTTTTGGCTATTTGATTAGTGAGATAAACCTGGATGTTTTCTTTCTGGAAGTGAAGCACGTAAGGGAAAAGAGAAGTGACGCAGTTGTGGGCAGTTAAGCACAACGAAGGAGCTCGGTGGGCAGGACAGTGTGTACACCCATCCCTGTGGGGCCAGCTCCTGTTCTGGGGGGGTTTAGACATGGGCCTCAACTTCTGGGCACAGCGAAAGAGCAACAGGTTCCAAGTGGCCCAGTGCAGAGGTGCAAAGTCATGTTTTACTCAGCAGGAGCTCTGAGTAAAGCCAATAAGCCCTGCCAGGTGTGAGCTGCTGCTGCTGACACCAGAGCAGGCCTCGGGCTGGAGTCTGCAGCTTGTGTGCAGTGCCAAACCAGCTCACGGCTTCCTGTCCTGCTAAAACAAAGGGACTGGATGCTCCCACAGCTGCAAGCACTGATGGAAGGCTTCCCACCAGAACCATTCGAGGCTGGTGGCACCTGCTTCTGCTCTGAGGTTTCTGATTTACAGTCTGCAGTGCTTTTAATACCTGTGTTTTTCCCTTGACTTGAACAACTCAACCCTACCTTTCACTCAGAAAACTGACAGCTGACTCTTTATCAAAGCACAAATGTAATTATCCTTTAACACTTCTTTTAATTATTGAGGATTGCTCCTGCTGCCTTTTTCTCTTTCCTTTAGTTTTCACATGAGGCAACCAATTATATCTCTGCATAATTCCAGATACTGACGAGACACTTTACACTTTCTATATCCTTCTAACATTTTTAATTGACTCTTCCTTATTTCATCTCATGTGTCTGGTCTTGATATAGAAATTCTGTAATAGCTCTGTAGATGTCTGATATTACTGAGGCACAACTTCATATATGATACTATACAAAATGTAATAAGTAATAAAAACCAGCTTGAGTATCATTTAATGAAAGGCCTTTTGTACAAAGCCATCATACAGAACACATTTGCTTAGCTCCTCTTTTATATCCTGGGATGGAAAAAATGTCTCTTCTCCTTCTGTAACTTTCTCTTATGTATCCACAGGTAAGGAGAAATGTTACTAAAGTGACACTGACTTTCTGCTTAGGAAGGAAACAGGCATTAAATAAAAAGTCTGAGTTCCCTACTGAGTATACATTATGAATTTCAGCTCGTGAAAGATTTTCTGCTTGACTGGCTTCTTTGTAAAATCAAATCAATTAATGATTCAAATCAGCCAAATGAAATTAATTTTATTATTTTTATTAATGTTTTATTATTTCTTAATCCAAAGGTCTGGGATAGAAAATAAAAAACAAAAGTAGTATCTATTTCTGATATTGTTTTACCAAAGGGACAATGGGGAGGTGCAATAGGCTAAGAAAAATCATAAAATTGAGGGAGAAAAATTTCCCATGCTTAAAAATGGACAGTTACACGTTAATTTTGAGGGACAATAAAAAGGAGAAAATGAGAGAACATGAAAGAGAGCGCTTCAGTCAAAGCATATGTTTCTTCATACAAATTTGTCTGCTCTGCTCTCTGTTTGTACTGCTGAGGTTTTGACAGTTGGAAGCTATTAATTTCAGAATTACAAGGCTTATTGAGCTGGATTTATGGCCTCTGCACTTGCTAATTCACTTCTGCTTCCTTGATGAAGTAAAGGACTACTTCAGAATGAACAATGAATACGAAGCTGACTTCCATCCCCTAAAACACCTCTTTGCTGGAGAACATCTGCTGATGGAAGGTCACACTGGCCTTAACCAATGAGGGGGGGAAGAACTCATACAAATACTTGGGACAATTTGCTTTTAGTACAATAAAATAAACGTGAAACATTCCATTTATCTTAAGTACAAGAAGCAGAGTACGTGAGCACTTCTACCAAGCAGACATCATGGTCCAGTCAAATGACAAATTTTCTTAGTGAAAAAGAGTCCGATCCTAAGTACAACATGGCCAGTGCAGTGACTGCTTTCATTTACAGCATTCCTGCTTTTCAGTTCCAAGCAGGTGCATTTTTTTGTTCAAGTGAAATAAAACAAAAGCTGAGAAGTGTCAGCAGCCAGAGAAGGAAAGCTCAGTGTAGGTCTCTGGCCTGAGGCCTCCCCTCCTGTTTATTGCCTCAAACCAATCTCATGTGAAACCTGTCCTAAAGAGGCTGTTCAGAGTAGTCCTCCACCACAGTTAGCACATTTTCCATTTCTCATTCTCTGCACACTTAACTGTACAATTCATTTAATTGTTGGACTATTAAAATCTTGCCTGATCAAAGTATTTTTCTTGCTTGTCTTGCTAATACATACATATGATCTCATTTCCATTTTTTTTAATTGTCCACAAGCTGAAGCATATTTTTTCCAAATTTTTATTCAAATAGTATCTCCTATGTTCATCAAAGTAACAGAAATTTATTTCCCTGCAGATTCACTGATAGTTTTTCACCAACTACTTTACAAGACAGCTTTTTTTGTCTTTTCAATCTTCTTCCTTACAATTATCTTCACACAGTTCTTTTTGAACATGCAACCCATTGTCATAATTATAACAGTAGCTTTTCATTTTTTAATTTGGATGCTCATTTAGTCTATTATTCAATTTAATTCTAACAATACCTAGAAAATGAAGAACCTTGCCTAACTGCATGACAATGTATCATCATTATGGTGTATCTCAATCACCTGCTATGGCTTAACTGAAATGTTAGAAGAAATACTCTTACAAAGAAGTAAACAAGGCATGGCTGCTCTTTTTTTTCCTTTAAAAATACAATGGTTTTGTACATGAAATATTGGAAATAGTCACTCACTCAACATGACGAAATGTATTAGGCACATGTGCCTGGTCAAGCTTGAATGAGTTAATTTTCCTTCTACACAATGTCCTGTTTCTTTCTCTCTTTTTTGTATCTGATTAAACAGCATTTTTTGGTATTTCCTCTCCACCAGTATTTCTACTGTGACGTTGTTCTAAAAGCCTTAACATTGTGTTGAAAACCATCTTATAAACCATCTCTTATGCCAAAAGTTGCTCTACTTCAGCAATTTTTCCGCCCTTCTTGAGAACCTGGTCCTCTGATGGATTCCTGGAGATCAGTCAACTTTTGATTTTTCTAATTAAAAAAATGCATCTCAGAGATACTGCAGCTCAAATCAAGAAGACTGTAGATGTTCTAAATAGTGAACATAGAACTCACTTGCCAGATTTAGTCAACTTTTGAGAATTGATCGAATTTTATTCAGTGTAATATCTTTATAGTACAAACCTGCTAATAGTCTTCATTCATAGAACACCTCCAAAACTACATTTTCCTGTTCTAGTTTGATTTGAGCTCTTCTCTAAGAGCTTTCATTAGAGGTTTGGACAAATGTCTCATACACCTTTCCTCGCAGCTGAATTACTCTGCTAGCTCAGAGTAACACCTAATCAAATAATATCTGATCACTTCAGCCAGCTGAATTTGTAGCAGATTTCTGTGTTACTTGTCTGAGACAGATGAGCACCTTTTTATGGACTACATTTCATCTGTTTCATTTACAGTACTTGGGTTTTGAGATTATTGAAATATTGTAAGAAATACAGAGGGAGACTTTTGATCAAGACCTGCAGTGACAGGACGAGGGACAAGGGTTTTAAACTGAAGATGGCAGGTTTAGACTGGACTTAAGGAAACAATTCTTTACAGTGATGGTGGTGAGACAGTGGAACATGTTGCCCAGAAAATCTGTGGGTGATCCTAGACCAGTATTTAGATGTCTCCATTAGGATTTATTACCCCACTTTTTGTCCCACTCTTCTCATTAATTCGTTAGAAGTGCTGGACCTGAAGCTCCAGCTGCCAGTTACTTCAGAAATCTGATATGAAGTGACTGCTGGCACTCCACATAACCTCTCTTAGGCCATTCCATAAGTGATTTTGTTAATTTATTCTCACTTTAGGCTACTCTCTTTATTCTTAGCATCTTTCCTTTGACATCACCACTGATCTGGTTGAGTCTGAAACCTTTCCTCCACAAGTTTTACTTTTCAGTTCTGAGTAACCAAGGTTTGGGTAGGAATTAGAAACAACAGCTGCTTCAAAACACACCACACAATAGTCTGTTTTGACATGAGAGACCATTATTCCTGTGCCAGATGCCCCAGTTCCATCAAGTTAGTCCATTTCTTCTGTGTACTATCCCATTCCCTCAACACTTCCCAGGAACTAAAGCATGTTGCTTGCTTGACATTGCCAAAATATCCTCCAAAACAGCCTGCACACAAGCTGTTAAGATATGAAAGTGTTCCCACCTCTCTTGGATCTTAAAAATAAAAACAAAAAACCTGAAAATTTTTCTAAATGGATGAGAAAGGTCTGTTACCTTGCAAAATCCATTTACCACCAGATTGTTTCTCAGTTTTGGTCATCCTGTGAATCAGACTGTGACTTTCTACCTTACAGACAACTTACTCTTGAGATTTCCTGGCTAATGCTCTTGGTTTCATCTTTCCAATGATGACAATGGCCAGACTACTGTAATTTTAAAACAGAAATAATTGCAGAATATTTTAGTTTGGTAAATGAACACACTAACATTCACCATTTTTGTCAAGGGCAGGCCCTCATACACCCTGCTGATGTCTTCATATCTCCAAGCCTGTATCTATATAATATAAATGATCCTGTCTAGGGGCTAGGAGGGGTGCATTTATTAAAAGTAAAACTACTTCCTTACAGTTCCCCATTAAGTCCAGTCTTTGAAAACACATCCAAGACAGCCTTGGAATTTCAGATATGGGGGCACAGCCGTATTGTAGCACTGCCCTGACTGAAGCCAAACTGCAAACAATGGTCGTGTGCAGAGATTTGGCTCATTTTAACTAAGCCCATGGGGACCACAGCTATCAGATTGTGTCGGTGGCATCCAAAACACAGCTCAGATGTGCATCATTTACCCACTGGTAGATACACAAAATATTTTCCTGAGTATTCGGGATGCAGTGATCTCACACTGCTGAAATCCCCAAGAGTTAATCACACGAATTACGGAAAGAAAGATTTAATTATTGTATAAGGTCAGGCTGGAAACTGCAAACTAAAATGGGTGTGTAACTTCAGTAATTAATGTTAATATCCACAAAACACAGAGCTGTGAAAACTGATTATGATTTGGAGCTCTCTAAAACATACAATTAATTATTAAGATAATTTATTTTTTAAGTAATGCTTCCAGTAAGATGCTTTGTGAAACTTAACCAGACAGAACTTCCAAACAAGCTGTCATGAACCATATGTTCATAAAACACTTCAAAATACTTTTAAATCAACATCTTCTATTGATTCCAGGTACCTCTGAGGGATAATTTAAAACCACCTCCACTTTTGAGTGTTTTAGTCTCCTCAAAGTACAATATTCCTGCGTGCTGCAGGTAGGCACAGAATTTGCAGTGGGCCCACAACAAGGTTTGTAGCATTCTCTACCAATAAGTAAATAATCAAGACTTTCTCTACTGCCCATCACTTTTCTTATTTATGATCTGAGCAGCATTCAGTGGCAGTGATTTTTGTTCTCCCTGTAATCACATACTAGGAAATAAAATGCACTGCACTGTGAAAAGGCATCCAAGTAAATTTAAACATTAAAACTGTATTGGAATTCACATTTTTTATGAAGAAGGGAAGAATTAATGAAATGAGTGAATGAAATAAAAGAGTGAATGAAAGCAAAAAAGGTATTTCTGGACTTTCTTCCGTGGTGAAGATTGACAAATGCATGTTTCTTGGAACACTACTGTTAATAATATTAGAATTCATGTATAATCATTGATTTTCAGTTAATCAGTTAGTTGCTATAGAGAAAGAAAAGCATTTGCTTGATATATTAAAACCTCTAGCATTTTTCAGTGTGTACAGTTCTAAATTCCTAAACCAATTTTCTCCAATAAATCTTCTGTCTTATACACATGAGGTTCATCAGGAGAAGATTTCTATACCTGGTGCTTGCAGGCACCGAAGGAAGTTATGTTAATTTTGCTTTATGTAGGAGAATTCAAAGTAAGTTTCTGTTGTGAAAATTGTTTACAGCACTGAAAGTGTCAGGAGCTTCTCGCTTCAGAGGAATTTCTCATTTGAATGCAGGAATATCCCAAGCCCAGCCTGTTCCAGGTTTGACCAGGAGCCTATTTCAAACTCAATCTACTTCAAGTTCAATAAAATCTTGTGCATGCATTTGTACCTGACATAATTTGGCTATGGGAAAGCAGAAGAGCACCATCAAAACTGATAAGTGTTCAGTTTTGGGATTTTGCTTGCTTGCTTGCAAAGTCAGTGACATAAATCAAATAAAGACTGAAAAAGTCCTGCAGGGACAGCAGCTACAGATGACTCCATCAGATCATTTCCAACCCCAGCCACAGAGCTTGCATGACACACACCTTGGAGGAGACTTGGCTCTCCCCCTTAAACTTTGCAGGCTCTGTTTCCTTGATTTGATGATATTAATGTATTCACCTTAAACCACATCTATGCCTACACTTGGTTTGTTGCCCAGCCATAAAAAGAAAATATGTCATAAATTTTAGAGAACAGTGGACCTTGCGGTGTCGAGCAAGATGCTGCTTTTCAATTACATGTGATTTACTAACCTGCCTAACAGACAACTTCATTTTACAGAGATGTCCTACACCTTAAAATCAATTTTAACAACGCATTAAGAACTCTCACTCCAGCCTTTGAAATATTTTATATTTTATGATTCCTGTCTTAAATACTTTACCCTTCCCCAGTGTTTTAATTATATGAAATCAAAACAAACTATTCATTACAAACCACTTTTTTCCCCTCTATCTGACAACTTTAAAGGTAACTTCTTATCCTCAGACCAAAATTTCAATGTCACCAACTTTTAATTCTACTCTTTGCCTTGCATTTAATGAATAAAAGGACAGGATTGTCCAATTTACATGAAAAATTATTTCAATAGGCTTTCACAATTTTAGAGATGTAATATGAATTCTTATATGAATTAAATATGCCCATTTTAAAAGGAATGTTGGAGTACAGCTTCTACAAATTTGAGTAAGAGCCAGCCATTTTTTTAATCAAAACCATGTTAAATATTCATTCATGTTTCACTGTGAGCACTTATAATAAAGTAAATCCTTCAATGTGACCATCAATACAGCAAAATCCTTGAATAATCATAGAATCAGTTATATTGCATAAAACAAAGCCAAAATTTTAGACACTTAATGCAAAGGCTATGTCACAATGATAGCCAGTAGTAAAGAGTTCATATTAAAACACAAGTTCTTGTTAACAAACAGAAAAACAAAACTCAAATCAAAGCTGGATTGTAAACACAGTGTAATGATTAAGAGAAATAAAAAATCTGGCTGATACTACAATATTACAGTATTTAAAACTCTTAACGTATTTCCATGCCTGTAACAGTTGAATAGGAAATATATTCTGGCACTGAAAGAGAATTTAAATCCAACAGACATTGTCTAAATGCATGTGCAAGGCACGCACACCCCCCTGGATGTCCAGACATTTCAACAGCTCCTTATTACCCCAACCTCCCAATCAATAATAACAAGCTCTTAATTCCTCCTCCATCCCACACACTAATAAAATCATCCTGTAATGGCATGGTACAGAGTCTGGAGGGACTGAGGTGCTGCAGGTAGGGTTACCTGCTACAACACTAGCAAAGATGTAATTGCTGAATATTAAAAATTATGGTTAACTAAAAAAAGCTAAAATATCTCCATTGTCTTTCATTTCCAATTTTTGCTTTTGTTTTCAAGTGAAATCAGGCATTTAATCAAAATGTCCTTTTCAATAATCTCTAGTAAGCTACAGCTTCCACATGGATATACTTTGTATGTTATACAAAATAGATAATATTCATTACTAATTTAAGATTGAGAAAAAAATCAACAAAAAAGTTAAGTAATCTTCCGAAAAACTGAACTTTCCACTAGGAAATAACATATATAAGTAGTGGCAAACCAAGCATTCGATATCCCATAGAATCACTCTTTCCGTGCTTTGCTCAATGTAGAAAATTAAAATGTACAACACCATAAGTCAACAGAGTGTGCTTCAAAAGATTTTGCAGTTCTGAAGCAGAGAATATCAGAGAGTTTTGGCTGAAAACTCAAGTAACTGGGACTCTTTAACTAATCAGCAGCCTAAGAAGTAACCAACTCCACTGGAGATTTTATTGTAAATCAGTGCAGCAAAGAATATCACTATTGAGGCAGGAATGCACAATTCTATAATTCAAAAAGCCTCTTTTACTAAGCAGAAAGTGGAATTTGGAATAAAAGGAAAAATAAAAGAAGAAAACCAAGGGAAAGAAGAAAAACACACTTTTCAACCTTAAGACAAGATCCTATGCAGAAGTGCCAAAGGAAGATTTTCCACAAAGAGCCCAGGTTCCAAACCTGCTGCTGATGGCCAAAGCCACTCTGCAGAGCTAAGAAGTATCCAGCCCCAGCTCACAACATACACCTGACACAAACCACTTGTTTTACTGGTGAGGCCCAGGGCAACCATGGCCAAATCCTGTCAATCATGCAAACAAATGCTGCCAAATCCTTGAATCCCCTGAAGAACTGGGGCCAAGTAACCAGGATTTCAGAGGCAGCTGATGATGGCTAAAATTGGACATACAACAAACTGCTTTAAAGCATTTTTAATCTTCTCATCTGTGAACAAAGTGCTCACAGGTTTTAACATCTGAGTTAAGGATGGTCAACATGCTTGAAAAAACCCAAGCACTTAGAGAGTACACATAATGGAGTTTGGGGTCCTTTTAATTGCAATAATTAACACAGGCAATAGTGATGGATCATTGTTCCTTAAAATTGGTCCTCTTTAGGTCATCAGAGTATTAAAAGATGGAGCATAGAGTTAAATTTGCTTTAAAAGTAAAAGCTTGGAAACAATTTACTGATGACCTGGGGACTTAATCTGAAACTTTCAACTCACATAGAAATGCTGGGGATAAAATATCTCCTGTTCCAAAGCCTCTGAACAAGCCTTGTTGAGAACCTCAGACAGAAGTCACATTGTTACGACTCTTCAAAATTAAATTAATTCAATTTTTCATTGCGGGAACATCATTCTAAATGCAAAACTTAGACAAGTAATTCTTCCCTGCTG
The DNA here is from genome assembly GCA_013400515.1 of Erpornis zantholeuca. Taxonomy (NCBI): domain Eukaryota; kingdom Metazoa; phylum Chordata; class Aves; order Passeriformes; family Timaliidae; genus Erpornis; species Erpornis zantholeuca. Next base: position 119,776 of record VZTN01036927.1, read on the forward strand.
CCCAGAGTAAAAACATTTTCTGCATCTCGAAAGATAGTAATGCAATTTTCTAGACCATAATAAGAAATATATCAGAAGTACATTATGATTCCAAAAGAAAAAATTTAGAGAAATTACTTTAAAAGCACACAGTGTAAGAAAAAGCAAATATTTAAGTAGCAGCCACCTCTCACAGAAGACACCTAGGACTGAAAATTACAGGAAAAAGTGCACAGTCAGGTTTCATATTTACTATCACCGAACAGTGGTACTTAAAATAAAACAGGTATCAATTCTGCATTTATGTCCAGCTAAGTAAAACAGCTAAAGGAAACTAAAATTCCTATCAAATTCTCCAGTATCAGAGATTGTCAGTAAATGAAAACATTATCATTCGCATGCTGCTGAAAATTACAAGCCAGTACATTCCCTAAAAAAGATCATCCATCGATTTTGACACCACTCACCCCACTGGAGAGGAGCCAACTGCAGATGCTCCAGGACCAGCTGATTAAGAACCCCTTCCACACTTGCTTCCCCTTCACGCTTCAAGGAAGGGTAAATTGGAATTAAGGAAAATTTTGTTTCAAAGAGGAGAAGGACATGTGGTATGCACAACTTTTATTATTGCAAATCAAAACTGCAATCTAGTGATTCATTAAAGGTTAATGTTACATATGGTTTATTAACCCATAAATTGACCAAAAGTAAAAATTACAGCAATTGGTATCTTCAGAATATGAACATTTAATTCCACTGAGGAGTGTTAAAGAAAAGGTAAAATATACTTGAACCATAATAAAACACGAATGTAAAAAAGTCTGGAAGCCAGAAAAATGCAAAACTTTTAAGTATGGATGAGAATTCAGAATGACAAATTAGTAACAATCTGAAAACAAAAAGGTTAAAATTTGATAGGGCAATAGAAAACAGAACAAAATCGGATAGCAAAAGATAAAACAGAAAAAAAATTGATAGGGCAAAAGAAAACAGAAGAAATGCCTGCTAGGATAGCCCTGACTGCTGACTTGGTGCCAGTTCCATGGAGGTACAGGAATGCTGGACAGTGACAGTGCCATTACTGAGGGCAGACATCAGACCAGAACCACAGACCATGCAAGCTTCCCTTTCTACCTTGTATGAGCTCAGAAACAGGACCAGACTGAAAAGAGAAAAAAAGAGGAAATTGTTCCTACTCTAAGGACAGGAAAGCACTGAAATAAACTGCTGTGAACAGAAGAATCTCTTTCTAAAAAGGGCTTCATAACAGGTTACACAAGTACTAAAATAAAAGCATAGGCAATATCCAATGTCATGCAAAGACAGTGTTATCCATTTAAACAATAATAATTTCGTGTGATGAGTCAATCAAGAGAAAATTTATTTGTAAGAGGAGGAGGACTGGATTTCTTTTTCCTAATTCCCTGACTGCAAAAAGGCACTGAATTCATGGGACTTGGAAGCACATGCAGATGTCAGCACCATCTTATATCCAGCCATGTGTCCCACCATAGTTAAGGAATAAGCTCCTGGTCAGATTCATCAAGATTTCAACCATCTACTCCAAAAGTACTAGAACCACGGTCCTCAGAAATACATCAAAAAGTAAAAGAATATCTGAGTTTTAATAACAGTTTCTAAATGTGATCAGTCTCTTTTCCGTAAACTCTGAAAGAGACACACATCATCTGACTGCTGAGTATATACTCACCTGTGTCAGTTAAAAGAAAATTAACAAGCACTGCAGAATACTAGTTTCTATGACAAGACATAATCTTGCATGATCTCCAGGAGAGTTAAAGAAAAGTCTTGAAAGCTCAGAACAAAAGCAGATCTAACAGTGATTGAGACTCAAGAGCTCAGAAATTATAGAAGGGGGAAATCAATACTGCATACAGGATTGCCATTATTTTTTAAAATATTCTCATTATGCCCTGAAAAATGTCATAAATAGCACCTTTATTTTTCTTCTAAAGAGACCACAAATAAAGAATTCACAAACCCCAAAGAGTCTGAAAGCTGAAAAATCATTAAAGAAAAGCATCTATTTGGAAAACTGAAGGCAGCAGAGTATCACCTTAGAAGAGTGCTGCTGCTGCAAAATAAGACTCAGAACACCAGCACAACCCAATAATTTTCATAAAACATACTAGAGGGTAAAGAATAATTTGAATTACTTCACAGGAACAGCAGATAAATAATTCTGTTATCACATCTTTAATCTAAGGACTCGAAGTGAGAGAAAACACTAATAAAAAGGCAGTATTTAAAAGATGCTTTAAAACAGAGTGGCTGTCATTAACTGTAACATTAAACTAACTTTACTGTAATTTACTTACAACAGACTCACAGTGGTGCCTGGAATATTACAAATTTTCACTGTTTAAGGCTTCATGGAAAGTTTAATGTCTCAAATAACCCTATAAAATTACTATAAAACAGGTGATTCTCCGTTATTTATCGTTGGTAAATACCAAAGCAGATCCATGTATTCAGATGTAGAACATTCCCCCTGGAACATAAAACCACTGGAGGCAGTGAGGCACATCTGGGGAGCTGTGTCCATTTAGGTCTCCTCAGGGCAGGAGAGACACAGAGCTCCTGGAGCAGGGCCAGTGGAGGACAGGAAAATGTGATTAAAGGACTGGAGCATCTTTCTTACATGGAAAGACTGAGGGAGCTGGGCCTGTTCAGCCTCAAGAAGAGAAAACTGAGAGGGGACCTATCCCTGTCTGTCAGTGTCTGCAGGGAGGGCTCAGAGCATGGCCCAGGCTCTGCTCCTGTGCCCAGCAAAGGCACAAGAGGAATGGGCAGGAACTGATGCCCAGAGGTTCCCTCTGAACACGAGGAAGAATTTCTTTCCTGTGGGGTGACCAAGCCCTGAAGAGATTGCGCAGAGAAGATGTGGAGTCTCTTTCACTGGAGATACTCCAGAGCTGTCTGGACACCATCCTGCGCCTGTGCTCTGGGATGGCCCTGCTGGAGCAGGGAGGTTGGTCCAGACTGCACTGTGGTCCCTTCCAGCCTGACCCATTCTCTGATAGTATTGCTGGTTTTTGGGTTACATGTTTAGGAAAAAAGTTAGAAATTGAACTGAATGGCTCTTTGCAAAAGCTAAAACACCAAAAACCAACCAAACAACCAAAAAAAAAAAAAAAAGAAACCCACCAGGAAAACCCACAAACTGATTAACAGAGAAATATATGTAATATCCCAAAAGGAGTTGAAGTTTTTGCAGCCCAAATTTTTGGTTAAATAAATTTCATTTTTCCATCACAAGCACCAAATAAACTCAGTTCATTTTTAGCACACTGCTTACTGTAACCTTGTAGCAAAATAAATTCTAAGGACAAGAAATAGCTCAGTGACTGCTACTGTATATTAACCTGGAGGTTCAGGGTCTTATTTGTTTATTTTCCAAATAAATTGATGATATTAGTTTATCTTAGATACATGGCCATGGATTGTAGAACTGATGCGAAATTTCAATTTTCACAATTGGTAATTCTATGTGAGAGAAAAATGTAGCATTTAAATGGTTAGGCCATGCACAGATTATTCAACTCATGTATTCAGGAAATAAATTGCATTTGTCTAATGAGATCATTGAATAAAGCAGCAGAAGGGAGTCTGGTGGCAAAGGAGGGAAAGGCAAAGCTGAGATGCAACCAAAGAAATGGACTTGTTGAAACATAAAGCCACAAAGACATAAAGGAATTATGTGTCTACATGGACCTACAGAGGGAACTGGATCACAGAATTCCATATCACTCATCTTTGCCTCCTGACTATATTATCAGACAATTACATAAAATTGTTCATTATAGGACAAAAATGAAACTGAGAATTGCAACAAACTCATTACCTTGGAGATGAAAAGCGACCAAAATACGTGGTAAGAAAATATCAAAGGAATGAGAGAGAAAAGCTTAACTCCAGAGTTTGCCTAAGACAAAGCCTTTAAAAGTCAATGAAAGCAAAGACTTGAACCAGGGTTGCAAAGATACCCTTTCATTCTTAGCTCAAAGTCAAAGCTGACAAAAGACACAAGTGTAAGATCAAGGATTTAAAATTCATTGAAAAAGACTACCCAGATAAACATGAGTACAGACTGCCAAGGTGAAGTTTGACCTTGCAGAATCTATCTGCTTAACTAAAGCTCCACACATTTTGCTGAGGTCTCGCTGCCATCACAAACCTGCTCTTCTGTGGGAGCCAGACTGCTGACCCAGGCCTCATTTCCTACAGGCAAATCTTTGTTATTAACAACATAGGCATCAGCCAGAACTCAGTTGACTTCCAGCTTTCAGCACAACAGTTCATATTTAACAGTTCAAGATATTTTCATCTGCACAATCAAATAAGCCTCAGTGGGGGCCTCAGAGCCAACAAACACAATCACCAGATGCTGCTTGAAAAAAAAAAACCAAAACAAAACAAAAAAACCCCACAACCTAAAAACCTAATTTTTCACAGTTGACACCCTTATTTCATGTTTCTGTAGCAACAGATTGAATATGATATAAACTGTTTCATATCAAAAACCTAAATGACAGTCAAATGAACCAGTTATTTCCCCAGGGAAAACTTTGGTCTTTTACACTCTCTGGATTGCCTAATGTGTAGCTGGGTACTCACAATTAAAGCACAGTCTGTTATCTAAAACCTCCTGCTTAAAAAGACAATAGGTTTTAAAAAATGGCTTCTATCTGTAAGTTACTCATGTTTTTCTCCTCACAGCATCCCACATCTTGCATCCTAAAAAAATTTCTTTTCCATACATATGTTCTTTGCAAATAAATGCAGGTGGGAGAAGACACATAATCATAAAAAACAGCAAATGTTCATAAGTAAGAATTATACTAATTAAAAATAAATTTGCATGATTTGCACATTTTACTTACAGCAGTTGCCTTATTCATATTTTAAGCCTTCTGCTTGATTATCATTGTGGTACTTTGTTATTAAAACTAATTATATGCAGTTATTTAGGGTCTTAAATAATAGTTATTTTTGAAAACAATAAGAAGCAGCATAGAAATCTAAAGAAACCTTTACTGATGTACAGAAGTTCCACAAGATGCAATATTGTCATAACTGAAGATTCATAATTATGATCAAGATAAAGTCATCAAAAGCTGAATAGACACAGAAAAGTGATTTTCAATAAGAGTTATCAGTGATTTGCTGTCAAGCAAATGAGATGACTCAAGGTTCTGTCTGATAGATAATAATTTCAAAATCCTGATTGGCTGCTTAGATGATGAAATACAAAAACATTCATAATTTTTATGTATTTGGAAAAAATGTCAGGGTTTTCAGACCTAATAAATGAGTGGAACTTAATGCAGATCACTGGGATGAAACAAATAAAAGTTCCAAGTATCACCCTAGAAGGAATCAACAAATCTATAAATGAAAGTTGGGAATAATAATTCAGTCAGTTATGCTGGACCACATGCAAAAAAAATCAATCAGACAATAGAATTAAAGAATAGTTCTCAGAGAAAACATCATCTCTGATACCCAGAAGGTACAATTTTCTTCTGTGAGAAACCTCACCTGCAGTATTGCCTCCAGCCTTGGATCCCACATATTGAGAAAAATAGAGCTGTACTGCACAACATCAGCAATATCACTGAAAGAAAATGTGCTCTGAAAGAAATTTTTGCAATTACGTTTAAATATGGAAAAAAAAAACCTGAGGAAGGGGGAAAATTCAAATTCAAAAATACAATTCAAAAAATGTGAGGAAACATTGCAAATAGGACACACTTCCTATTCATCACAGACATTAAAGCTGAAGTAAGAAAAAAGTCTAAGTATTAGAAAAGTTAAGAATGGAACATGATATTTAAGGTGGCACTGGAAGTCTGCCTCACTTTTTTAAAGGCTATTTGGGCCAGGTTTAGAATATTTTCAAGAAAATGACCCCAAAATGCTACAGTCTCATTTCACTGAAATAGCAATTCCTTCACAGTACATTAGAAAATTTCTCTGCCTGCAATCAAACCTGGGATAGCAGAAGATAGGGAAGGAAAAGGAGTTTACTTTTCAAAAGTCATTCTCTGACACAGCCCTCTGCCCAGCTGCACAAATCACAGAATAATTTATACTGAAAGGCAGCTCCAGAGTCACTGTCCAACCCTGTACTCAAAGCAGGGAAAATACTGAAATTGCAGCAGCTTGTTCAAAGCATTGTCCAGAATTTTTAACATCTTCAAAGTCAGCAATTTTACAGCACTTTTGGACAACTTGTTCTAGTATCGGAGCACCCTCATTGTGAAAAGGAATTTTCCTAGTATCTGATTTAACAGTCCCCTCATGACACACCTTGCTCAAAGGGTCGAATGAACTTTGCTGATTGCTGTAACTCTCAGGCTGAGAAGGCTGCTCCTGGACACCTGGCAACTCCACTGGGCCAGCATCCTTTCCAATCCTGCCTTCCACATCCCCAAAGTCTCCTCTGCTGAAGTCCAGAGTCATTATACTGCCACTTACTCTCCTCACTCCCCTCAGGATATTGACTCCATCATCTCAGGAAACTGCAGCCAGGGCTACACCAAACTTCAAACCCTCCAGATGGATCATTTGTTCAAGGAGCAGATCCCACACAGCACACACCAAATCAAACCATCCAATACCTGTACACCAAAGTTGTCCTTAGAGTATCCCAGAAATAAGCTGTATGTCAGAAATAAGCTAACCTGCAACTGGAAGACTTCTTCCAGTCGTTGAAGGAAGAGTTTATCCAGCTTTGCTTCTTGTTTGGGGGGTCTGGAACAAATGCACAGCTCTTCACTCTGTTGGATGACTGTCCTTGGTCAAAAAGTTTTCAATTGTGTCATGCCTCCTTTCGTACTAAGTCCCTGTGCACACTCTAATTTCCTCTCCACATGCTTTTGCAAGTCCTGGTGTAACCATCTGATGTGGGCCTTGGATCACACCTCAGATCAGATTCTGTGATGTGAACTCACCTCAACCCACGACTTTCCCGTGTCATGCACACAGTCAGGAGAGAAAAGTTATCTGGAGAGTTCAAAGTAGCTCAGATAAACAAAGGGAACACTTGGTCTTACCATTCAAGAGACTTGCAAAAACACCTCCTCTAGCATGAAATATCAATAACTCTACCCCTTTGTAATTTTGCAAATACTTTTCCTCTCTTGGCTGCACTTAGGCTGACTCCTGAAGGAACACAAGGCTAATGCAGCTGAACTATCCATCCACTTCTCTGCCTGTCTGTAGAAACTCTGCTGACCTGGGTCAAATTACTCCGATGGGAGGAAAATATCTCAGAAACCAAGTTTCTTAAACTTAGCAGAATTGAGAGAATTTTTAAATTTTTTTTTACTGGTTCCCATCTAAATGTTACTGCAAGAAATAAAAGGATGAAGCAAGGGGAGGTTCAGGTTGGACATCAGGAAGAACTTCATGGAAAGGGTAGTGAAGCATCGGAAGGGGCTGCACAGGGAGGTGGTGGAGTCACCATCCCTGGAGGTGTTCAAGAAAGGACTCAATGTGGCACCCAGTGCTGTGTATTTAGTTGAAATTGTGGTGTTCGGCCAAAGGTTGGACTTGATGATTTTGGAAGTCTTTTAAGGTCTTTTCCACCATTAATGATACTCCAATTCCATGAGAAAGGCTAACGCTAGCTGGGACATGACACCTGGAAAAGAATGTACACATTTCTTCAAGGATTTTTAAGCACATGTGAAACTTACTGCCTTTCATTAATTAGATTAGTTTTAGTTCCTGGAATTGAGAGAACAATCACAAGTATTAAAAACACAAACTAATGGGTGCACAGAATGTAACACACAGAATCCACACTGGTTCTACTGGTTTCTAAGGTACTGACTTCCATGTCAGCCACAATGGTTTTGGGATCAAAACTGGGGTTAAATCCACAACACAGAATAGATGTAAACAGTGTTACCCAGCAACTGGAATTAGTGAGGATGTATTTTTACACCTTGACAAAGTGATTACAACTATGCACTCAAATCCAGTGTAAGAATTCATCTATGCTATCATAGAATATTTATATCTTTCCATAACACAGACATTTTCTAAGTGAGTTCTGGTTAAATATTGACATTTTTCCATAAAAGGAGCTCTCTCTGAAATGTTGCTTGGGGAATCTGGACTGAACCAGGCACTAGGAATCTCCTTTATGTCTCAAGCCTTGCCTTTGACAAATCCTGATCTGATTTAATAATCACAGGATGGTTAAGTTTGGAAGGGACCACTGGAGGTCATGTGGTCCATTCCCCTAATCAAGCGGGGTCCCCAGAGCACAGGATTGTGTCCAGGACAGCCCTTGATTATCTCCAGAGGGAAGGAGACTCCACAGCTTCTCTGGGCATCCTGTGCCAGTGCTCAGTCACCCTCACAGTAAAGAAGTTCTTTCTCAAAATAATTAGTAATGAAACATCATTTCAGATCACTGGATAAAAGTACAATTAAAAGTACGAACAGATAAAGCATGATTTGATTGCCACTCTTCTCTCATCTTTGCCACCCCCTATCATGTGAATTGGAGGATGATCTGAGTGAAGAATATAAATCTCCTGGGAAGTGCTGAGTACCATCACATGGCTTGGGGGACTGTTTGCTGTACAGAATGTTTCCTGAAGAAAATCATGAGAAAGTGTATTTTTGACAAGCCAAGCACAAGATTTTTTTATAGAAATCACGACATTTATAGCAACACCATTGGTTTATTTTAACTCTAAACTGAATGCAATTTCTTATTAATAATCATAAGGCAATATTTTACTGCATTTAGAATTATTGTGGGGATTTTATGTTTAGAATGACTAAGTCATCACACAAGCCCTGTCTAAGCTTTAAAAGCTACCCAAGATCAGATACATTACTAAATCTATAAAGAAGACCTGGAAATAAATTATTCTAATACGTTGTGATTTACTCAAATTTAATTAAATACATGCAAACTCTCTAAATCCAGCTTCATGAATTTCTTCATGATTCAGTTACTCGGTGTGGGGGAGAATAGAAAAATTTGACCCCATGAATCTACTACTCATCAATCCTAACTACACTTCCTCAGTTCCCTAAAAGCTGGGAAAAACACACAGGATTTATGACATGCTCAGTGACTCAGAAAAAGCCATTATAGGATGACCCAAGCATCGCCTAAATAATATACAGCACAATTAACCTTAAACAGTCTATAATTATGATAAGCTTCATAGTTCTAATTACTTTTCTTTTCAGTAACGCTGCCGTGAAGTGAGTTGAATTATAAAATAAAATGTATCAGAGGGCATCTATTTATATACTTTTGAAGCAAGAATTTATGAAAGGATATAATTTTCCAGCAAATATCCAGCTTGTTGTTAATCTCCAGACTTCTTGCTTGTTGCCTTTCTTCTTCCAGCTGCTTTGCATTCGCCAACTGTGCCCCATCAGTTGGGGATTCTGGGAAGCTCTCGAAATTGAACTTGTCCACCTGGATAGCCATGCTGTAGCAAGGAAAAAGAAAGAAAGAAAAAACCCAACATCAACAATTTTACTGATATTCTTTCTGCAGAAACTGCAGACCATTGTGAACATGAGCACTACAATATCAGTATATTGGTTTCAGTGGCACCCAGTCTGTAATTAATAATATATAAACCATATGCTTTTTGCTGCTGAAAACAGAAGTCTAAGCCTGTTGATGGTAAAATGTTTTACAAATCATCAATCAACATCTAAATGACTTTGTGAATGGTGCACAAGACATTTATTTTGCAGTTGCAAGCAGATGACTTTTTTGTGGTTCTTTAGAGGTTCACCTGCCTCCACTCTTGGTAGGTGAAAGCTCCTGGTGTGCTCAAGACTTGCTGAAAAAAGCAACACGACTGGGTCAAAAGCTGATGAATATTTAAAGTTGTTTGTTAATACCAACCCATAAAAAGGAAAGCAAAATATTATATATGAGAGCATCCCTGAAGTGAATTGTAACCACCTGGAGAGTCTATTGGTTTCACAAGCCAACTTCCTCACTTTTCCTTGCAAAACTCAGGAAGGAAAGACAAAATAACCACAGAAGTAGAGCCTTAATGTGGGCCTTGACTTTTTTTTTAAGAAGACTTTTCCCTCCTGCTTTGTGCATCTTCATGAATTACAGACCATATTAATTTCAATATTCCAGTATAATTCATTGGTATTAAATGGCTAAATAATTGCTTTATTAAATGTACGGTAAGGCATAAAAGGTAATCAAATTAAATATAGTACACTATAATGCATACTAAATACTGATATGTTAAATTAGAATCACTAATCTAATATAAAAGGGAATTTAGACCAGCTCACATCACATGAAATGTGGTTATGGAAGATCTAATATACTATGCTGCCAAAACAGCTTTAATTTCCTGAATTGTCTGAAATAGAAAAATAATTAGGGAAGAATTAAAATATATTGCTCTTGAGATGACTTTGCACTTAAGGAGACCACGCAACAGTTTGAAAACCATTCAGGATGAAATGCAACCACAGACAGAGAAGGGGTCTGGGAAGGGCATTGCACAAAAACACAGGATTACTATTCTTTTATCTATTTCTCCATATAAAGAGGGAAACATTCTATGAATGTTGCCAAAAGGAAAATACCAGTAACAAATGTCAACAAGAAAGAGCTTTGAAATCCCCCCAGACCAGAAAAGATTTTCTCTAATTTGCATTAATTTAAAACAACCTTGACCCTAAAAGAAACTGGGTGAAAATGCATGGCAATTTCAAGGAATAATCTAGAGCTTGTGAAGTTTCCTGTGGGAGGATGAATTCAAATGGACCTTATCAAGACTGAGCAAAAACTGACATCTGAAGAGAAGCTTCTAAAGTTCCCCCTTCACCATTAGTGGAAGGTGTCTGTGCCCATGGCAGGGGGCTGGGAACTAAAAGATCTTTAAGGTCCTTTCCAACCCAAAGCACTCTATGATTTTATGACTAAAAATTACAAATACAGCACTCAGGCAAGGGTTTCTGTAAGCTACCACTTCTGCAGCCTGCATCTTTGCTGATCCTCACATCCCAAAGGCGGAGGAATTAATCCATTCCTCTCCAAGGGAAGGTTTTGTTTTGGCTATTTTTAATGCAGCAAGAGATCATTAGAAGTTCTTCATTTGCATGCAGAGTCCATCAAGTGCTAAGCATATGCAAAAGCTAAACATGAGCTACAAAAGTGGAACACAAGAACTGCCAGAATCAAGCCAGAAATAAAGACCATAATGAAAACCACCCAGATACAATCTGAAGAGTGGATTCTGAAAAAAAAATTACCAGGCCTGAAACTATGACTAACAACATCAATTTTTACTGGCACTGAAGTATGATTTGATTCTGCAAATGCAGGTTGGGTTTCCTGGATTTTGCACAGACAGTGCACGTGGAAGACACAACTAGAACACTGTGAATTCAGTCTTGGTTTCCGAGATCACTCCATCCTTCTATGGTACATGAGCAGATGCAAACCCAGTACTTGATTTCTGTGATATACACAATGCTGCTTGTATTCTCACAGAAATACAGTTAGTCTCCAATAGCCATATTTTAACAAATTGTCTTAGCTTCTGGACAATCAGCAGTATTTAGAATCCATCTCCAAAGGGACCAGGAAAACTGCTCCCCTCTACTTACTGTATTGCACTTTGCTAAGTGATAGATATTTGAGAAATATATTCTTGCCTAACAATATTTAATATTCCTGCCTAACAATATTTAATATGCAACTGCAGCATTCAGATTGCATTCCTCTGTTGAAGGATCATTGCTGGCAATATGGTAATTTTTGTGTGGAAATTAAATATGCATGTAAACACTTTGTACCCCAACAGCCTCCAATAAATCCACATCAACTTTAGGAATACAGCCTAGATTACTCTCAACTGTTCATTGTGCATCTCTGCTTCAAGTAACTTTTATTAAGCTCTAAGTTATGGAAAACTTTAGTAAACAGGGCTCTCAGTACTCAGAGACTCTACTAAGTTTTCAAATCTTCTAACCATGTTTTTATTTATAATGTTTATACTGTATTTAGCACAGTGGCACCTCATGTCACATGAGAAGCTACAAAAACACCCACAACAACACACTTGCCAGCTAGAAAGTGAAGAGTCTGAGTAAAAGAGAACTACAGAGAGAAAAATATCACACAAAACAGTACTATGAACACAGCTGTAGGTAGGATATATAAAGCAATAAACAGTGATAAAATAAAATGTTTTAAGACTGTAGTTCCTCTCAAAGTAAAGCACAACAAAATTAAATCCTTGCTCTTTTTCTTAAACTTATCTGCCTTTTATCATCCATATTCTGCTTCCTCTTGTGCCAAAAATATTCATTTCAAGTTTTGTCTCTGCATTTTTTATCTGTAACATTGCTGAGTATTTATTCCTCAGCCTATGGAACGTGTAGTACATGGGAAGGCTTTGCACAAGAATGAAAACAAAAAATAAATACCATAACCTAAATCAGTCATTCATCCTTAAAGATGTACCCCTACTCAAACCCAGCTTCTTCGCTTTCTTTTTAAATATGAAGATTTCTCCCATTGCAAGATGCATTTCACCAGGGAGGTGTTAATGAGCGGACAAGCAATTCCAAGAGCCAGTTGATGGAAGAAGAAAACAGATAAGCTGGACAGTGAATTACAATCACCAACTTAAAAAAGCATCTTTTTCATCTTTTAAGTGATCTCTAGAGATTACATTACATTGATCTCTAGAGATTACTCACCTTGAAGAAGGAGAGGGCAGTGAAAAGTACCCTTTTGAACATCACCAACTTTGTCACTGGGCTGTGCATCAGAATAATGAGACTGAAATGTATTTTACCCATAAAAGTCATTCTCTGCTGTCTTCTGCAGTTACTTTGCAACCTGCTTTCTGTCAAGAGTTCTCTGCACTTCTCCCCAGATCTGCCCTTGCTTGTTGTGATATACAAGAATCTATAGAATCTATATAGGAAAAGGTAAAAATAGACAATTCAGTTTGAAACAGGCATTCAAAGCACTGCAAACAGCCAGGATAATGATGGCTCCCATTGTGCAAGGGCACCTGTTCTTTGCCCTTCACAGTAATTATGTATCAGGGAAAACAGAGAAGATCTTAAAACTCAAAAGTTTAGAAATAAACCCATGGCAGGGAAAGGGACTAGAATTCCATTTTAACTTCTTTGCCTCATGGGGAGCTATCTAAATTTCCTACTAGATGAGTTTTCAATAAATAATGAGATATATGTATGAAAACACTGAATTATGCAAAAAAATACTAAATATCCGATCCTGAAAATGGAAAACAGGTATTGTTTCACTCTGGCCATCTTTGTCTGAGCAGGAGGAGGAATAAAGTAACAACAGTTTTCATGAATAATGAAACAATTGTGTTTTGAAACTACTGGGTTTTGTCACAAAATGAGCCCGAGCTGTTGTGACAGCTCCTCAGACAACTGAGCATCATTACAGGGATGCAAATTATTCAAATACAAATTAAATGGATGAAGAGGAGAAGGTCAGCTCATCGGCAGTGCTGATGATATGTCTGCACAGTATCATCTCACATCATCTGTCAGGATGGCTTACAGGGAAAAAAGTGACAAACCTGATGGCACAGCCACCATCTCAATGATAGTCACTATCAATTTAGTGATAAATAGTCACTATTTAATAAAGTCCTATTAAAGTCACAGTGCAGAGCTACTAGAGGCACTGGACAGCTCATTTCACCTCTTCTCATAAACAGAGCCACAACTTTACTGGAAATCCTACCCTGCCCTGACAACAAAATGCTCAGCAGAAAGGACTTTGCATGGAGGAAAATAACTTCCTGCAAATGACATCATGACTGCTCCCAGCCAGTGCCTTCCATATCCCCCTTTCCCAAAGCAGAGCCACTTAAATCGAGCAGCACTGACAGCTTCACAGAAATGCCAACTGGCAGAGAAAATTAATAGGTGAAAAATTGAGTAAGGGAGCATCACTGGGGGTGCTGAAAACTCCTGCCTTTGTTTCTGGCACAATGGTGGGCAGGTCCCAGGCACACCCCATCCACCAGTGATGTATCTCAGATCATTACATGTCTGCTTCTAAGGGTATAAATCTATAAAGTGAAATTAATTATGTGATACTCTCCAAATAAAACAAGGTTAAGAGCAGCCACGGTATTAAAAGAAAAACAGCAATCTGGTCAACATAAGTAGATTTTATCTTTCATTAAGTAAATAAAACACTGCTGTTTAGCTTGGAAGAATAAAATATAGAGATAGTCCTTATTCAATTATCCTTAGGAAGAAACAATACAACAGGAACCCAAAAACTTCCTCATGGCTAACTACCTACTTAAATACTATCATCCACAAATGAGTTTGCAAGCTGTTTCCAAAATGAAACTGGCAGGAGGCAGTTGGAGAGTTTATTCAATATTATACTTTCTGTTCAACCTCCTTGCTTATACAAAGTAGACAGTAGGGACCCTGTGCCAGACCGTGCTACTGCCACTCATGCAGAATGCTTATGTGCATGAAGAGTCCCTGTACACTCAATGATTTCAAATTTCAGGAAAACTTGAAGTGAGGATGATACTCTTATTCTCACATTCAAGAGGGGAAAAAATGCATAAAAGCACAAGTTTCCTTTAAAAAACATTGCCTGATTCTTTCATTGTGCAATCTCACTAGTAAGATATAACATTATGTTTCAGGTGCACATATGTCCACCCTAAATACTAGTCCTGCAGATGATACCAACCTGGAAGGGACACCCCAGTATATAATAATTTACAGGCAAAGAAGGACCTCAAGAATCAAATCTCTTGTGAGATGAATAAATATGAACAAGTGGCTGGTAATAATAACGTAAAGTAGTGCAAATTAATATATAACTTGTGTTTACTTGTAATTGTTTCACAGATTTAGAAGTACAATCTGTATTTCATTCACTACTATAAAATACAACTGTAAAATTTAGTAGCTCAAGTGACCCACAAGTAATGATCTCTCCTCCTGGACTAAAACTGACTGCAGAAAGAAAAATGCTGGTTTTAATATCTGAACCATGCAGAGCAGAAGATAAATGTTTCCATTAATATTGAGAAAGGTCAATTAAATTTAAAAATTTGCATTTAGAACTTAATTATTTATTTTAAATAATTGAAGAGGAGATAAAAGTCAAACTATAGTGCTGAAGTCCACAATATTCAACAGCTTAGATTTATCTGAGCAACAACATTTCAGACGATAAAAAGTTAAACCAGGAAAGAATCCTTCCACTGGATATAATGCAATATTTGAAAATGGAGCAGTGCTAAGAGATCATTGGCTACATAAATCTTCTGCTTAAATGTGATTATACTATGCGTGTTGGGCATATAGCTTTTTAATTCCTAACTCCAAATCTGAAAACCATAAACTGCAAATGAAGAGGCAGAACAATTAACTCAAAATGCCTCTTTTTTCACTTGCCCATTTAAATAATTTGGATTCCCATGGCAATCACCATGCAGCAGAGCTGTTAGCTACCTAAAGAAATAAGAAATTTAAAATAATAATAATAAGGGTTATAGCTTACTTTATGAATACACCAATTTCCATAGGGGACATAAGAGACCGTTAATCAATAGCCTTTCATTAGGCAATTTGGAAAAGCCTAAGTACAGTAATACTTAAACATTGAGTTAAATATCCCCCCTTTATCACAGCTAAACTACACAAGGATTTCAAAACTATCCAAAATAATGCCATATTGTACCTCCTACCTCTCTCTTGGTGGAATAGTAATAATCAGAGAAATAAATGTCAAAACATATACGTTCATATTCAGCTGCTCATTTGTGTAATTCATTATTGCCTTCACATGGCAGGAGGTTCAGAAGAAAACATATGCA
>VZTN01036927.1:145757-178896 GCA_013400515.1 Erpornis zantholeuca
ACCCAAAGCTGAGGCCAATTTTCCTCCTTGGCTGCGGCTGCTAAATGCAGTTTGATTGAGGTCTGCTCCACTTCTCCCTGTGAACACTGAGACCTTCCTCAAGACTGAGTGTTCTGAAACTTTTGTTGTTTTCATTTGAACAGAGGAAACCAAGAAAAAATCAAACATCAAAAACTGAGTGAGACCTTCAAAGTCAACACACACAAATTCAAACCCCACGTAGATATTTTTTGCAAAGCTCTCAGAATACAAGCAAAGCAATATTCTAGAAGAGACAGCAAGGAAAATGAATGCAGCTGCAATGTCATGCTAAGAATGACACAGGTAGATTAATCACCTCCAGCAGATACCCACATCTTTTAAGGGAATTAATTGAGAAGGAGAAGTTAAAGTATTTGGTGGCAAGCAGAAGGAAACACATGTCCCTGTTAGAAAGCATACATGGGGCAAGCACTGAAAGAGGAAAAAAAAACCCCAACTATCTCCATTTTAACAACACAAAAATGCGTCAAAAGCCAGCTACACAAAGAGAGCTGACGTCGTTGCTGTAAAGCATTGTTTCCACAGCCAGTTTTCATTAACAGAAAAATACCTGCAGATCCTAGACTTTGATCAAATAATGTGTGCAGAAGAAGCAAGGTATTTTATGAGATTCTAAGACAAGCTTCTCTCAATCCCATGAAGGAAAAAAAAATTAGAAGGGCAAAATGCAAGTCACTGCTGGTGAAACTGCCCCTCCACCTGTAGTTTACACATCAGTCTTTCTCTGGGAAGTTTCAATTATGAATTTATCAAAAATTTCATGATTTATGTGCAGATAGTTAGCGTAACTATTTATTTCTTCCGGTTTAAATTGTTGATTCAAACCTTAGGCTATTTTAGGTAAAGCTGGAGCTTGCATTTTATCCTGAAAATGCACCAGTTTTCAAAAATATCTACAAATATGGCAAAAAGATGATACATAGTACAAACTCTATCTGTTCTGGGTTTTTTAAGGCAGAAAACCACACAACCAGACCAAAGCAGCCAGAAACTGCTTCCTAGCAAACAGATTCTTCAGGTGCATTGAATCATTAAGCCAGAACAAGGCTTAAAAGGATAAATCTCAGCTTTTAAGTGCAAAATAGAATTCAATTTTAACCACTGAGCCACGACCACTGCCTCTTTAACAATGCTATAAAAAGCTACTTGGCTTTTCAAGTTTAAAAGAAGTCAGTGTCACATAAATACTCTCACAAAAGGTCTAAAAATAACTTTAAGCTGCCCACCCTGAAGGTCAGGAGGAAGAGATGCAAAGAAATAAAGCTCTACAAAGAGCCCCCAGTAGGAAAATACTACTGAGAGAAGCGAAGGTGCTGCCACTGCTCCACAGCTATTTCTTTACAGCTAGACAGTGTCAACTTCTGCTGAGTTCTACTCATGCAGTTCTCATCAGTGAACTACTTCGCTGGTGTTGAGAGAACACTTATTCAAACTTATTAACTGAAAATAAATCTTTGGTGCCTGTCCTTTCCACTCTTTACTAATAATGTACTGAAGGAGAATAAAGATGGATATATTTGAGATGCATTAAGGCAGAAACCAGTAATTTCAGCATTTCAGTGTAGTACAGAATGGCTCATTACCATGAATGTAGAGGTCACACACAACGCTGATCCTGCTACATCAGGGAATTTCTCCATGTGGATCTGCTAATGGATTCCTCTCCAGCTCCTGATGGAAACAGGATCAGTCTCATCACAGCCCAACCATTCCTTTAACACACTTCACACTTCTCAGAGTAGAAAAACTGAGTGGAAATAGCAGCAGTGATGGGGGCTCAGACTGCCTTGAGAATTTCCTTTTTTTGGCTGTAGCAAGTCCACACTTGGCAAGATGTCCTGTCACAAGGGAGAGAGCTGCTCTTTGTAGACCTTGAAAAACAATCTAACAAGAACATCAATAAGTGTGCTCTGAACACCAGTAAAGTGGTTCCCTGATACAACAGTTCAGGGATTTCAGTGATTCTACACTGAGCTCACTTTATCTGGCTTGCAGAAGATGAAGGACTGAGCCAACCCTCCTGTGATTTGAAAGCCTGATTTAAGGAATCTAAATGTTTCCAATTCGATGTTTCAAGCATGCTCCCATCCCCTGCAGCTACACTTTTTTTTTTTTTAATTATTATGCTTTTTTTAAGCTTTAATGATTTCCTTAAGAATGGGCACAGAAAGTATTCAATTACTGAAGTAAGAAATCACAGGCTGAAACAAAGCTGTAAGAAATACTGCAGCCTGTCAAAGGTGATAAGTGCCTCTGATTATCTTTGACTGCATTCCCTGGGCTCAGCATTTCATTAAATAGCAATGCTGTCCTTTAAAAAGAGATTTACCATCATATCCTGGGGGTCTTTCATATTTTTAGCTAAAGCTATGTACAAAAATACCACTTTCCTCACTAATTATATTTGATTTTCAGTTACAGTGTTAATGATAAGATTTGTTAAGTTTGGGTAATACAACCTGAAACAAGTCATGAACATTAAAACAGCATTTTAACTCAGTTTCCAGAGTCTCCCTTCAAGTGGATGAATTAATAACTTCTTTGGAGAAACGACAAAATGCCTTAAAAATTAGGTGATGAGGTGAATTTGGCTGTTACATCCTTGAAGAAGAGCAATACAGTCAGCTATGGATATAATGTCAAAATAAATTAATTGAAAGGTGAAGGAACAAAGTAGGGAGGGTGGTAAGGCAGTGGAACAGGCATGGCCAGGGAAGTGGTAGAATCACCATCCCTGAAGTGTTCAAAAGACAGGCAGATGTGGTGCTTAAGGACAAGGTTCAGTGGTGGATCTGGCAGTGCTGGATTAACATTTGGATTCACTGATCTTAGAGGTCTTTTCTGACCTTAATGATTCTGTAAATCTATGAACGAATGAAGTTTTTTATACTGTGTGTTAACAAAATTCTTCTGGCACACACCAGGATAGAAAGTGTTTGCAGCACCTGATTAATAATGGCTGATAAAAAGCTGTGATTCTTTGTTTGCTTTGTTTTGGGTTTTTTTTGAACTGAATATGTTATTAAGTAAAATAGCTGACCATGTGCTAAAAATATCATATATTTATGTAGGTGGAAATCTTAATGAAACATTGAAAAGAGCAAGTTTATTTTCAAATAAATATTTTTCTTGATGCAATGGACATAAACAGTTCTGCTTTATGGAATAGGTGTCTAACTGGGGACAACAACAGGAAAGCTGAACTGATTTACTGCTAACTGACACTCAGAAAACAACATTTTCTACAAGATGTCAAACATCCATTTCCATTCTTCATTGGCAGAAGATTCATCAAACATCAGTCAAAACTACAAAAAGTTCCCTTAGAAAATGGACTTCAGGACAGGTTAATAAAAGCTTGCATTTCTCCAGCCTTTCCCTGAGATTTCTCAAAAAACCCACTACCAAGTCACCACCACAGTGGCCAATGACAGAACAAGAGGCAAAATCAAAATATGGGAAATTTCATTTGGACACAGTATAAACTTTGTTATTGTGAGGGTGGTCAGACACTGGAACAGGCTGCTCAGAGAGGCTCTGCAGTCCATGACTGTAGGTGTGATTTCTGTGACCTTGCTCATAAAATTATCAGTTCTGTCTCCAAACTAGTTAGGAAGATTGGAAGGGAAAAAAAACAGTCCAGAATGTCTGTCCTCTAATATGTCCTGAGTCCAGGTTTTGCTTATTAATAACGAATTAGAAAGTAAGGGGGAAAAATCGTCAATGGAAAATAAATAAAATATCCCAATTATTAAAGAGGCTGAAAAACACAACAAAAGACTTAGAGGATTGCTCTAGACAAAAAAGTATGTCATCTACAGGACAGCTTCTATTTATCAGGTGAAGTTATGCAGAGTTGGGTTGGGTTTTTGTACATTCAGTACTTGACAGATTGCTTGCATAAGGCAGAGCTAGCTCAGGAAACATGTTTAACACAATGGAAGAGAAATGTACACAAGAACCTCTGGGATCATCTCCTGCTCATTATCTCTGCCCTCACAAAAAATTGAAGTTTTCTGGTACATTCATTTCCCACTGCTGTTTCAATTAATTTCACCAAAATGAATTCTCTCTAAGGAAATCTCCAACCTTCAGCAACTCCCAATGTCTAAACAAATATTGCCAAAGGGGGAAGGGGGTGGGGGAAGGAAAATCTTTTGCTTCCAAAATATGTTTATTTGAGATGGGGATCAGCTTAAGGTGAAGGGGTGAGAGAAAAACAGAGGCTAAACCAAGAAATGAGTGAAAGTGAAGCAGAACAAGCTGCAAAAAGGAAGCCCTGAGGAATTGTACAATTTTGGGGTTTATATGTGGCTACTTAATGCACCCAGAATTGACACAAGGCAGACATAACACACATTCCAGTTCAACACCTGATGGACACAGTCTGCAGAACTTGGAACCTTAGCACCCAGGGAAAAATACAGAGAGAGCACAAACCCAAGTGACCTCATCCAGGTACCCTCTGAACTGGCAAACAGCTCTCAAAGTGACCTCTGAACTTCATCAAAAGAGAGTTTTTACAGTAAAGCCCAATCATCACAACAATTGCAGAACTGCATTTTACCACAACTTCTAGATACTACAGTGTTTATGGTTGCCAGTTTACTCAACAGCAACATTCTGTATCAATAAATCACTTTGTTCATGGAGTTCTTGATGAACAGGGAACTGGGTTCTAATGGGAATCTGCTGAAGTGCTAAGTTCTGTGACACAAGTAGGAGGCTGCTGGATCAGAGAGTTTTAAGGAAAACCAACTATAATACAGTAGGATAGCTCAGATGAAACATCATTAAACTTTAGATAGACAAAGAATTTGCTGTAACAGTAGAAGTTTTATTCTCTTTCCATCTGAGAAGGTCAAAGTGCAGATAAGCTCAGTATCATTTATCTTCTGGCAGCATCCTGAATCACTAAGAGTTGGGATGCAACATAGCCCTTCCTAAATTCCATTTCAGGGACAATTTTCTACTGGATTCAGGGAAAAAAAAATAAAAAAAGAAAATCTTTGATTATTTTCTCAGATTCCTGATTACCTTGCAACAGATTAATGTGCAGTGCTTACATGGTTCCCTGACCACGGCAGGGGGCTGGAATGGATGATCTTTGAGGTCTGTTCCAACTCAAACCATTCTGTGATTCTCTGACTTTATAAAGCAGTTATATTAACTCAAAATAGTATGCTCAGTATGTGGCATCAACTCATTCTTCATGACAGCACTCCTCCACCAGAACTATAAACCTTCTTATTCTCATGTTCTCTTTCTAGCACACACCTGACTCAAGGATCACAAAAATACTGACAACAGTCAATTCAGTAACACAGAAATAGCAATAATGGGAAAATTACCAAAACAAGTAAAACAGCGTTCCAACTTTATGCCAGTATGTTCAAAACAAGCTATTTTAAATTAATTGCTACTGAGGAGTACAAGCAGAAAAAAGAACTTACGGCAGGCCCTGTACCCCACCATGAAATCACACCAATCCAGCAAATTTGGGTGGTTTTCTTTTAATTTACTTTCTCTGACTTTTACTTGGACTTTCATCCCACCAGCTAGAAAAAACAAAACAAAACCAAACAAACAAACAAAACAAAACAAAACACCAAAAAAACCTGTAATACAACTCTCCATCATTATCATGCCTTCTCTGACTGTTGACTGTTTAATTCCTTATTGATTCTTTCTTTTTTTAGTCATATCCAAAATGAAACTGATTCTTTGCCTGCTGAGGACAAAGCTGGAAAGAAATACATTAATTTGCTGAGCAGCATAATAAAGACTATCCTGTCTCATAGACAATGCTCTCTGTAGGAGAAAAGCTCTCCTTTACCTTGACAGATGCAATTCAAAATGGGGCTCAGTGTGAAATCGAAATATTGAAACTGTCAAATATAATCACTCTACTGGCCCATCATGCAAAATTGAACCTTTATTTTATAGACAAGGAAGATCTTTTATTGCTTTAGCAGACCAAGGTCTCAGAGATGACTCAGACTTACACTGAGGAATGCAGACCCTAAGGGGGAAGATGACCACAAACCACAGAGACCAAGCCCAGGGTCCCAGCACCAGCGGGGAGGAGTTTGCACCTCAGAGAGCACAGTTGTCCTGCTGAGCACTGGAGAGGCCACAGGCAGAATTCTCCTCTTGGTTCTCTTGTAACGAGCCCTATAAAGGGAGGGTGTTGTGCTTTTTAAGGTCTCAGTAAGATCAATGCTTCTGTCCTGGTATTTTCTGCTATTTCACTGATCTTCCTCTGGCACAGGAACACAGGTTCCTGTATTCTCATTTCTTTCATTCATTTTTTTCTGTCTACATGTCAGGGGCCTGGGCCCCCGCAGGGGTTGGAGCCCTTGGTTCCTACCCCTGTCCTCTGCCCTGGAGAATCTCTTCCTTCTGTTCTTCATGTTGAAAAGAACGAAGTGAGACATCTTTGCTGTTTCACGAGTTGTTTATTTTTCTTATCAAGACCTTGGAGGCAGAGGCAGCATCCTCCGAGGACACCAGGGCAGAAAGGCAATGGCTGCTAATCAGCAGCTACCTTTTATATCTTACTAACAACCATTCAAGAAACAATATGTATTTTATTTGTTTCCAACACCAGTAAACCCTCATCTTATTGATATGTCTTTTCAATGCTAACTTTTTTCCACCAACCTACATACCACAGGAACTGGTGTGAGGAGAGGAGAGGAGAGGAGAGGAGAGGAGAGGAGCAGGGGGCTCTGAGCCGAGCTGTGAGCAGGGCACTGCCGAGCCTGCTCTGCCTTCATTAGCCCTCCCTTCATTAGCAGGGTAATTAAAGCACCAGCACCCCCGGGAGCTCAGGGGTTGGTGTGGGGGTCACTTCTCGGTGGGTATTTGAGAAATCCCAGAGAAAGGCTGGAGAAATGCAAGTTCTTGCTAACCTGTCCTGAAATCCATTTTCTAAGGGAACTTTTTGTAGTTTCCCAGGAGAAAGCTTGGATGAAGAATGTAAATAAGAGAAATGTTGATGCTGAGGTGATTGCCCTGACCAGTGAAATGTCCTCCNGGGGACTAAAGAAATTCCCAGAGGAGCAGGAGAAGCCTCCAGGCTTCCCTGGACTCCGACATCTACATTTCCACTTTATTAGACTGTGACCCTAAAATGCAAGTTTCTTTTCAGTCTAAGAATTTCCAGCTCTCTATCTTCTCCGTCTCTGGACATCTCTACTGTAAATCTGAAATGACTGTTAAATGAACTTTGGAATTCATTTTCATGGATCAGTTTTTCATGTTCTCCAACCTAATTCCTGCTTCTTGCACTTCAGTCTCAACAAAAATTACAGACACCTCATCAACATAAAATATGACCATCTGCATCATTATTTCCAGCAATATTTAATCTTTATTTCCAGATCACAGATATTCTGAGTTGGAAGGGAATTATTGCTTCTTTACCTTGTGCATGTTATTAGTGTTTTCTAAAACTCCTGGAAAGTCAAGTTTTGTTTCTCTTAGGTTATATAATTTATTTCTTTATCATGTTCTGTACGTTATTCAAGACCCTTGACAATAATTAATTTTTTTGCTTTAAATGCTAAGAGAACAACACTGGGTTTGGAAACCTGACAGACTTATTTCTGAGCTGAAGCAAGGAAAAAACATTTTAAAAGTGATGAAATGCATGTGTAACATTGAAGGATGATTATTAAGAAAAAAATAATCCCAGCCAAGCAGCAGAGCATTGCCATAATATGTACTATTCACCTTAAACTATTTTAAACCCCTATAGATTATTATTTCTGTGCAAGATTGTAACTTCTGTGTAAACTTATTAGACACCACACTTAGCAGAGTAAGTTTAATTTAATTATCTTAATTAGACTTGAAAAATGATGAATTTCCAAGTGATAAGCTCTCAGCATGTTTGTTTTTCAGTGGATTCAGAAAAGCATATTGGATTCATTGTTAGTTTTTAAAGCAATGTATTTGCAACTACGGAATTGTAATTATGTACTTCTTGTGGAATCAGTGGTGTTGATAGTCAATGTGGAGCTAAAATACAACATGCAACTCACCCACAGGGAGCCTAAAAGTCATTACTGATACCTGGTGGGCTTGCCAGGTTTTGGCAGAACTTTTGGGAGCCTAAATCAAAACTAGACTTGTTTCAGTCTAACTGTTCAAGGAGCTCATCCGAGTAAAAGGGGTTAATAGAAAATTACAACCTTTTCCTCAGATTAGGCACCAAATTCTACTGAATTAATTTCCTACTGGCTTGTTGCATGCAGGATACTGCCTAAATCAGTATTTAACTGGACCTGGAATGAAGGTACCAAAGCTCAAACCTTCACCAAATTCCAGTATGGAAATCAGAAATGCAGGACCTATTCCTCTTCTAAGCAAGAACTGAGGCCCCAGCACACGCTAATTCCTAAAGGTGCCCACTGGCACTGGGGGATCTTCCACACCTAAGAGATGGCAAAAAATTATATTCTTTCTTCCTCAGTTTTACTTTTCATTCTATTTGCAATCATTTGAACTAGACTACAGCACAGGATCCTCTGTTGGCTTAAATCTTCTACTGTGAGGAATAGAATCTCATGTCCAATTTCTACCATTTCAATTTAAACAATTCCACAGTGCTCCAAACCTACACAGGGAGAAAATATTAAAAAAAAAAAATTCTACTCTAATGTTTTACTTCTGTGATTCCTTTATATGTTTCTTTGTCATGTAGTTGCTACCTCCCCATTTGAATCATCTTTAAATAATCAAAATGTTCCAAATAAAGCAAAGCAAATAATCACTGAGGTACTCTGTAACACAACACTATGATCTATTATCTCACCTTCACCAAGGAAAAGGATATCTTTACTGCTTTTGCTTCCCCAAGCATCCTGCCTGTGAGGCTTAGCTGTAATTTGGATGCCACACAAATATGTTCTTGTAAATAAAGTAATTTTGGAAACCTTAACTTCTTTTAGATCCACATATTTCATATTTGATGTACTTCTATTAAGTATTCATGCACAGATGGACACAAGCTATTTCTAATTTTTCTTCAGTGAAACAAAGTAAAATATTTTGCCAGAAAAGAGGGGACAAAAAACCTTAAACCAAACCCAAATTTTCTTTGGGTTTCATCAGTATTGAGATACTGAGATATTTCTTGGAATTAAAAAAAAATGTTAAAACCCTAATAATTTTTGATCTAAGAGTTCAGACATTCACCACAAGCACTGCCATAATTTTAAAATGACAAATTTACTTACACACCATAAATTAACTTTCAAGTTAGGAAACTCTAATTAGTTTTTAATTACTATATACCACTAAAAGAAAACTTTGAACTGGAAAAGTAACTTCTGGTTTTCTAATATACTTTCAACATTCCTCAAATAAAGGCTAGGAAAGCTAAGGGATACACAAGACAAAAAAAACTCAAAAGCCTCCAGTGTGAAAACAACTGTGAACATATATACATACATATATATCTCTCTCTCTATATATATATATAAATATATATCTATAACAGTTTGCAAAAGAGTGAGGCACCAATCTCCAGCAAGGGCGAAACTAGGATTAAAGGGAATTGAAGAAAGCTCAACAATAAATGGAGATACAACTTTGATTTTAAGATCTGATCATGATGAAAATTCCCCCTTACGACACTTAAAACCGGTGAGGTGTCTGTGCTAGGGAAGAGAAAACCCATGAAAGAGACAGGGAGAATGATACAAGGGAAAAAATCTCCAAATTTTCGGGATCTTGCAAAAGGCAAGGTAGATTTCACATCCAATCAACAATGTCAACAAAAACACCTTTGAAAGGGATAAGGAAGAGCTCAAAGAAACTGAATATAGTTCAAATAAAACAAATCCTTTTAAAAAGCAACAGGTCCAAAAAAGTTGGGGTCAGAAGTCCTTAGGCTGGATCCCAGAAGGGTCAGTTTTTCTTGGACACCACATTTCCTTCATCACTGTCATTGCAGGGAGGACTTGCAGCATCTACACAAGACACTCATCAGGTGCTCTGTGGGGACCCTTCCCTTTCATCATCCACAACCGAGTCCCATCAGAGGCAGAGATAAATGCCTGGACTTTTAAAAGCGTTCTTCAAAGACGTGGGAGCAGAGAGAAACAGCAGTTTAAAAGGAATCATGTCTTGGGAAACTCAGTCCTTCAGAGAAACAGTACACTCAATACTGGAATTCTGTTCTTTGTGAAGCTACTGTATTCCTTACAGTCAATACAACAACTTGTCTCAGGTGCAGATAAAAACTCAGAATCTTTTAGATTAAAAAAAAAAAAGGTAAAGAAAAGCACAGGAAGTATTTGGTCAAAATCTTTCCCTCTGAGAAATTTGAGGAACCACTATGTTCTGGTACAGCACTGCAGCATACACCTGTGCTAGGTGACCCAGTTTGAGTAGGGGCATGGGACTACCTGACCTCAAAAGGTCCATTCCAACCTAATTGGCTCTGAGTGATGCTGTGACAGCACATTTCAATGATATTTTTGATGGAGCATTCACATCCAAACCAAAATGGTCTTAAACTTTCCGAGTATTTAAACTACATCTACTGTCACTAATGATATACAAAGAAAAAACTTTGAATGGCTCAAGCTGTCAGGAGCATATGTTTCGGACTTTAACACATAAAGATAAAATTTAATGTCATTTTTCACAAGTGGAATTTTGCTGCAGATTTTATTAGACCATTACCCTCAATGAGCTTTCACAAGACTCTGACAGTTAGCCATTCATAAATTGGATTCACACTGCAAGAAAGCACAGAACTGTGTTAACAGCATGAGCATTTCACTCAGTTTCTAAGTCTGCTTAGCTCTCCTGAAATACCCAAACTTAAAAACAGAAACTGCAAAGCAAAATCTGAAAAAAAAAACACACTGAACACTTTTGGTAGGTCAACTGAAATTCTTTTACAATCAGGTATTTGACTAACTTCCATTGAAACTTTTTCTAGTTCCTCCAACAATAATAAAACCAGTAATTATTACTTTATTAAGTAGATTCTGTACACTTAAGTGAAATACATGAGAAAACATTTACTGCTACAACTTAAATTGTATTTTCCTCTTCTCCATGATTTTGTATTATTCCTTAATCTTTTGTAATTCCTGCAGCAGCAGGTGTTCAAACATAAGTACTGATCAGAATCACTTTGTGTCAGGGAGAAAACACACATAGGAAAAAGGCATTTCACTGCCAGTGGATCTGTGATCAAAATGAAGATATAAAACTGCTGAGGAGAACAAAAGCCATAGTCAAAAAGTCATACTCAACACAATATAAAAGTCAACAGAATAAGAAAAATTCTTCAGTGGGTGTTCAGCTAGAAATTCTATGCAGCAAATGAGTATAATTTGCTACATAAAATTAAAGTTTAAATGCCTCAAAAGCTTGGAAAATTATCACAGCATATGAATGCTGTTTTAGTCAACCCACATTTAATTTCAGATTTCCAACAGGGTTTAGGCATTTCCAGGACTGACCACTGGAAGAAATTATTTGTCACGAACAATGTTGCCGTTTTCTACATGACTTTAAGTCATAATTTACATTTCAGATCACTACTGCTGATGTATTTAAAATAAAACATTCTGGAAGACTTGAAGCTGCTCTCTCCAGTACCCAGCTCTGGTCTCACTCCATTTCCATCTCCACTCTCAACTGCTGCCAGGGCAGTGAATTCAGCACTCACCAGCAACAGCCATAGCAAACCCAGAGAGGCAGCTTGTGCTCCTGCTCTTGGCACTTTCCTGCCCACGGCCAGAATATCACTCCCCATTTTGTCTCTCAGGCTCCAAATGACACCTTACACCTCTTTAATAACATACAGCATATGGGTGAAAAAATGTGAGAAGGGACTTTGTTATCCCAGGTCACCCTGTTACATTAAATGACTGAAGTTTCCAAAAAATGAGCAAAATGCCAGTTCTGAATTATGTTTCTGTTCAGACATTCCATGTGAAGAATACAGGAAAATCTAGAAAGCTCAACAGTGTGTCAGGAATTGTAGCACCAATACCTCAGGGAAGAGAATGAGGGTTCTACAAAGCCCATTGAACTGGCTCCACAGTGACAAAATACCAATTTTGGATCCCACAAAGCTCTGCTAACTTCATTCTACATTATATGAAAGGCAGACTTATTGTCAACAAGCTATATAATCCTGTCCATCTACTTAGCACAGAATAATCCTTCATCTTATCCCTCATGCTAAAGAAGAATTAAAATTGCTGAAAGCCAATGAGTCTTCCAGATTTTTTTTTTCAGTTTTATATTGAAAAAGAGGTTTCTGCTCAAAGTTATATACAGGAAAAAAACAATGGCAAATGAAACAGACCCCTGCACAGCCCTTGAGGATAATAATTCATTTATTTTTAAAATTTCTAGCTTTGTAGCAAATTTCCATTCCCAGGCATGAAATTACAGTTCCCGTAAATTTCTGCTGAGGAAGCATTGGCAGAAAATGCAATTGTTCTAACCAGTTCTAGTGCATTATTCTTGGACTTCAAAGCAATCGAATGCATCACCCTTAGTGCTTCAGAGTCAACAGTAAATAAACGTCTTTTACATCTTTTAAGCTTGCCTTGTGCTGATCTACATCAGGACTGAACTGGTATTAAAATGAGAATGGTCAATGTTTAAAGGTTGTGAGGTTTTAACAGTTTTTCTCTTACATCTCAGAGAGAAGAAAAAAGGTCAAATGACTGCTGGCTGCACCTTTGGGTGAACTCTGCCACACAGAAATGGGCTGAGTGTAAAACAGTGGTTGAATGAGCACCTGTGTCCTGCACGTCACTGAAAAGCTGAGAACTTCCCTTCCCTTCCCTTCCCTTCCCTTCCCTTCCCTTCCCTTCCCTTCNTGAGCAGAAACTAGAACTGGGCGGGACTGGAACTGGCAAAGGGGAGCGAGATACAGCCTGGCTGCAGTTTCGCTGGCATCTGGAGGAGAGAGAGGCTGCTCTGCCCTGCCGCTCCTCTGCTCTTTCTGCCAGTCTTCTGCTGCCCCTGCCGCCTTTGCTGCTTCAGCGATTTTTCTGGCACAGCCATCCCTCCTGCTTGGGTTTCGGCTTTTCTTGCCGCTGCTGCTTTCTGCTACACTGTAGCTCCGGCGCCCTGCCTGCTGAGACCTCCTGAGACCCCGCTGCAGCTCCGGAGTTGGATACATCTCATCTACAGCCCGGGATTTGGATCCATCTCTCCTGCTCCGGCCTCCTGTCCCCGAGGGTCCTTCCCCGCTGCCCCAGGGGCTTTGTGAGTTGACTTTTCCGCCATTACCGCCTGAGGGCCGAGCTCGCTCCGGAGCGCCCCCTGGCGGCGCGGGGGAACATCGCTGCCTGACAGCCCAGAGAGGCTGCACTGGGCCTGCTCTGTTTGTGATCACTGCCAGGGTTACTGCTGTTTGTTTACCTTGCTTTATATATATAATATATATATGTACTTAGTAAAGAACTGTTATTCCTACCCCTTATATCTGTGCCTGAAAGCCCTTGATTTCGAAATTATAATAATTTGGAGGGAAGGGGTTTACATCTTCCATTCCAAGGGAGGCTCCTGCCTTCCTTAGCAGACACCTGTCTTTCAAACTAAGACAATGGCCATGTTTTGTACCTTGTTGTAACTGCAACCACATTTCTCCCTGTTCAGCAGAACTGAGCTGTTCCTCCCCCACTATCAGAAGTTACAGTGCTTGGCAGCCCCCAATCCACCTCTGACTTTTCCCCTCTGCTGCCCTGTACCCATGGAATGAGTGTCCTGGGAGTGCTCATCAAGTCACTGCTCTGCCATCTCAGTCCTGGCCCTGGAAAATGGAACTGGAGTCAATCAAGCAATTAAATTTGAGACTTCTTAGCTACTGGAAATGTAGCAGTCATCCTCTAATACATCTACAGGAAATTAAACAATGATATCATCAGCCTATGAATAACTTTTTAATTCAACCAGCTGCACCAGCAGATGCCAGGTAGCTGCATCTGCACCAATATAGCACCTGTCCCAGGCACTAATATAGCACAGCACAAGGCTAACTCTTCTCATTGTGCACCCTTCTGTTTATTAGGGGCTTACTTTAAATTAGCTTTTCAGCTCTTCAGGATATGGCTTGTTTCCCTCTATCTCTGCTGCTAGTAATATCTGCTAATAAACAACATGACTAATATTTGATAATAGACAATAGTAGAAGCCTGTATGAACCAAAATTGTGTCTCAAGAGCGCTGATATTATTTCATATCAAAACATTTAGAGGACAAATCGGATAACCTTTTAGTTACCACTGAAAGTTATGATTTAGATTTTTTTCACACTGACGAACAAAACACGGAGTTTAGCTGCCAATTAGTCCTACCCTGTAAAGCATTTTCTGACTAATTCTGCCAATTCATTCCACTTAGGATCTGGAACTTAAATGGAGGAGGAGGGGATGAGTTAAAAATAGCAGCAGCAGAAAAAAAAAAAAAAAAAAAAGCCAATTAGTAGGAATTGCCACAATAACCTTTGTCAGGATAAATTTAAGGTATAAGGTTCCAAGATAGTTACTATGGCGACCACAGGCCCTTGCAAGGTACCTTTAATGAGAAATGCAGTATCTGTCACACAAGCAAGTAGATGCAGCAGCAGCAGCCCAACAGGCTATTTAAAGACACTATTCTCCCCTGCCCCCTTTTTTCAAAGAGCAGCAGGAAAATACACTGCTACTCAAGTAGCTTTTATATGTGTATTTTTTTTATTTTTTATTCTTTCCCCACTTCTTCAGTCACTGAACTCTTAAGATCTCAGTGTAAGATTTATCCAAATTGAACCGGTTAGGTTTACAAACATCATCCACGCTTTGCCTACTCTTTGCAAAATAAATTTAGCTCACAAGTCATCCAAAACTCCAAGGAGTGAAAGGTTTTTACCTAGAAAAATGATAGAGACACAGTTTTAAAGTAAGAAAACAAGACAAATGTTCGTGAAAAATCTTGCATCAATTCTCTTAACCTGCCAATACCATGCGCAGCTGTTATCATTAAGAAATATATATATTTTACTAGATGCAAACTATCTCAGATGTATGTTTGGTACTTTCTCCAAATACACACAGACAAGTACTCAAGAGTGAACAGCTTTAAAAAATAAGGTTTCTCCTTTTTCTACACAAAGTCCACGTCATTTCTACTCTTTACACACAAAGTCCATTTCAAATCTGGACTGTCACTGCCACCACAAGCACCCTCATTAAAGGCAAGCTTGGATTAACTTGTTACAGTACACACAAAATGACACAGTTCCCATCAGGATCCCCAATAAACCTATTTCAGGATTGTGAAAAAATAATTAAAGGTGTGCTGCTGCAACTCCTCTCAGAGTGCTGCATCCAGCTCTGTGCTCCCCAGAACATGGAAGACCTATTGACCTGTTTGAGAGGCTCCAAGTGAGGGCCATGGAAATGCTCAGAGTGCTGGAGCCCCTCTGCTCTGGAGCCAGGCTGGGAGAGCTGGGGGGAATCCGACTGGAGAAGAGAAGGCTCCAGGGAGACCTTAGAGCCCCTTCCAGTGCCTAAAAGGAAGAAGTGAGAAAACCTGAGAGAGACTTTTTACCAAGGCCTGTAGTGACAGGAAAGTGGTTTTAAATGGAAAGAGGGCAGATTTAAATTGGATGTAAGGAAGATGGTTTTTATGATGAGGGTGGTGAGGCCCCAGCACATGTTGCCCAGAGAAGCTGTGGCTGCCCCATCTCTGGAAGTGTTAAAGGTGAGATGGGGCTTGCATGAACCTGGGATAGTAGAAGATTCCCTGACCATGGCAGGGGTTGGAAGTGGATAATCCGGAAGGTCCCTTCCAACCCAAACCATTCTATGTTTCTAGGATTTCAAACTACACATTGAATGGAGAGGTTTGGTCAACACCATTCTCAAATCCTGGGCCAGCTGTCAGTGGTAACTCAACTGTGCTGGGACCACAGGAATGCCCCTGGTTCACACACAGTGTCAGTCACTGCTCCCACCCTCACTGTTAATGTAGATACAGTTCATTATAGCTTTTCACTTGTCGTTTTTTTTTTAATCAAATCTGGTTTTATTCCTATCAAACTGAAACCTCATGCAGTAGAAGAATCCTATTACATGCCTCTTCTTAATTATCAATAAATTACTAAACTGCATTTTTTTACCTTTCTAGATGTCAAAGAGGCAGCTTTTCTCCTTTTAAACACTGCAAATTAAATACTAAAACCTTTCTTTAAGTAATACATCTAAACCCAAAGCACTCAGGAGAACACACTGTGAAAAAAAGATCAGTGGTAGCTGGTGATTTAAATAGGTTAAATGTGGGTTTGGCAACTTTGCAGCCAAGCTTTGGCATTGATGTTAGCAGGTGTTAGATCTCCTTTAAGCTGCAAAAGTTCTGCCAACTCATCAGGAGATGCACAACTCATTAACTCAATTTTGATATAAAAGATAGGGCTGAGAAGCTTCCATGATGAAGTAACCCTGGAAGGAAACTTTGGTGGTAAGAATAATTAATATCTTAGGCCTTCATTTGTCAAAGGAAAAGGTTTTAGCTGAGATAATCCCATGGCTGGGATTTTACCACACATTTCACAGCAACTGTTAATGGTATTAATATTCTGCCATGTGTTCTGCAGAGTTAACATATATTTCAGTTTCAACTTTTAAAAAGAAAGACAATGAATAAACACTTAAGGAAAAATACTCCTGACCTAGTAAACTGTTATAGCAGGCAGGAGTCACTCAGAGGGAAAAATTTCCTCACGCAAGCAATGACTCAGTAGATTCTTTCCAAAACAAGCTTTGTTTCTGGAGACTTATACAGCCAAGAAGAAAAAAATCATTTTAATACTGTGAAAGACACACTAAACCACTGGCCCAACTCTATTCTGCTACACTGAGTCCATCTAGTTGCAACACATACCTGAATTTATCCAGATTATAATTGTTTTGTTATACACTTTTTAAGTTTTTCAAATGACTAAAAGTATTAATGCAAAGGTTGCTCTCCTGCTTGTCCACTGCCTTCCCCTCTCAGTTAAAGCACAGACCTAAAACCAGCTGCTTGGCATCAGCACATTTTATGGGAAAGAAGATTCTGAAGAGGAGAATAAGCAACTGGGGAAAGGAGAAATAGAATATTTGAAGCATCTAGAAGAGTACCTGCCATTGGTAAGGAAAATCTCTATTCCATCCCAAAATAATCTACTATAAACAGCCTCCAGCCAGCTCCTCTCCTCAGCAGTGCAAATACTGCAACACCTGCATGTGTTGGAACACTGGAAACCTTCAGGTTAGGAGTCCAGAAAAGATCTGTGGATAACAGCAAAACTTTCACCAAGAAGTAAATAATGCACTTTGTGAAGACAAGAATCAATAAACCAGCTTCCATTTAACCACCTTAACAATAGTTACACCAAACAGCAAAGCTTTATCCTGTAATTGGGTAGTGGGAAAAAATAATATACTATCTATCATATTGGACTATTAAACTTGAAATAGTTTAATAATTCATTCTTCTATTTATGGTGTTTGCTTGCTTCTGTTTTCTCTTTTTTCCCCTCAAGTGTAACATCAGATTCCTCTTTCATATTAAGTTTCCTGTCTCAAATATTTTTTTCCTAGCACTTACTTTCAAGTTAAATAGTTTTCAAGTATCATCCTCTCATTTAGTGAGATCATTGCAAAGAAGTGAAAACATCCTGTTCTGTGCTGATACAAAACATTCTGCTCAAAAAGATTCTTGTTTAGTATTCAACCACTGCTGAACCATAGGCAGGATTTTCACAGATGTATTAAAACCTGGATCTAATTCCTAAGAGGTAAAAGGCAGCTCTGAGTTCACCGTTCACTATTTAAAGCTCAGATTCTTCCTTCACCCTGTTCTTGAGACTGAATTTCACATGACAATTCATCACCTTGTCCTCTGTAATCCCTCGCATCAGCTCCCTCCTTTACAGTCCAGCACCAGGGACCTTCCCAGCCCTCTGCTGACTCCTCTTCCAACACTGTTCCAAACAAAGCTGAGCAGTTCAGGGCCCAGCTCAGATTCCAGAGGGGCTCCAATGAGGCCCTGAGCTCTACAAGTTATTACTTCCTTTCTTAACTAATTAATAATTTCCCCTTCTTATCTCTGAGCAGCTTGGATTCTCTGTCAGCTTCTGGTGGGGAACTCCTTCGTGTGCCAAGAATTACATTAATTAGACACTCCTGATCCAGAAGTTTGTTCATTCCTGAACAGAACTTTAATGGATTTATGAGCTATATCTTCCCTGCATAAAGCCCTGTTTACTCTTTCCTAGTTCACCACACTTATTGATGCAGATGTACACATAAAACTGAAATAAACCTGTAATTAACCTTCTTTAGTACAAGTCACCCTCTATCCTATACTTATTTATGATTCAACATATCAAATCTGGAATAATGTCGGGATCTTTCAGAGTCTGAAAGCACTATGTAAAATAAGGAGTAATTTGATAAGTGATATATGGAGGTTTTAAACACACCTCCTGCACTAGGCAGAAATCAAAGTACTACAAAATCAAGACTTAGAGTTCCTCTCCCTCAGGTAACAGTCCCACTGAGGGACAGGAAATCAAACAACTCCCAGTGATTTTGTTTCAGAATTGTCCATTATTCTTCAATAATCCAAAGATAGAGTAGAATCTTCATTGTTATGAAAACACATTAAAAAGAGTGTGCATTTTTGGAAACTTCAAACATGCAAAGCTGTCCCTCAGGAGAATTCAGCAACTGGAAGAGTGGGCTGGAGTGGACAGAAGAAGAGGTTGAAGAAGAGAGATTACAGACTTAACATCCCCCCCTTTCACTCCCAAGATTAGACACTTCTTTGGGCAAATCACAAATTGTATTCAAACTTAGCAGAATACTGGTTTGGCTTTTTAATTCAGGACCTATAAATCCCTGCATTGTTCCAAAGAAGGCCTCAACTTTTTCCTGTGATCCCAGTTATTATGTTTGCACTGGGAGGGGGCAGGGAAGAAAACCAAGACTTCACTTCAAATCAGCTTCTGGAGACACCTTTTTACCTGCAAAATGAAAATGTCATAAAAGGTTGACTTTATATACTACAGCATTTACTTAACATCTTTCAGTGACATTTTCAAATCATTGTTGTTTTAGCTTTTGTTTCCAGTTAATGAAGGCAGAATTAAATGGATGTCAAGAGTAAAGAATAAATTCAAGATGACGAAGCACTAAGTTTAAATGAGTGTTCCCTTTGAAGGAAAGACTCACAAACCAGCTATTTTAATTACAGTTTTGATCATCTAAAATAAATTAATAGAAATTGGATATTTTAATTTCCAACTTCAGGAAATCTACGCTGTACCGTTGTGATCTTTTACAGAGCATCAGAGAGCAGGCAGAAAGCCAAATCTGGGCAACATCAGAGTGCAACTTTCATAAATCCCTTGTCCATTAAGGCAGACATAACTGGCAGCTACTCAAGACAATCTTCTTTCATCCCATTAATGCAGCCACCGTGTCACCACAGCCACAAAACACAGCCAAGTGCTCCTAAATACAGCGAGTGCTATGGTCTAAATTAATCTATTTATCTACGGATATTGATCAAACCAGGTGTGACCTGGAGCTGCACCTACACCCAAATGCTCAGTGTCTTACTGGCAGCATAAACAAAAATGACCTGAAATGTGTTAGGGAGCTTTGCCACAAAAAATAAAGATGATGGTTAATTGGGAAGTGGACTAAAACTCTTCAGTTACCTTCACCAGTTTGTCCTACAATCTCTAAAGGATCTAGGTAGCATCCAGATACCCTTCACTCCTTATTTCCAAGTCTCCACATATCATAATAGAGCAATTTCATCTGTTAGATGAACGTGTGAGGCACATGCGAGGTTTAGGTGACAGCGAGCAGAAAAAGTATTGCACCTAACTGAACCTGTGGAGGAGGACTGTGCAAATTCACATTGCTCACAGTAGCACACTGCTTAAATACATGAGTCTGAAGGGCAAGAGCCTTACCAAAAAGTGGCACTATGCCAACTGTAACAACAGAAAAATCAAGGAAAGAAGGCTAAGGAAAGAAATTTGTCCTCTGGAAAAGGCTGGTTCCGCCCCCCCCCCTCCACGCCCAGACAGATTAGGACAAACTTTGGAAAGACAGAAAGTCTTAGAGGACAAAAGAAAGCAACAGAGGAACTAGTTCATATGGACACATGCCCATAACACTGCTGGCTTTGGGAAGAAGGAGCAGGTCTACAAATGAGTAGGTAGATTTCCAGTCAAAGAGCACTGTAGGTTGGAAGGTCCCTCCAGAGGTATCCACTCTAACCTGGAAGTTGGCCACAAAGCCCCACATTTACAGCACAGCTCCAGACAAGTAAATTATTCTTTGTATTCCTGCTCCCATCCAGGCACACAGCTTAGGGCAGCTCCCTTTGCCTGCCCTGCCTTGGGCACTGCTCCATCCCACTGGGTAAGAAAGAATTCTGAAACAATCTCTGCAACAACAATCACTGCAGCCTGCCTTGAACTGACACTGCAAGGCAAGTCTGACAGAAATTTGGGCTGTGCCAGCCGTGCTGGAGATGCACAAATGCACTCCCCAACTTGTCTGAGCTCCTGTGGATGGTGCCTCTTTCTACCTCATGGTTGTCTGCAATCATTTCACTCAGTACTCACAGGTTTCTAACATGAATTTTTCTGAGAGACCAACAACAGAATATCTCAGGTGTGCTGGCCACAGAGCAGGTTTGAGACAAAACAGAAATTTTGATTAAGTATCCATCTCACAGAAATACAGAGGAACGTGGGGAGAAAAAACAATGTTGATTAATGTGACTTTCCTTTCTCCTTCAATGTTCAGAAAATCTACTGGAAAAAGGACAGACTCCAAAGTTCCATGGAGTCTTTTCTTCCTGGGAATATTGGTATTTTTGTATTTCATTCTAGTGGGGAGATTAATACATGGTGAAAGATTGATAATGTTCATCTTCATCCCCCACTTTTTCCATCACCCATCAATGTTGAAATGCGATTTTCTAAAACCACAGTCTGAATTTATTGGTTTGAATATGTGTGAATTAAGGGCAAGCACAAGCCATTTCAACTCTTTCAGGAACTCTTTTCAGGACTTCCTTCAGGAAGAGGTATTTTTTCCTGTTTAGCTTGTTGCTCCATTGTTAACTAACAAAAGAAACAAATACAATTTTTCTTACACTCTTACTTTTTCTTCCATATACCTTGCAGAAAAATGAAAACCCAATTAAAAAGTATTAACATTTCAGTCAATTTTTTAACAGGCCTGCACTTTGTCAAATGCTTGCACAGCTGTGCCTAGCACCCAAAAATTTCAATAAATAATTTTTTTCTCAAGTATTGAAGAAATTAAGGAAGGAAAAAGTCTGTTTTGTTCCATAAGAAAAGAAGTTCTTTTCTTAAAAGAAAATAATTTCTAAATCTGAATTCTGAAATCAATTACTCTAACTTTTTTCAACAGACAGCTTTTGAAACCTGCAAGTCCCACAACCTGTAATCTACTTAGGATTTAAGGGGAAAATGAAGATGACTGGTTTGGATTTTGAGTGATTTACAGCTCATTTAAAACTGGGACAGCAAACTCACACTACATCTGTGTGATATTTTGTATAAGGGCCAAACTATCCAGCCACGTTTATGTTGTACCCTATTCAACTTAATAAATCCTGTCAGAGATAAACTTGGCCTGCGCTCACAAAGCTCCTGTTTTCCCAGCTGCATAGACAAAATATTATAAACAGTGCAAATTGGGTCTTCTGAGGCCAAGGCAATGTTCAGAGAGGTCAGAAAAATTGCCATGCAGGCTAGATCCAGTGAGTTAGTCACCCCTATTTAGGAAAAGGAAATTGAAGAAGTGGGAAAAGAAAAAGAATCTTACAAAAAGTCATGTAATACCAAAAGAGTTGCCTACCCAGTGCAGTACTCCAGGACTGAGATAATCAATACATTGAGTTTTGGGGAAGGGAGGGAACGAGGGAGAAGAAACAAACCCCCCTTTCTCAGACAAGTATGAGAAAGCTGACCCAAAGGGAAGGTCTCCAAACCAGCAACTGCAGAAGGAAAGTTCACCTGTGCTCAAATACACATTTCTCAACAGAAACAGAAAGGCTAAATTCAAATGCAAATCATAGGAAACAGATAATCTGCATGTTCCCTATGGAAAGACATCCTGACTAATCAGAAGAAAGGGATGATACTGCATTGGGGACAGGACAGGGAGAGGAACAGGAATGTATTGCTGTAAAACCTACAAGGGCATCAGTTCTCATCATCAACTACAGGGACAGAACACTGGAAAAAGTCTTCCTGTTGGGGAGTGTGGCAACTGCAGGCAGATCTTTGGCAATTCCACTGAGAACACCTCAGTCCTAGCCTTTGTGAAGGTCTTTGCCTCCACTTCTCCATGAGGGAGACAGTCTGATGATGCCTGAGGCCTGAAATCTTTTAATTCCTGCGTTCATAGACAGCTCAAAGTTCATTTTTTATTAATATGCTCACTTCCCTTAACCTTTACAGGAGAGCCCTTCTCTGTCCCCACCTCATCCAGTTCATTAATAATGCCTTTAAATTTTATTGTGCTTTTCAAACCAAAGTCTTGTCTTTTCATCTGCTGCCTGAATTTTCTACCATTTGGTCTTTGTCCTGTGTGAGTGACCAGAACTGAATATCATAATTCTCTCCTATCATTCCCTCTACTTGCCTTTCCTGTTCTCCGATCACATTCGGGTTCTGCAGTGCGGTCACACTGAGGACTCCCAACCCCTGTGATCACCTACTGGGCCTTTGCACCTTCAAAAGAACCATGACCACAGAAAAGACACAGAAGCTTTTAAGGGACCTCAAAAGAGCATCTGCTTCTCATGGGATGCAAATGAATTCCTTGAGTACTTTAACTCCAAAGCAGTCTGAAACTCAAATTTCTCTTTATTAGTTCTTCTATTGCTCTTTCTTTTATTATTGCTTGTTATTTTGCCATTCTACAACTTTTGCAGAATCCTCCTGTAACACCTCCAATTTCTGCAAAACACTTTGAAGTAAATATGAACATCACAACTGGTTCAAACTATGGATCTGACCAATGCTAGATGTATCACCCTTTTCTACTCAAACTAACAATTCCTTTATAATTTTTTTGTTGAAAATAACTAATTATTCACTCAAAATTATGTACTATGTTTAAAGATTGATTTGGCTATTAGTAGAAAAAGGCAAACCTTAAAAAACCTGAAAGTATATTTAAAAACTGTCTAATAAGAGACAAAATAAAAACAACTGCCCTGACAACAAAGGGTGATTTTCATGTTTTGGTTAGTACAATTTGACTTGAAGGTATCTCAGAAATATCCAGCTGGCCATAGATTTAACATGAAGACCAAGGGCAACTGCTGTGAAATTTTATTTTCTCTTGACAGCAGGCAAAGCCTTAATCATAGCAGCTTTGTCTTTAAAACATAAACTGTAACAGCAATGTATGGAAAAAATCATTAATCTCCCACACAGTCAACATGCCCTGTCATAAACAGACACACAAATTAAACACTGACTTGGCAGTTATGAGAAATAACAATCATCATTTACTTACACGTGGACAATAAATTTATTGGGGGAACTTTTGGTTCAAAATGGGACAGAATTTTTAATTCTCACTCCCTTTGAAACAGTGTTTTCAAAGTGTTTTCAAAATGTGCACTGTTAACAAATACTGCAGAAATTGCAGTGTACCACTGCACAGCCTTCACAGCTCAATTAATCAGCGCATTTACATCAAATAATTAAGCAGCAGGAATGGCCCTCATAATTAATAGGCACACAAAAGACTTTTAAAAAATTATTTCGTTTCCATGCATGAAAGAAACACCATACTATGTGATGAGAGGTATAAAAGTGAAAATAGTAATTTGTTTTTTTAATTATTCTTGTCTCATTAGAATGTAATAGAAAAAAATCAAACCAGGTGAAGTCAATACACACTAAAGTTCACTTAGCAAAATGGAGCAAAATACCTATAATTCTGCTGACTATAAAAAAAAGCAACAAAACTTACTGTAGAGGATATGTGTAAGCAAACCTGCTCATTTAACCCTGTAACCCTGCTAAAAGGCAGGGTAAAACTGCTGACCCAGAAAGGAAGCCTGAACTTGAATGTTGACTTTGCTATTGCAGTATTTCTTCAGCGTATTTTTAATTAGGCAACTCCCAATTAAAGAAATGAAAAGGCCAAGATTCCACCAGGTTCTTTCACATCAGCATCCCCTGGGTCACCAGCACTTGTCAGAACTTGTAAATTTTGCACAAGTCTCTCCCATTTGAATTACCAACAAAACCATTTCCTCATTTACCATGTCCTGTTTGCTGTTCATTTCTTAACTTCTCACACCAGTCCTGTCCTGGCCAGTCCAAGCTTTAATCCCCGTGGTCCTCACACCAAGGCCAGAGCAGCCTGGAAAGTCCAATGTGTAAATGCAGAGACCCCAGCTGTGGAGTGTCACACACGTGGAAGGCCTGGCCAGCTCAGCTGTGCTGTCCCACAAGGACAGAGGAGAGGATTGATCTACTCAGACCATCCCCAGGATCAACCTTCCCCCGTTCCTGAGTGCCACACACACCGTGCACAGAACGGGAATGGAAAGGCAAGGCCTTTGTGTTGTACAAAATGAGATATCCTGGGGCACATAATGAGATAACATCTATTACCATAAATCATGAAGTGATTCACACATAAATGAGGGCTGTCATGAAATTTAATTTTAGTGGTTTGATAATCAAGTAAGAAACACAATAATTACCGTACCTATGGTTTTTCAATAAATTCACATCACTGCTAGTGGCAACACTGTTTTGTTCACAGACATTAATATGATTCCCCTCCAAGAGCTGTCTGCTATATTTTTCCATGTCAGAATAACCTGTTGATTACCTCATTGCTGGGACAAACAAGCTCAGATTTCCCACTGATTACATTCAAAACACTTCGACTTTTCTCATTACAAAACTCCTTTGACTGCTTCAGCTTGTCCAGATAAATGTTTGAAGGCTGAGCTTTCCAATAGCAGACACGAGAGAATTTGTTTCCCTCATCATCACACATCATATGTTCAACTGGAGAGATGAACAAAACATGTCACTACCACAGTGTGATATAACATATTTTATATTAACTGAAGACATTGCAAACACCTTAGCATCACTCAGTGCAGCCAAAACTTCTGTAGAGCAACTTGGCTGCCATCTTTTCATGAGGACACCAGTACTCCAGGGCATTTCCCTGGGGATAGTAAAGTTTAAAAAAACTCTTGCAGATGTAAAGCCACGAAAATTACTTTTATTTGGAATCTAGCTTTGCAATGAACCCTAAAATTATTTTCGAGAGTTCAACAAATGACCCTCTAAAACTCTTGCTCCTTTCTTTTCTTCAACCAACCTCACAGGAGAGGGAGGACAAATCTCCTGTCTTCTCCTTCTCTACTCCAAAGGAGTCTTGATTCTCTTCCCTCCCCACCGTAATCTCATGGGAACAAAAGACCTCAAAGTAAAACATGTCACTAATTGTCCCACAATGGGATACAAAGGAACAGTTCAAGTCATGTGGAAACCAGAGATGGGAATATGAAGTCTCTAATTAATATCTTGGGATATAGGGGAAAAAAAAAGGCTGATCCTTTCATCTGTTTGTCTGCAAAACAAGCATTGATGAAGGACAGAAAGATGAGTGAACAAAATAATCACTGAGCCCAAATGATCATTTCTGACTATAAAATGACAGGGAGCAAAATGTTTCTCTATCTTAAAATAGAGGGAAAAGAGAGTCACGTCTCAGAAACACTGCTTATATATATCTCCAAGAACA
Source organism: Erpornis zantholeuca (assembly GCA_013400515.1). NCBI lineage: Eukaryota > Metazoa > Chordata > Aves > Passeriformes > Timaliidae > Erpornis > Erpornis zantholeuca. Next base: position 171,665 of record VZTN01036927.1, read on the forward strand.
GTCACAATGCACACAGTAAATAATCCCAATTATTTGGCTTTAAAAGTACAGCAAATTTAAAGTTTAACCTTTTCTGAAAGCCAAACTGATAACTTTCACTAGTCAGCAGAATAATCTTGCTGTAGAATAAGGTATCTATTTTCCAGATATTCTTTTAATGGCCTAAAGGATGTCACTTTTCCTAAGTAGAATAATACCAGTTTTTCCTGCCAATATGACATGTTATTGTAGCAGCTTTTACTGCCCTATCTCTAAGTTAATTAAGCAAAATGCCTTTCAGGCCTCTGAATAAAAATATTGTGTAGTACTCTACACATTTGATCCATTTTACATGGATACAAATAAGCCAGAGAACAGGACAGGGCTGGAATGCACCAAATAATATGGATACTACAAAAAGGATCCCAGGGATTGTCCTACATGGACTCTGAAAGATTTGGCAGTGCCAGCACTGATCTCCTGACAATCCCAAACTATTTTTGGCATTTCTGCTTCCATCTCCTCCACCCTTTCCACTGCCAGCACCTTTGTTATAAATCAGATACATTACAGAGAGCATTCTAACAAGTGCAGCACCCAGCAACTTCCATCACCGTTCCTCATTTTCCATGGGAGCAATGCAAGAATCCCCTGAAAATTCCCTCTCAGGCACAGAAGGGAAAAACTTACATTCTACAGCAACCACTTTGTAATACAGAAGAGAAGCAACACATCAAAACTTCCAAGTTATTTTACTTTCTAAACATCCAAAGTAGGAAGCAAAGAGGCCAGAGTAAGCAGGATGCAGCATTATCCTTCTTTGTAGGTCTGGAGGCAGAGAATATGAAAACACTTACAGTCCCCAGAAATAACAACAGGGACCAAGAAAACAATTTCCTGCTACCTCCACTCTGTCAGGATAAGAGATTTCAAAGTGATGGTGATGAATGGAGAGACAGTAAATTACAAAAGGAGGAGAAAGTGACCAAAGCTGGCAAAAAGTCATAATTTAAATAAAGGTAGAATGAGGCAAACATTATGAATGAGGGAAGAATCAAAAAGGTGCAGGGAAGGGAAAAGAAATTCTAAACTTGATTGAAAAGCCTCTCTTTAAATATTAATCAGATTTTAATAACAATCAATGTCCAAAGAAAAAAAAATAATAAAAGGAGAAATCTGAAACAGGGATGTATTGAAAAGCTTTGTATATTTGGGTTGAAAACCTTGGTTCAAAAGCAGATGCCAGGCAATGCCTGCCCTGTGTTAAAAAGCAAAGATCTGGAACCACTGCTTAAAAAGGGAAGATTTCTCTCCTTTTTTAAATTTTTTTTCCCCCCAAAGATCAACAAAAACCCTTTTCTAGGAACAGAAAGGTGATTTTAAAGCCCAGTGTATGTTTCACCTGCTTTTCTGTGGTAGATCCATCAGAATAAAAATTAAAACTCGGAGCAACACAGTTTTACAATTAAAAGCACTTACCATTCAAGAAATAGATAATAAATGAGTTTAGAACTGACAGAAAACTCGGTGCAATTTCTAACCACCAGGAAAAAATATTTTGCAATAAGAATAAAAATCACTATTCTTAAAAGGTTTAAATACCTCCAACACATATACAATCTCCCTTGAGAAATGGCTGTTTCAAAAGACTTATTGAAAGGGTTTACAGCCATTACAATGTAATGATTTAAGGATATTTAAATTTAAAATAATAAATCCATAGGAACATAAAATTCAATCAAAGGGATGCAAAGAAATTTTATAACCTTATTTGTAGCTTAATTTCTATCTGTTATATATTGTCCCAAAAACTGGGAAGGAAAAATGTCAAGGGATTTGAAAACTGCAAAACAATGCAAAAAACCAAGAGGCATAAAAATAAAATTATAAAACAATATGAATAAGAACAATTTGGTGACTATTCAGACTGCTTGTTTAAAAATAAAAAAAACATTTTTTTCCAAATAAATGGAACAAGCACTGTATGTTACTGATGTTTTTGTCCATTGCTTGATAAAGTAAAATTCAGCCTGAGTTTGAGTCAACATATTTCCACCTGGTTGTGCTTTGGGAGTCACTAAGGCAAAAAGCACTCCAAATTTACTTCTATTTTACCTATTCTGTAATTCTTTTTGACAGCTGCATTCCTTGCAATTAATGTGGTTTGACTTTGAACTTAATATTCATGCAAGGGTTTGCAGACATGAAAACATCTCCCTTTAACCAAGTTTCTCAATTACAGGACTTAAAGAGAGCAGCACAATTCTCCCAAAGAGAGCAGTGCAGGGAGCCCCTGACCCAAAAGCAAGATTCCCATTTTCACATTATCCCCTTTTCTAGGATGAAATTGGAACCCAGATGCAATGATCATCTGAAGAAGATAAACCAAGCAACACCAGGCTCCAGCCAGCAGCAGGAACCCGAGGCAGGTATGTAATGGCAAATAATGGTTAATTATGAGCTGTACATCACTCCAGTAGGGTTTGTAAGAATCAATACTCACAACAGCCTACTTGATCTGAAATATATTTTCCCACAGAGACTGGAACTGCTTTTTCTTCAGTTCTATTTTTCTTGCCTGTAGTTCTCTTTGTAGGAAAAGTGAGGAAATGGCTGGGTAACCACGTAAAGAAAATTTAGAACTGGGAAAGGATAACAAACTACTGAAATCAGGTTTTAACACCAAGATTACATTCAGAGCACATGGAAATTACATTCAAACACTCTACAAAAGTCAAATGAGCCGTACAACTCAGTACCAACTGCTTTGTATTTCATTATTTTCAGGACTACTACATGCAGAGCCAAAATAAATTTACTTGAGATATTGCTAAAACTTAGTGATGCATCTTAAAGAAAGCAAAACTTTTATACTCTTTGACATGTGTACAATGTTTAAAAAGAACACCAGGCCCCCAAATGTCATCAATTGTGTATGCAAATAACAGGGTTAAATTCTCTCAACAGTGACAGCACTCACCGCTGACACTCCCCAGAGTGCAGAATTAAATCTTCATTGCTCCTGGCGCTGATGGTCAACTCATGCTCTGTGGAATTGAAGACATCAAGAAGGAGGTGACACTGCTGGGTGCTGTTCAGATAGAGGGAAAAAAAGCACAATTTCAATGCTGATATTATTGTATTTCTATCAAAATTAATATTTATACATGGATATAAATATATATGCAAAAAAACACACATTCACATACAGGTTTTATTTCCTACTCCAACTGTAATATCCTTATCTGTTACTAAAACAACCTTTTTTATTAATTGGCGCTTATTTTTTTAATCTAAAACTAAAGAGAAGGGTGCATCCTAAAGAGAAGTTCCATGACAATTCCGACCTGCACAGTATCAAGCCCCACAGCATTTGATCACCCCTCACTTTGCAGTTTTCACATTCACTTCTGTGGAAACAGCCACAGATTTTTTTCAGTTCACTGAGCCTTCACGTGAAAAAAGGAGCTGTATTATTTTAAATTACCTTGATGTTACCTCTTTAAGAAACAAATTCACAAGCAAAAATTTAAATTGGCTTGAATTTATTGTCAAGGAGCAATTCCTTTTCCGTGGCTTGTCTACAGACCAAAACAAGGTGTCAGTTAGAGCACTTAACCTCAAAAAGAACTTCTCTGAGAGGGAGAACTCTCTCCCCTCTGTAACACAGGCAAACACAGGCACTTCTCACAGACTAACTTAGTATTTGTCACCTACTATCCTTCAAATACAAATTTCCCCAGAAGCATTTGATAGAAATATGCCAACTACATTTCTGGTAACCTCAGAAAATAATGCAGACGAAGTTACAGAATAGAAACCTTACTGCAAAAGTTCATTTATAACCTTCTTAATAATAATTAATATTATTTTATAATGCTTACCAGTCTTATTAATTAATATTATTAAAATTTATAATTTACTAATTTAGTTACTATTTAATACAATTACATGTTAATGTTTTCAATTAATATTTTATTCTAATTAATATTTTGGAAAACTTTATTCTAATTTACAACCTTTTCTTTCATGTGAGACTAAGTAGAAATATCAGCATTGGTGATAAAAATATAATACACATGAAAATTTATTGGAACCAGGTACCAAAATACCAAATACAATTAGACAGCTGCAATAACACTTTACCAATCTATCTGAAATACAAAACTTCCCAAGAAGCCACTGAACAACCCAGAAATATCCCAAAAAGGGAAAAAAGATGAATAATGGTGAGGTGAGAGTCTTCGGAGGCATCCTTCAATGTTCAAATTCAAGCTACAGTTGAGTGTCTTGGGCAACCAAGAATATTTATTTAAATGTTTCTATTTATTGGACAATTATTTACAATTGAACTGAAATGCCATTCCAAAAATTAATTAAACTCAGAGGTGCAGGAGTTTAAGAACTGTTCCACTTTGGAAATAGGTTCTCTGGTCCATAATACAACTCTCTTCTGAAAATCAGAGATGCCCCTTCCAGGGCACACAGGAGGAAATGTTTTTCTAGCCCTGGAGTTGGGAACAATCTCAGGACAAGCCCAGGAGGTCGAGGTTTAGGTCACCAAGTGACAATAATGTCACCTGCAGCCAGAGACTGCTGGGGTCAGCACCATGTCTCTTAGCAAAAATAAAAAGCTAAAGTGGAGGTGGAGGCTTTTTTAATATATATTTTAAGAGATTTCTCTCTCTTGAAAACCCCAATGACTACTGAATGTAGAGAGGGATGCAGGAAGGCAGCTGAGTGCCTGAAGCAAACCTGTCAAAACTCAAGAATTTAGAACAAATAAGGAGCCATGGCTCTTGTTAGAAACTTCCTTCCTTAGAACTCACACTAAAGAAATAACTGGAAGGGCAAGACTTGAGTCAGTTACCAGAAAGAAATGGAAAAGAAAACAGGGGAAAGCTTTTATCAGCTTCTATCTCATCACTGGGAGAGGCTTGTGAAGTCTCAGACAACCTCTACATCTGCAGTAGATACAACGTGATGAACTGGAAGAGAAACTTCCAGTTCAGATGAAGTTTAAAAAACTTAATATGGAAGGAATTTGTTACTTCTGCCACAGTAAACCCAAACAAAAAACATTCAAGACTCCTGCAATATCTTCTGGCAGCAGGGACAAAGTTTTGCAAATAAAACAATTCCTGCCACAAAGGACCTACAAGCAGCCACCCTTCAGGACTAAACAAGATCACTAATATTAAAAATTCCCGAATATGAATTCTTGAAAATTATTCTTCATCATGACATTTATTTCCTCCTCTTCCAACACGACACAAAAGAGACATGTAGGAAAAATAATTATTTCCCTGTCAATTTTAAGTTAATTCTCCAGGGAAATCTTTAAGTTTAAAAAAATATAAAACTCAAAGTTACAGAATTATTACAGTACCTTGAAAACTTAGAAGAATCAGATATTAGTGAAAAAAAATTCAAAGTAACATTAAGACTGTAGAAAAAGATAGCACTAGATCTTCAGAGTAAATACAGGACAGTATCAAAGGGACTATTACAGCAACAAAAACCAAACACAAATAAAGGTTACAAAAATATTTTAATTTAAACAGCAAGCTTCAAACAGAAGCTGCATCCAAGGAAGGCAACCAAGAAAGCATAAGCTCTGGGAAATCAGACATATTGTCAAAATAAAGATTAAAAAAAAAAAAAGAAACACTCTAATTGTTAAAGAAGAATTTGCTGAAAATCTGAGAACTAGGAGGATTCTTTTTTTTAACATGCTGCAATCAGTAGGATTGTGTAGAACTCATGATGCTGAGTTATGAAGGTTCCAGGAAATAAAAGAACTAACAAGAAAGCCAAACAATTAATATCAATTTTCCCTTCAGCAGAACATATATAAGGCCATCCTTTGCAAGACAGAAATTAAAGAACCTATTTCAGTGTCAGTAAAGATTTGAGAGGCAAATCATGTTCATGTAAGTGTGATGTAAGGAACTCCACCGAGATTTTGCTGAACTCATATATTTAAGTGCAGTCAAAAATATGTTGCTTAAACCAAAAAAAGAAAATTTCAAACCTCAAATTGTTTTAAGGGTTTTAAGGCAATCGACCAAATCTTAGACTACTAGTGCTGACCTCAGCACTATGTACATCAGGTTTTTTTAAAGTCTGCCAGCTTAAAAAAAAAAAAAAAAATTAAACCACTCAAAATAATAAATGGATCCGAAGTTGATTAAATTATATACCATAATGGCCTACTGACATGGCTGGCAGAGAAACAGCAATCACAAGCCATAGATTTATCGAACTGGGAAAGACTTGCCCACATATACACAATTTCTTTTCCCTTTCCCAAATTATCCACCACCATGTCATAGTCTACAGTAAATATTTATTTGAGGAGGGTAGATTTTGACTCCTCTAAGTTTAGTCAAGTAGGTGTTAGTTACCATTCATGCCAGAGAAGGCAGAGAACACTTATCTCCCACATTCCACACATTGTGAAGGTCACCCATGGCTTCCCAGTCTTTTTTAGGGGTCATTTCACTGCCACCAGCTCCTTTTGAGGATTTGGATTGAACACATCCAGAATAAGTCAGTTTGTGTTTGGGTGGGATAGGTTTGCAGTTTAGTATCAAACACATAACATGAAACCATCGTCAGCTGTATCCATGCACCAGGATACAGAACAAAAGTTCTTGAAATGGTTTGACTCTTCTTCCCATCTAATGGGAAGGAAATAAGTCTGGGTCAGATAAATTCAGTTTACTGAAAATCACAACGCCCAAACTTTTCTCCATTTTGATAATCTTCCTCATTTATTAATGATGTTTGCTTTTGAAAAATCTTCCATAAATGTCGTGTTCAAGATTTTCTTTTACAAGTGACACCAGACTGCAGAAGGTTGTACAGGTTAAAACTAGAATTACAAGGAAACATTTTCAGTAGATTGATTTATCATCTTAACATCTCATAGCAAATTCAAGTCAATACTGATATCAAACAAAAAAAAATTAAGAATTTTTTTTAAATTGAAAAATTGAGTTCATCCAACAGTGTTTTAGAGATTTAGTGTATAAATAAATTTCTCTTATCATCTACTGCAGAACTGAGAATATAGCACAAGCAAAAGTCAGCAGCACAATGAATCATGCTGTATTTTTAAAATCTTACAATGCCACTTATGGTTCCAAAAACAGTCACAAAGCTGGGGCCATGGGAACCTCAGACAAGTGACAATGACACTGTGATCTAGAAATCTCTTTCAGGAGGATTGTGATTACTTGAAATGACAG
>VZTN01036927.1:179167-240583 GCA_013400515.1 Erpornis zantholeuca
TAATTTTTAATAAATTACCTAAAAATTAAGTTCTCAAGACTAACTTCAGATGATTAAGTCAGTTTATCCACCTTACTGGCAAAAAGTCTTTTCACATATTCCAAGAAGCGTCCTCATCTGACTCCCAGTTGTAAACCTTTTCACTTATGCTAAATATTCCCAGCACATCTATAAATATTTGCAGATTTATGTTCTCACATCTTCATATGTCAAACCATACATATTTAACACTTTGATCTTAAAAATCAATTCTCTCAATATGCAAGCTACTTTTTGCTGCTTTTTCATGAACTCACTGCAGTGTTACACCACTAGCAGAAGTTAGATAGCTCTGATTACCAAGATAATTTAACTATTGTGTGTAACCTCCCACATGTTGAGTTACCACTCAGTAGAATCTATATTCAGCTCAATAATGTATAAATAAGGAATATATTTTAGAATTACATCCAGTCCTGAGAACACTAATATAAATCCATTGCTTGACAGATTTTCCTAATGATTTGTCAGTTTAATTGCACCAAATGAGAGTTCTATTTGCTTTATTTAGTTGAATTTGCCTGGTTCCCCTTTTGACTAACTTTTAGTATTAATATTTTTCATTAACAAAACAGTGAATTTAATACTAATTATTTTATCCATGTAGAAACAGCAGATCACTTTAAACAGGTCATATCTTAGTCTTCCTCCAAACTAAATATCCTGCACTTCAAGCACACAATCAGAAGAGGTTTTTATCCACCCTTCACAGAGCTCTGTAACATTTTGAACACAAAAATACTAAGAAAGAGAAGACTATAAACAGCTGCCTATCAGTAGGTGGCTGATTCTCAATCTGAATGTAGCAAATGTGAACACTTAATTTAAAAATCTGGTTATATAAAACCAAGAAGGGTTTCAGAAAATGCTACATAACTTTTTATCATGTAACAAAAAGGTCTGTTAGAGCACCAATGAAGAAACAGTTCTGTTTACTCTTTCCCTTGTATAGTTTGTAAATATATAATAATCAGGATTTCTGATCCAAACCTGATGTGTTGCAATTTATTGTAGTGAAAACAGGGGGAACCTTGGAAACTGGAATGGAAATTCTAAAAATTATGTCTGATTTCATTAAACCTCAAAGCTCTACCCACCCAGCTGAGGACCTTCTGAGAACCCTCACCAGTACCAAGATCTCTCTGTCTCCAAACCCTCAGTGAAACCAAGTTGGAAAAACTGCATCCTAACTTTAAATACAAAACAATGAGAAATCTCATACTAGGGAGCACACTGCAGGCTCTGCTATGAACTGATACCTTCTTGAGGAAACCAAATCACTTCATTTAATGATCTACACTGACAACACAAAGGAAAATTACCTTGAAGCTATGGTTAGATGAACTGGCACTTTGAATTTAAGAGTGCCAGACCTGCTACAATTCCTTTTTTTTCCCCTCGGACTCAAATACAAGAACGGAGTCTAAGGCTCAGCACTTCCCAGAAGAGATCTGCAGCTGATGTCTCAGCACCTATATGGTGATTTCAAGATAGAAAGTATTCTGCCCCACAAAAAAATCTAAATATTAAAAAATTACCTCATCATCTTGAATTTGTAGAATTTATGGGTAAAAATATTATTACATATCTGGATTCCCAACTTTGCTTAAAAGTGAAGGCAACATCCCTGAGGATTGACTTCATCTACAAATTCAGACTGTGTCACCACGTTTGTAATAAACAAAATCAACATTTTTCTGGCCTTTGAAGGCTCTTATTTAAGACATTTTTGTACTGATGGGACAGTGGCAAGGGACACAAGGTGACCACCAGGCCCTTCACAGCATGCAGAGCACACCTCCCTTGAATTCTTGTCAGACGTGCAGTATTTTTTCTGTCATTTTTTTCATGCTCTTTTATAAAGGCAATAAGGAAGGACATTCAGTGCCCATAAAAACTGGCAGACAACACCTTTGAGAGAAACAACAGGTATAAAGAAGATTGTTCGACACAACCTAGATAAGTTACAACAGCAGACTTGCTTAGAGCTAAGAGGATATCAAAATGAGGAGGAGAATCACACACGGCCATCAGATACAGAATGTATCCTTACACTGAACCATTTGCATCCCATCTCCACTGGCAATCTAGGATCATATCATGGGATCCCCACTGCAGTCTGGAACCTGCTGGTAACTGCACTGCTTGGAGGCCTGGAAGCACAGCAGTGGTTTGGGGCTAAGGCCTGGTAAGCAATCAATTAATGTGGTATGGCCAATTACAGAAGACAATTAGTACAATTTTACTATACAGATGTATCTGCATTTTTGATAAATAAGTGGTTAAACGAGTAGATTTCTGAAGCCCTTCAAGACTTCATTGAGCTGCAGGACAGAGTGGGAGAACTTTCAGCATTAACTCCTTATCTCTTACACCCCATTCCAGGGCTGCTTCAAACTCCTGCAGTTCTGATGATGCTTCCCAGGACAATCCCCTCCCTGCACACATGAACAAGCAGAGCCAAGGATCACAGGTACCATGATCAGAGGGAATATTTCCCAGCACAAGGCTGCTCTGCCAGCCCCTCTGGATGCAGGCAGCAGCAGGAGCACAGGGTGATACACAGTGAAGGACCTTGGAGCAGATGAGGCCCTTCACTGACAGAACTTTGTGTGTCCCAACAGGAGGGTGAGATCTGAACCCGGATTAGGGGTGGGAAGAGCTGAGATCTGAAACAGAATTNTCAAAATAATAAATGGATCCGAAGTTGATTAAATTATATACCATAATGGCCTACTGACATGGCTGGCAGAGAAACAGCAATCACAAGCCATAGATTTATCGAACTGGGAAAGACTTGCCCACATATACACAATTTCTTTTCCCTTTCCCAAATTATCCACCACCATGTCATAGTCTACAGTAAATATTTATTTGAGGAGGGTAGATTTTGACTCCTCTAAGTTTAGTCAAGTAGGTGTTAGTTACCATTCATGCCAGAGAAGGCAGAGAACACTTATCTCCCACATTCCACACATTGTGAAGGTCACCCATGGCTTCCCAGTCTTTTTTAGGGGTCATTTCACTGCCACCAGCTCCTTTTGAGGATTTGGATTGAACACATCCAGAATAAGTCAGTTTGTGTTTGGGTGGGATAGGTTTGCAGTTTAGTATCAAACACATAACATGAAACCATCGTCAGCTGTATCCATGCACCAGGATACAGAACAAAAGTTCTTGAAATGGTTTGACTCTTCTTCCCATCTAATGGGAAGGAAATAAGTCTGGGTCAGATAAATTCAGTTTACTGAAAATCACAACGCCCAAACTTTTCTCCATTTTGATAATCTTCCTCATTTATTAATGATGTTTGCTTTTGAAAAATCTTCCATAAATGTCGTGTTCAAGATTTTCTTTTACAAGTGACACCAGACTGCAGAAGGTTGTACAGGTTAAAACTAGAATTACAAGGAAACATTTTCAGTAGATTGATTTATCATCTTAACATCTCATAGCAAATTCAAGTCAATACTGATATCAAACAAAAAAAAATTAAGAATTTTTTTTAAATTGAAAAATTGAGTTCATCCAACAGTGTTTTAGAGATTTAGTGTATAAATAAATTTCTCTTATCATCTACTGCAGAACTGAGAATATAGCACAAGCAAAAGTCAGCAGCACAATGAATCATGCTGTATTTTTAAAATCTTACAATGCCACTTATGGTTCCAAAAACAGTCACAAAGCTGGGGCCATGGGAACCTCAGACAAGTGACAATGACACTGTGATCTAGAAATCTCTTTCAGGAGGATTGTGATTACTTGAAATGACAGCAGAGGATATTCTTCAGTAACACTGAACACAGAATTAAACCCCAAATGCAGCTGCAATGATGGCTCACTTCAGTGAACAACCTCCCTGCAGTTCAGTCTCTAGCTTAGTTTTAAAGTCACTTTAAACAAGAAACTCTCAGGGGAGTTGGCAAGTTTTCTGCATCCTGACTCATCTCACTTTCCCATCAACTGAAATCATGGAGTATTTTCATAGCCATGCTTTTTCTTTTTTTCTTTTTTTNGACCAGGCACTGCAGCATGGTCAGGGCTGCATCCAACCAATCTCAACGCCCCCAGTGACCAGCACATTAAAAGGATCTGTTGTCATGATTAAACTTAACTGGATATCTATCTGCTGGAGATGTGATTAATGAAACTTCTCCCCATGAGGCAGGAGCTTGTGCATGAGGTGAAGATACAATTTTGCTTAGATATTTAGGCCAAATCCCCAGTTGTTTCAGTGCTATTTCCCATCCACTTCTGCTCATGAAGCTAAATAGAAGAAATACCAATTAAATTTGGAAGACTTTTACATAAACTACAATCTTTATGTTACAATGGGGGGGTGAAGTGTTTTCATTAACATTTTTCCTGAGGTTTTTTTCACTAAAGGCCTAAGGGAAGAATACTCTTAAGTTTTTTTTTAGTTTCCTTTGACTTTTTAAGCCCAGGAGTTAGTATGCTAATGTTTCTTACTTTTGTGGAGGCAAAAATGTAAAATAAAAACAATAAAATTAAAGAGGAAAAAAAATTAATCCAGATAATGAAAGCAATGATAACTTCCATTCTGAAATGACATCTAAGGAGGTAAATGATAAAATACAATTTCTTGTAATGACAAACAAAAATAGCTCAGCACCTTAGACAGTACTTAAGCACTCTTAGTTGTAAACCAAAAGGAAATCAGATGTGAGATTTTACCAGAGCAAGCAAAAGTAAAAAAAGAAAAACAAAACACCTTATAAATTGCTGCCATTGTGTCTCAGATATTGGCAGAGATGATCAACAGTAAAAAAACAAACTTTGTCTCCTCTAACAAGGCACAGTTATCCTTAGCAGATTGGAATACACATTTCTGCCATTTTTCACTAAATGATAATATCAAATGCCATGACTACTCCTTTTGAAGAAGAATATGCACAGATCACTAAAGCCAATGGCATGGAACAAGCAAGAAGAGATAAGAACACCAAAAATGCATTCATGACTTAGCAAACTATATATACCTAAAGTAACAACAGCAACAAAAAAAAAAGCCTTTTGAGAGGTCTGCCAAGAAAATATTTCTGAGAGAAATGTAAATATTACTGTCTTTTTCTCCAACTCGGTAAAGCTTTTAGGCACCCTTAAAAGCAGCCACATCTTTAACTACATCTCCAGTCAGCAAACCACTGAAAGTTTCCACTGACTTAACTGCTGATCAGAGTGATGAACAGGCACAGGATGAAGCAAACACACACAATGTGAGCTGAAGCACTTGGCTGAATTGGAGCCACTAAATATAGCACCAGCTGCCACACAACGTGGGAAACTGTGCCCTGCTGAACACAGAAACTCTGCCTTTGAATTAGCACCTCCATCTATTTTTAAAGATTTCAAGATTAAATACTTGCCCCACATCATGAACTCTTGAGAGTAGATTGACAAGGCAGGGGTAACTTTTTCCTACACAAAGCACAGCTGGGGAAGCCAAGCACAAAAGGCCAACATCCCAACAAGGGAGAGTAACAAAAAGCATCAGGTTGCATCTGAATCCTTTATGGAAGGTTTGCAGCTTTGCACCCAATCCACCCTGTAACTACAAGGAATTGCAGTGAACCACAGAGCAGTCTGCCCTTTAAAAATACACATTTTGAGAGTATGGAGAGCTTTTTTGTCACTGAATGGAGGGGACTGTGCATTCAAATAATAAATGAAACCCGGGTATTTCAGCCTGTATGATGATTCTTCTTGAAAACTATTTTAAGTTGATTCTGTGGTACTTCCACGTTGTTCAAGAGAGATCACTTATTCAATCTTGAAAACCTTACAAAGGTTGAAGAATGTGCCATTGCAGGGATGTGACTCTGGACATCATTAAAAAGGGGCCCAGAATTTTGCAAACAGTTGTTCCAGACACCATGTTCTGACTTTTCCAAGCAGTGTTACATTTGCTTTACTTGAGCAGTTCCTAAAATAATAAAACCATGCCCATTATGTTACACTTCCAAGCAGCAAAATGCTCAAGAAACTTGCTTACTGATAGAGCCATATGGTTTTACACGAGCAGGACACAAATGACTCATTAAAAATAATCCTGTTTTTCTCATTTTTGAACATTTTCTTAAAAAAAACTATTGCAGCATTTCATTATCTTGGCCTAACCTAAAATTCCCTTGCTATTTGCAAAGGTCATTATTTGCTGTATCACCTGTGGTGAAAGACAGAATCCCATCCTTCCTGGGAGTGCCATGATTACAAACTCCATCCCCTTGTCAGTCATCTTTCCTTCAGCAAGGCCAGCAGTTTCTTTAAATGTATGTTTTAACGTAACTCCCATCTTATCACTCTTCCTGCTTCAGACTCTACAACTTTTCTTCATGTTAAAGACTAAAACTTTCCTTGAGGCTTTAATTCTTCTGCTGACAGCCCTGTTTTTCAGGCTTTGTTGCTGCCACAGGCTATCCATCCATCCCTGGACACTCTTGCCATGGTATGATACTGGTGACTGAATTCTTTCCTTTGAAAATTAAATATTCACTCCTATACTGGCATTTACTTCTTGCCCATCTTCAGATTTCTAAAGTCTGTCATGACAGGGTCCCAGGCCCAGTAGGAATCTCTTGCATAATTAAGTTCCCTCTCAACTTTTAGTATTATTAATGTTGCAATACATAACTGCAGAATTTAAATCAAACCAAATCCTTGCTCCCACTGTTCACAGAGGGTTTTTTACAATAATCCTGCTAATTATTAAAACTGATGGCACTCAGTGGCTGATGAATTTTATTCAAATTTTATGCTCACATTTGACCACCATCTAGTGTTGCCTTGTTTTTTAATCTTCACTATGATATGTGGAACTACTCTGTGGTTTATAGAGAAAACAAGCACCAAAGGAGAGTCTGGTCACAATTTATTCCTCACATCATTCACACCTGCATTTTGGATAAGATTCTGTTAACAAAAACACCAAACTCTGTAATGCACAACACACCACAACTGCTAAGAGATGCAGAAAAATGTCATCAAACTGTACAGTGAACATGAGATATGCTGTCCCTGCTGAAACAAATCATCATGAGAAAATGTTTGAACCTCAGAAGCTGTTGAATGAACATGAATTGCTTCAATAAACTCCTCAATGAGGAATTTTGAAAATTTGTTCATGTCATTCTTTACCTTCATGTTGCTGATGATATTGAAAATGTTTCCAGCATGGTCTTTGAGTTATATTCAATAGAACAGAGACAGTGAGTGAGATTTCAAGAGCCAAGGCAAAGCTCACCTTGTTGCTGGCAGGGTGCTGATGCGAGTGAAGTAAACAGAGGGCTCCACCTCCACGTGGAGGCCCAGGGCAAGGTTCCTGTAATATCCTTCAGCATGTCCTGGTCCACCAGAGTACTTGAAATTCAAAATGGCTTCCAGTGTCTAGGGAAATAGAAGTCAATACCTTGTTAGCTGTTTATCACTACTACGCATTTCATAAGTTCAGTTAAATTAGGCCACAGAAGTGATTTGCAAATTTGCTTTCCTAACCCATCCACTCTGTTATCTCAGGAAAAAAGGCAATCCAACAAATAACTGCAGCTTTGGCAAACAGTTGCCTAATCCTTTTAAAAACTAAAGAGTGCAACACAAAGTCAGCTGGACTTCCCTTTACATAAGTCCTCTCCGTACTACATTCAACATTGAAAAAATGAAGATCTTATTTTTACTTAGAAGACTTTAGGGTTTATGAAATGCTGCACTCTTTCATACTGTTGAAAAATATTCACCACTTCATGATCTGTAAAATCAAATGGAAAAGCGTCAAAGTTTGGGGGCAGATAAAGATTATACAAAACTAAAAGAATCTGGTCTCTCAACAAGTCACTGCAAACTTACTCCATCTCCATGAACTAACAGATTAAAACATGCCTAACTGCATGCACATTGTCTTTCTTTGTGTTCATTTTATAAGAAATAGTTGGTTACTAAATATTAAAAATGAGGGTGATTCTCTAGCATGAGTCATTCACTCATTTCTCTCAGCAGCCCTGAGCCTTTACATCTGGAAGGAAATTTGGGGCTTTGTGTCTTTCCCCTCAATAACCAGCATGGGAAAGCTTCCCAGCACAGTCTCCATGTCATCACTGGTGTTCAAGCCCAGAACAACCCTTTGATTGATCCAAAGAGATGATTCACCACCTCTTCTTTCATTATTTTCTTGAAATACGATTTGCTGGAAGCAAGGTGAGAATTTGGGAAGTGTCAATGGATTTTTTTGTTTGTTTGTTTGTTTCTCAGTTTTCATTCTGGTCCTTGGGCAGCTGCTACAGCCACATCTCAGAGCAAGGCAGAGGTAGTGCCAGCCCACCACCCAGAGATGGACATCACATGTTATGCTGAAGCCTGTATCTGGAAGGACAGACACTTCTTAAAAGGGTTTAGAAACAACACCAATTTCATCTTTGGCTTTCAGCTTGTTCTTTATTAAAAAAGGCAAAAAATGCCAAACTGCAACTCAACAACTTATCCAGAAAAGCAAATCTATTTATCAGACATCATCAACCCTCAGATAGGTAAAAGCACTCTGCCTCTCAACTGAAGATTTACAAAACAATTTATGAGACCTTTTAAGTTTTTTTCATAAGCTCTAAGGAACAATGTAAGGATTTCACAAAAAAAAAAAAAAAAAAACACACCACCAAAATTCTGTTCGATACCATTCTGCTTATAAGCCTGGCCAAAGGAAAAGAAACAGAGACAGAATCACTTTCTTAAAATAACCACAATCCAGTGATTTGAAGAATACCAAAATCAAGAGCTTAATGTTTTGCTGCATGTGTGCACTTAACTGTTCTGCCTATTCCCAACTCGCTTTTAAGTGGGCTAATTTTAATTCTTAATTTAGTTTCATTAAAATTCATGAGAGTCATCTTACAATACAAATAAAACCCTTCACTGGCCACTCTGGACATACCCGTCTACTCTGTTTATGTCAATTCCTAATTTGTAGTTAATGAACTGAAGTTTATGTTATGTCAGGAGAACTAATCAATATTAAAGACAAAAATAAAAAAGTACAAACCCATTCAAAACATACTTCATCCTAATTAACAGCTGGACCATTTCATAAAAATCAGAGCCAGGCTCTGTTAAGTACAGGGATCTGACACTACTTACATTGCAATGTGAGAATGGACTTCAATTTCAATTGGGACACTGTGAAAACTCTATCCACATTCTGTGTTATTGCTGTAATGCTCACAGTG
This sequence comes from Erpornis zantholeuca, assembly GCA_013400515.1. Classification (NCBI taxonomy): domain Eukaryota; kingdom Metazoa; phylum Chordata; class Aves; order Passeriformes; family Timaliidae; genus Erpornis; species Erpornis zantholeuca. Next base: position 188,437 of record VZTN01036927.1, read on the forward strand.
TCCTGCTGGGAAAAGCTCCATGGCTCACTCTACACCGGACCATGGCACAAAGCTGCTCTATCAGGCCCAGCCCTGTGTCATTACAGGTAAACACAAAACAGATTTTAGCTTGAAATGTCACAGAGCATCACTATTCCAGATTCAAAACCCCCTTCCATCCTATACCAAGTGAAAAACCTCCAGGAAAAAAGGCTAAAAATACAATCATTATGTGCCACTGATGAGCAGGAGAGTATAACTGCACCTGCATAATCTTGGTCCCTGTTGCAGTGGGGAATTTGCCAGAGAAATCCTGCTGATGACACTGTGTCTCCCCAAACCCCACTGAAGACAACAGGGAAGAGGAAACCCAAGCACCTGCCATTGATCCAGACAGCAGCAGGACATCCCTTCTCACCCAAAAGGTAAGATCTAACTGGGCACAGTTAACACAGGAGACAGATTCTCAGAACTGCAGAGCACCCAAACCTCTGTACTTTCTATAGCTGTGATGATTTGCTAGAGTCTATGAATGTGCACATGCACACAAAGAAAAAAACATCAGACAGATTTTACATCAGGACTGCAGATGGATGTGTAGGGGTGGAGCATGACTGAAGGAAATAATTTTTTTCAGGAGCCTTAAGGTGGTTAGAGAATGTTTTATTGCTTAGGATTTATGTAATATGAACAGAAAAAAATATTTTAAAAACCCCACAACAACAAATTCAATTGCCTTTAAAGCCTCAAAAACTATTTCACCTATAAGTGAAAGAATCAATCAATGAAAGATTGATTTTCTACCTCTATGATAGAAAAAAAAGAAATCCTACACTTCATAAAGTTACAAATTTAAAATAATTTATCACTCTCTCCCACAGCACCTGCAGAGAATGGGCAAAATGCTACAGCCCACAATTTAAATAATGTTGTATCCTCAGTCCTTGTCAAACCTACACAAATCACAGCCTTAGCTGCAGATTCTCTTCATCCTTACAAATCCCAATAGCATCTCCTAGGTTTCTCCAAATTGCATCACTGCAGACTGAAAATGAGATTGCAGAGTGTCCCAGTGAACATGACTGTGTCTGCAGATAATCCATAAAAAAGAAAAGGAAGGAAGGATGGAGTGCTCCAGACTCTCAGGGCGGGTGGGAAAAGAAGGCTGTTGGTAACTGTTGAACACATCTGAAATTCAGGAACCTATGGACTTCAGGAGATTCTTGTTTTTAAGGCAGAGCTCCATTCTGGAAACTCAGCAGTAAGCATTTACTGTGGTGGCTTTGGCTTGATAAATTTTTTATTATTTCACTGGTCCTTCCTTCTACTGATGAAGGAAAGGAAACCAAAGTGTTTCTGCATCTAAGTTCCAAATGAGACATTCTTAACCAACAGCACCCACTATCAATGCCACCTTCCAGAAATATTCTACTGATAAACTATCAAAAAATTGGTAGTTTGTTTTTTCACGCATTTTGTCCTCAAACTATTTTCAGCATAGATCTGGCACCAGTTTGTTCATGGAAATCATTCCCATAGTCACTCTCATAACAAAATTTAAAGTAAAGTTAGAAAGGAATTGCTGTTTGATGCCACTAATGAAATGCAAACCACTGGGCACTAAAGTTTTCTCATTCACTGGCAACAGTCAGCACCCATCTGCCAACACCTCAGTGGTGACTCTGAGCAGCAACACCTTTAATACTGATTTTTAATTGCCAATTCAATTGCAATCCACAACTCCAAGCAAGTATTTCTACTGAACTACTACCGCAGTACTTCCTACCCAGAAGTAAAGAGCAAAATCTAAAGAGAATTTCCACCTGATTCTACAAATTACTGCTACTTATGCAGAAACTAGAGCATCACTGAGTGGGAACAGAAATCTCCAAAACAGGCAATGACAAAAGAAATAGAGAGATGAATGGGGGAAAGCTGTGTGAAGGGCATTTCTTCTGCTGGGAAGAGAAATATGGTGTTCAGTCCTTTCTCTCTGCATTTTCTCAAGTGAGGGATGGTTGACTGAATACCAAACTCAAGAAACTTTGCCTGCCAAGAAATGCTCAAAGTCTTATGTGAAAAATAACATTATTTTAGCTCAAGAAGTTTTCTTAGACCAAGACCAAGTTAAGGAACTGTAAACCAAAGATATAAGGGCACACCTGCAGAGATGTAATCATTATATGCTCTATGTAAAGGAAAATAAAACTTCCATAGAAGAACACAAAGCATCAGCTTAATTTAATATTAGCAACTCTCATAATCAGACCTCTTTAAGAAAAAAAATCTTCAAGATATGAAAAGCATTTAAAAAGTAATTTTCTTTTAAACTAGAAGAATTAAAAAGCAAGCCGTAAAAAAACTTATTTAAACTGTTGAATAATAAAATTAGAAATAATCAACAAAGAAACCACCAACAGTGAAAATTATATATACAGTGCATGAATTAGTACTCAGGAAACTCAAATTTATAGTAATATACTGTAAATGAGCAAACAGTCAATAAAATGTTCATTTACTTTCCTCATTTCTGATGAAAATTACTTTTATACATCTTAATTTTGGGTTTTGTAAACTTAACCAACTTGGAAACAGTTCAGATCAGAAGTTCCTGGGTTGAATTCCTACATCATCTATTTTACTAGGTCTATTTGTTTCATTATTCCTTGCTTCTCTATCTCTAAACAATTTTACTGGCAATAATTTGACTTTATCCCTGTGTGTATCCTGCTACTGGAAGAACCAGAAGATTCTGTTGTTATTACAATTTTTTTTCTTGGATTATCCCATCACCCCATATCCTGCTCTTGGTGTTTCAGAGAACCAGGCAAGATTTTGTCCTCAAATGTTTTCCAAACTGACACATAATTTTTGAAATATTTATTATCGGTGTTTTCTGTAATTAAATTAACAAAATATAATTTGTGAGCAAGGCTTACACACATTGTGTTTTCAGGTCTTTTCTAAATTTCCTTAGTATAGTAAAAATGATCTCAGCACATCTCAGCATTCAATACAAGATGAAATGTCAGTGCTACAGGCAGTTTGCTCCTGAGGAACTGCAGATGCTGACTGCAATAAGACTAAAGAAATACCAGACTGAACCACTGAAGCCTCCTCCTTAAATTCATCACACTTAAAAACTAAAAACCAAGGGAAAAAATCAGGATGAAAACTAGATGCAAAAATATACAAATTCACAACAGAATCTTTCCATTTTAGCTTCTGAATGGTTTATAGAACACAATTCCCATTAATGTGTACAATTTCTCATGTGATTAGGGCTTGAAATTTGAGCAAAAAATTATTCTAAGTGTGTAAGCTCCAAATACACCTTCATTTGGAAAAAAAGAACAATTATAGATTACTTGCCCAACTGTAAACTTGATTTATTCCCAAATCCTATCCTGATCTGTTTCTCACCCAAATTGCCATTAACAGTACTGGCTACACACATTCCTGAGTGTTAAGCCATTCTTGCTGACTTTAGCCCCTTTTCTAACACCTGTTGCCTTTTGTCTTCTGGTTTGTTTGGGTGTGGGATTTTTTTCCTCAAACTTACTATAAACTCCAGTTTTGTTAAATTTTCTCTGCCTCCCTCTCTCATTCCTCTCCTTCCCTGACCATTCTACTCCCATACTCTACTCAACTCTGGCCAGCAATCAGTAAAATCCTCATCAGAAAAAAAAAGATAAATTAAAACGTGCTACTTCACCAGTTCCATGTCACAAAAGGCACCAAGGGAATCTGTCTCAAGAAAACAAATTTCTCTATTTCTTCTATTGTATGTGGAATGCTTAAAATCTTTTAAGAGCCTTATGTAAATAAATAATGGATCAGAAATTTCATCTGCCTGGCTGTGACTAATTAAATTATCTGGCAGTAACAAGGAGAAAGTGAGTTTCTCTAATTACCCACACTCTTTTCAAGGGCAGCAGGTGACCCTGGCAATGCCCAAGCTCCTGACAACAGCAGAGATGACCTTAAAAACGTGCTGTACTGGATTAACCACAAAAAGGTCCAGTCCTGCAAGCTTCAAGCTTTTAATCCGAGCATGTGGGATATGCTTGTCCAGCAATGTGTTTCAGACACAGATACAGGGCATGGGATGGAGCTGCATCTATTTCTTAAGGAAAAGGCCAAAAGGTGAGCATTGGGAAGGAAATGGAGATGCCTGAATAGCTAAAACCAAGGAAGGTGAGACTCAAATACATCAAGCTTCCACTTTGTAGCAATCTCTGAACACAAGGACTGTGTCTATGTTTAGCACTGAGCTCAAAATCCACTCCTGGCATTTGGAAGTGCACACAGCTCTGCCTGTCTGTTCATCTGGCTATCAAAATTAATATAGGTTAGCACTTTTTTGAGCTTTAATTTTGAATGGTCTAACAAAAAGATATTTGTCATTTTTGCTTCTTCCTCTCATTATTGAGTCTACAGCCTGTGGTTCCACATGGTAACCTGACAAAGAATGAAGTTTGTACAAAAAAAGGGGCTTAAAGGATAAATTTGTGTAAAAAGAATGAGGCTTAACAGCAGTGTTGGGAGAAGCAACTGGTGCCTCTATGTCCATGGGCTGAATATCCTCCCACCCACTTGTTCTCAGGAGGATAAAAGGAAAAAAAAAAAAATACACTCCCACACTGCTAAAGAAGAAAAGCAGAGACACTTCTGGCTAGCTTCAAATTCTGTAATTCTCCTTGTGAGGACAAAAATCTCCAATCTAATAGGAAAAACATCCTCCAGTAAAATGACAGTAGCATCAAGTCTTTATTACTCCCTAAGGAAAGAACAGCACTACTGGAATCTGTGGTTTTGAGATACACAAAACTCCTTAGCATCGAGCCTCTGGACCAGTCTCCTGCTGCTAAACTCAGTTCCAAAGGACTTGGATATTGATATCCTCAAAGCTTCTTCCATGCAGGAATTCACATCATTCCTTCACACCCAGACCTTCCTTCACTTGAAATGCTGGTATTGAAAGGACATTGGGAGTTGTGATGAGGAGAGCATCAAGCCTTTACACCTCACAAGGGTTAAGTCAAGGTGAGTATTATTTCAGAATTGTAAATAAATTCATTATCTCTAATGTCTTTAGTGTATGGCACAATCCTAGGCTGCCCAAGAAAGGTCCATGTTAAGAAATGAAGATTAGAATTTGAACACATCAACAAATATATATGAAGTTTTCTGCCTGTAGAAAACACTACCTCCTTATTGTTTTTTAAAAGAAATTATATAATAAATTGAATTTTTACATGAAAATAATTGGTGGAGTAAGTACTCAGCGATATCATAGAATCCCAGATTCACCAAGGTTGAAAAAAACTTCCAAGATCATCAAATCCAACCATGGACCTGAGATTGGCAGGAAGAGATCTGTTTGCTTTGCAGAAAGAGATTTATTCATTTCACTCTCACTGGACAGTATTAGTCTCTTCACTCATGACTAACCCGTCTGATTTTTGGATACACAAAATGTCCTTTAGGTTTTTTACATTTTCATTAATGATAGGACTTTCCTTTTTTTTTTTTTCTTTGCTAAAACATAAATTCTGTGGTTTTAAAGAGAAATTAAAAACCTAAGAAAGGGCAGAAAGCACCTATACATCTATACATTTCTCTGCATGCCAGTCCTGAAGCAAATCTGAATCTGCTGGAATACTTCATTGATCAAGGTAGAATTCCTAATTTTCCCCAAGTAAGAAAAGGAGACTCTCCCTGTAGATATTGTTCCTTAGAGCACCAAACAGAGCAGTAATTGATAGCAGGAGCCCTGATACATGCATTATAAAAAGGATATGCATATGTAATGATTTTGTAGTGCATGTATAATCATCCTCCAGGACCCAACTGCAGCACGCACTCTCCATGCTAATTTTTCTCCTCTGTATTCCATTAAAATACACATGGCAACTACAAAAGCCAGGATAAAATTCTTAACAACTGATTAAGCAATGAAATAAATTGTGCCTCTGCAGCAAGTCAGACCTTTACATGTATAAATACAAACCAAGCCCACATTGTCACTCCTGTTAAGTTTCTCTATCAGTCTAACACACAATTAAATGTAATTTTTAGCACCTGTGTTAGCCAGGTGACTTTACCCACCCGCTTTAGTGAACAAGGGGCTTGTTGTCTGAGCTCTGATGCAGTGTTACTCAGGTGCTCCAGTGGACTTTCAGCAGCAATTCCTGCACCAGAGTTTATGGAGCTCATCCATCCACATTTCTGTCTAGTTAAAGCCCTGAACAATGAAAGTGCTGCATCTCTTTGTAAAAATAGCACAATGGCAATGACAAGTAGCTGAAGCTACTAAATATACTAAATATAGCTCCTGCAGGCATATGCTGGGAATTAAATAGTACATTTTACCCCTCCCCAATCCTAAATCAGTAAGCTTCAACAAGGAATCTCTAGTGAATACACACAGGAGCTCAATAAATCCCCCTTAAGCTTACAAGGCATATTCTGAATCTGTGCAGGCTAAAAATAGCCATGTTTATAATGAGAATGGAGATGTGAGCAGAATAATATTAAGCTTAAAGGCATCATGGTGTAGTCATCCCGCATGAACAAATAGGGTGAATCAAAGGTCGCTCTGACAAACAGATACACAGGCTGACAGATAAAATATAATATCCAGCAATCTTGTACTGAAGAGCATTCATTTCTCATTAAACTCTGCACTTCCTAATTGTCTATTGAAGCCACAGATTCACAAGTGATTTTGTGTGCATTTTTTAGCTGGAATACAAGTTGTTACTTCCTAAAGACAGAAGACAGGAATTCACAGCACAATTCCCATGGACAATATTCCCTCCTAGAGTTTAAATCCCCTCTGGAAATACTCAGGAAATATAATACACAATTCTTTTTGTTGTATTAATCACAGAATTCTGCCTTCTTTAATTAAAGGCAAATTGCATCCAGGCCTCCTGGGTTGCACTACTGCAGCTGGATGCCCAAGGGGCTGATGCACATCCTCAGCTGCCTCAGAGGTTTTACCTCCCTCAGCCTGGGTCCCAACACTGCTGACCACAGCTGTCACAGTATCTCATTCTTGGCTGAGATACAGAAGAGAGATTAAAAATAATTTAAACACAAGTAATTTTTATGTGGAACATTCCCATGGAGAGTTTTCCGTCTGCTGACACTTAACTGCAGAATCTGTTAAAAAAAAACTTGTACTAGGGACCAAGGCAGCCCTGCATGCTCTTCTTGGAGGATTGGAAGCAATGGAAGGGCAAGTCAGAACATATGTTCCTCAATAACTTCTCTGACTCTGAAATCACAGAATCATAAAATGGCATCAGTTGGAAGGGACCTTAAAGACTATCTTATTCCAACCCCCCCTGACATGGGGGGACACCTTCCACTACACCAGGTTGCTCAGAGCCCCATCCAGTTTGGCCTAGAATACTTCCAGGGATGGGGCAGCCACAGCTTCTCTGGGCAACCTGTGCCAGGGCCTCACCCTCAGCACACAGTAAAGAATGTTTTTTGCTTATATCCAAGCTAAGCCTACTCTCCTTCAGTTTGAAGCCATTCCTCTTTGTCCTGTCTCTCCAGGTCCTTGCAGTCACTCTCCATCTTTCCTGTTGGCTCCCTGAAGGTACTGGAAGGCTGCAATTAGCTCACTCTGAAGCTGCCTCTTTTCCAGGCTGAACAATCCCAATTCTCTGAGTCTTTCTCACAGCAGAGCTGCTCCATCCCTCTGATCATCTGGGTGGCCTCCTCTGCACTTACTCCAACAGCTCCACATCCTCCCTGTGCTGGGACCCCAGAGCTGGACACAGCACTGTGGGGGGTTCTGACCAAAGCAGAGGGGCAGAATCACCTCCCTTGACCAGCTGCCCACCCTGCTTTGGGTAAATCCTCCCCTGACTCTGAAACAGGAAAGTACAAGGAGAGAGTAAATGCAGGGACAGATCTTGATGAACAAATCACAGACATATACTCACGCCCTTCCAAGGGGAAATTTCTCTGTGTGAAGTCCATCTGGTTCTCCCAGCAATGGCTAAGAACATGCTGGGTGCTGTAAAGCAGCATCACTGAATGTACTTCCTCACTGAAACCTGTTCATTTCACCCTGTAGGCAGAGTCCCCAAGAGGGAAGGCAGAAATGCTGGCACATCCCTTCTCACTAAAGGCACACCCTGTGAGAGGTGGGTAAAACCAAGATGTGGGCATAACAAAGAACATGTCTCCAGCACAGAAACCCCTCATGAAACCATAATGAAATAACATATAAAACCAGTCACAATCCAGAAAGAACTTCAGGAAAAACCAGAAGGAAGTGCTGAAGAAGCAGTTCCCCAGTTGGGACTGACATCTCTGATGAGTGTTCCTGCTCATTCACAAGGTCACCTCTCACTTTGGAGAGAGCAAGCACAGGACTTTCTTTAATGGCTACACACCACATCTGGCTGCTACAGACTCAGCAAACAACTATTACCTTTCAGAATTTATCTGAGTTTACCAAGTGAGAATTTTAAAAAGCTCTACAACACTGTTAAGGTGAGGGTGAGTCCTCCTCCAACCTTACCACAGCAACACCACCAAGCCTGAATAAATTCACATGCAACAACCTCAAGACCCTAGGTAACACCACAAAGTTATTAAATTTTGTTTTTTCATGCCAAACATTTCTACACTGTTTCACTCTTCCTCAGCACAACCCATCCCTTCTCGGGTCCTTCTATTTCCACCATGTCCTTTGTGAGAAAAGAGGGTAAGATTGCACACAAGGTAAAGACTCTTTGAAGAAAAACTTTATGTTTTGTTCTCTATTCCTTTACCTTCTAATATTCTATTCCTAATATTCTCCTTTATAGAATGTCTTGTGCTTCCAAGGTCTCTACCCTGCACTGCAATGGTTAATTCAGAGTCCATCGCTGTGCATTTGAAATGAAGACTCCATTTTCTTCATGTGCATTACTTTACCATGCACATATGGATCAATGCTGATCTTCACCTCAAACTTTACCAAGCCACCCCTATTGCAGGATAAGCCTATAATCCCTGAGAGCTGGTTTTCACATGTGCTATCCTTGATGATCTTTGGCACATTCCTAGTCATCCTAATGCCCAGATCCTTTATGAACATGCACAGGCACAACACAATCCCAAGGAATTAGGCAGGAGACCACCCTGCAGTGTGTAAATGGGCCATTTATCCTACCTTGAACCTGCTCAACTCATGATGGGACCTCACTTTTATCTCACAGCACACTTTTCTCTCTCAAAGAGCTTTTTGTCAGTCTCCGAAAGTGTTTTAGGAATCAAGTGAGCAGTACCAATGATTTTCTCTCTGTTCAGGAGCTCTGAACATGCTTCAATGAACTCTCACAGATTTCCTTACCATGATGCTGCCCTTCATTAAAAAAACCCATTTCAACAGTATCCCAACATCTGTACCTTATAATTAACTCTACAGTTTCATTTCTGGTTTTACTATATTTACCACCAATATGTAAAGTAACTGTTAATTATTCTGCTTCCCCAATGGCAACTTTTGAACCACCAGAGAATATGAAGATAATACTCCAGACTAAGAAGGAACAATCACATGCACCCCCCCAAGGTCATACACAGGTCCAAGGCCATCTCCATTACTCATGTAAGAATAATCCAGAGTTTCTATTTTACAGCACGGGAATCCATCCCATACAAATGGTTTCATGAAGATCTCAAATCCATTCACTGCTCAAAACACTCTGCTGAGGAACCCAGCTCCCTTCACTATGTGTATAATTATAATTCATAATATTATTGTGCTACACTCTGAAGAAAAATTACACTCACACCCTAAAAAGATAAAAAGCCTCCTCTGCAATAACTGACATGCCATAAAAAGAAACAATGCGTCCAGCAAATGAGAAAAAAAAAACCAAAACCACATATATAAAAGATCCTTCAGATTTTACCTAAGAGCTCTTTGTTATTCTTGGGTTAAACAATCCTCATTTTCTCAGGAACTCCTCTGTTTAGAAGGGATAACCCAAATTAGTGAATTTTCAAAAGTAGAAGCAAATGAAGAAAGGAGCCTTAAAAGAGGAATGCTTGAACAACTTAATCTATAGATCTGTTTATTCAGCACAGACATTAAGACATAAATATGAGAGACTGAGCACTTCAGATTTTTCAGCTGCTACTTGGGTTCGAAACAGAGGCTTCAGTAGCACCATCACTTTTAAAATCAGTACAGTTACTGAGCTCAATTTATCACGGATTCGATGAGTTTAATACAGAATGAATATTGCAGGTTCCTACTCCTTAATACAATGATCAAAACTAACAGAATAAGAAAACAGTGAAATTAGTTTTCAAGAACTAAGACTTCAGAAAATAAATCTGCCCTCTTGTCTGGCTAGAAATGGGTTCTTCAAGTTACAGAACAGCAACACTTTCCATTCTGATGTATCTTCTGTCCTTCCCCAGGCAGGCTCTTTGCAAGTCAATATGCCAAGCAACCAAACCTTCACTCCCACTATTAAAACACACAGTCGGTGCTCCTATAAACTCACTGGATGTGATTCCCTCAAATGTTTCCCCTCTACAGGGAATTTGGACTTAGTTCTTCAGTGAGCATAAGAAAAATAATTGCAGCTATGTTGCTAGAGAGCACGAAATGAGCACATGTACAAACAGGTGGACGTGACAGAAAAAAGGCACAAAGTTTTTTATTTCACAGCTTTTATACAAAACCTTGAGACCTCATGGATTGGATAGGGAGATCTTCTCCTATCCATCTCCACTGGTCTGGACAGAAGTCCATCAAAGACCTCTTTTATCATGAATGGAATGAAAACAAGAGAGACAGTTACAACAACACATTTCGTTTACAGAAGAATTTCGTGAGAACTCCAGAGCGACTTTTCAAAACAATCAGAACAAGTCTCAAAACAATCAGAAGGCTGAAATCCAGGGCAACACAGCTATGAATCAGACATAGAGATGACACTAAAATTAATTTCCACTCTTCACTGACCCCATTTGGGCACAATTCAGCCAAGTGGACATGGCCTGTGCTGGCTGGCTCCAGCTCCACCTGTACTGGGGATCCCTGAAGGCAGAGAATACTCCTTAAATTCTGGGATGTTATCAAAGAAAACAGACAATTTTTCCAGAGGCAAAGGCCACAAAGAAAATTAGAGATGTAACAAAATGCTCTCACAGAAATAGAGATTTATAAAGGACTTGTCAGTGACTATTTGACCAGTCTGCAGCAAGTGTTTGAACATGAGCTCAGACAATACTTGAACCATCCCTGTTTTCTACCTGTCACTACTGACACATCTGTATTCTTCACATAGATCAGTAATGCTCTAAAAATAACAGATCATCCTACAAAAACAACATTTAAAAAAGGCTTAATCTTTGTTGTTACTTTTGAATTCTCTCCCTCCAAGAAAAAGGATGGAAGGACAGATGGGAGGGAGGGAGGAAGGCAGGAAGGAAGGCAAGAAGGCAGGAAGGCAGGCAGGAAGGCAGGCAGGCAGGAAGGCAGGAAGGCAGGAAGGCAGGAAGGCAGGAAGGCAGGAAGGAAGGAAGGAAGGAAGGAAGGAAGGAAGGAAGGAAGGAAGGAAGGAAGGAAGGTCCTGGTACCAGATCTTTAAACCACTATTTTGATTTTATTAAGAGTGCTAACTTGATTCCCACCCTAAGTGGTTAGTACACACTTAAAACGCTTACAAATGCTTATTTAAAAAACACACTGAGTCATCTCTGAGCACTTCATAAATATGCAGCAGGAAACTCCCAAACAGTGACTCATAACTTCAGAGGTTTAAAACATAATCATGAATTTTCCAACTGTTACTCATACTTGATTAAATCCTAAGCAAAAACCCTCCTTGTTCTGTGAATTCCACTTGACCACCCATTAAGGTCTGCAGAAAAGGGAGCACAATGGGAAAACACAACCAAAACCATAAAATTGGGAAGAGTGCTGATTCTTAACAACTTACATGGAAACAGGGTTTTATACAAACATACATTGAACATTCTTTACCTCAAACTGATGCCATGTGTGGCTTTCGTATTTATCTTATTTTGAATGAAAGACTGAGGAAAACAAACAAATAAACAACTTTGACAACTTTTTTCAATCTAGAAAGAAGAAAAACAACATGCAACAATATCCAAGTTTCTTCTCCATAAAATTGTATTTCTGTACAACTATTTAAAGTTGCAACTCAACAATCCTGACTAGATCCTGATTAGACAATGCACTGATATGCTTTAGCTACCTATTCCTACCAAATTATGATGCTAAGAATACATGCTTAATGGGTTACTCTGCTAAACATCACCATAACACTTCTATTTAATCTTGAAATTGATTTTTTTAAATTTAAACATAACTAAAAATGTTATTACTGCAAACATTTTGATTTCTGTAAAATTAACAAGAACAGCTTATAAATTCTTTTTCCTAAATCTTAGTAAAACATTGGCTTTCTTTGTTAGAAATCATTTCACCAAAAGGCAAGTTAGTGTATCCTCATTTTAAAAATGACAGAAGTGTTAATGCTTCCCATTTACTGCAGCAATACCAGCTAAGAGAAAGGAATAATCTTTGGTATGATCGCAGGCAATTACACCATAGTCAATAGCCAAAAGAAACACAGTCTCCTATTCTTAAAATACTTGTATGGAATAGTAAATTTTCAGACAAAAAAGAGAGTAGAGAAAAAAGACAATTAAAAGAATTATGATAGAATGGCAATTTTATTTTCTAATTCAAATTTATTTAACCAGAATGATGCTTCATTTAAAACCAAATAATTTCTTTTTTCTTTAGTTTGTTTGGGAGATTTTTGGTGGTTTGGGATTTTTTTGGTGGGTGGGTTTTGTTGTTGTTGTTTTTTGTTTGGTTGGGGTTTTTCTTGTTTTGTTGGGTTTTTTTGACAGGGGTAATTACAGGGGTAAAATTAGATATTCTTAGAAATTATAATTAGATTTGTTTCTAAAGTGTCAAAATATGTAATTTCAACCATCCAGAATTCCTCCTATGCCCACTCTCATTTTTTTATGATCAAGGATTAAAACACAGTCAGGAATTGTATCATTTAAAAGTCAGGAACTGTTTGGCAATAAATTTGTATGAAACCCTCTTTAACAGAAGAAAAACAGTAACCAAAAGTTGCTTTTAGAAGTCAAGCAACAGCGAAGCATCAATACTTGACTCCATATTCCTGCATCTACATGACAAGTGTCACACCCTGCTTTAAAAAAATAATAAGATTATAAAGAATCGAGTTGTTCTTGTCCATCTCTAACATTTTAATTTTATCACACCAAATGGTAAACAATCTGTTTGGCAACTTATGATCTATTTTTACCAGGTAGCAGGAGCGTAACTTCTTCCTATTGAAATAAAGACACACAAGAAATCAGTTTAAATATATCAACATCACAGCTTTAATATAGGAAAAGTGTAAATTACTCCTAAGGTCTCTGCTTGAGGGTTGATTGGTAATAGTTTGCCTAAGGCAACCTACCCGCATTCAACCTATGTCAGAGAGAAAAAGAAGCTAAATGGTTTTTAAAAAAGGCAATTAATTTTTCCAAATCAGATAAAAAACCCTAGTGTGTTCTGAAAAATGAAATTTATTAGACTTACATGTAGTATTACAAATATTTGATAATACACTTGTGCCAAGGTAACTGCATTAAGGATAAAATGTTTAAACATCCAAGTTTAAAATACCACAGGGTAATATGAACCACAACATTATGATGGGACCTGAAGTCAGCCCAAGTTTTGAAATGGAATCATCTGTACTTCTGTCTCCTACAATCCTCTCTTTCCATCCTCTAGAAGTTATAATTTTCTGAGAACTGGTACCATTTAAAAATAAAGAGAAAATAGAACAGAATTTTTAAAGCTTTGTAAGTAAGTGTCCCATGGCCCCTATATTCTTACACTTTTTTTATCAGTTCACCTCAGTGATAATCCACCACTGGACTTTATGGGAACATTTTCAGGACTTGGTTTGTCTGGATCAGGAAGATGCTTTTGTGGTCAGTCTCCTCCTCACTCTTAAGTCTTGTCTTTGTTCATGTTGTGGGGTGGTCTTGGAAGAATGAAATTTGATCATTTCAGGGTGAATTAAAAAGGTTGCATCAGGAGCACCATCAGCAGGCCAGGGGTCACCTCTCCCCTCTGCTCAGCCCTGCTGAGACCCCTCAGGAGAGCTGTGCCCAGTGCTGGGCTCCCAGTACAGGAGAGACAGGGACACACTGGAGCCAGGCCTGCCCAAGTCCCAAGGCAGCAGAGGAATTTGAGAAGCTGTCACACGAGGAGAGACTGAGAGACACTGGAAAGTTCTGCGTGGATAAGAGAAGGCTCAGGGAGATCATAGCCATGCATGTAAACACCCAGTGATGGGCTAAAGACAATGGAGTCAGCTGGGTTCCAGTGGAAAGATGAGGGGCAATGGGATACAGAAAATTCCTTTTAATCACAAGAAGGAGCTTTATTATTGTCAGCATAGACAAATGCTAGAACGGGTTGCCCAAAGAGTTTATAAAGTGTCCATCCTTGGAGATATCCAAAATCTGAGTGGACATGGCCATGAGAAACCTGGTGTAGCTGACCATGCTTTGACCAGGTGTATTGCACCAGACCATCTCCAGAGATCCCTTCCAAAAGAAATGATACTGAGATTCTAAACTGGAAGCTGCACTCCATCCACTACCAGACATTCAAGTCCATAATGTTGGATTAGAGACAGTCTGAAATAAAATCCCCCATCCCTTTCCAAAAGCATTGCCAGCACAGACATCCTTTCCTCAGCACTCCCTACTTCACTTTAAAAATCTGCAGGGTTTTGCCACATTTCTTACTAATGTAAATCCATTTTGTCACCAGAGAGAGATGATGATCCAATTCTTGCTGCTCCCATGAGTGTCCCTGGCTATTGAGGTCTAACATCCTGATGGCAGAGCTTCCATCCTCTCAGTCATTCCTTTTTTCCTCTTTCTCAGTCCTCACTTGCAAAACTTCTCCTCGTGACCCTCCTGATCTGCTTCCACAGAAGGAAAATTCTCTCCCTCTCCAGAAGGCTCAGAACAGGCAGCAGCCAGGTCTCAGCAGGCAGGGAGGGATCTTCCTGCCACCTTCTCTGCCACCCAGGGAAGCTCTTGGAAAGAACACAGCCCACAGCTCCTCTTACCTGAACACATCTGAGTTGGGCTGTGTAACACAGGTGAATGACTGAGCATTTTTAAGGATTATAATCAACTTCACCACTTTCAAAAGTACTGTGGACAACAGTCTGCACCATTCCAAGTATATTTCCAATTTATAAAAATGTTCATGCTCTCAGGCACTGAAAAGTGGCTTTAGTGCTCGATTGATGGAGTCATGTCCATCACTACCTTGTGCTTTTCTCCAGCTTTTCTGTGTGCTTCATTAAGCACAAGTTCAAGTAGAAGAACTCCCAGGCTTTTCTCAGCAAGGTTCAGCCACCTGCTTCACTGACCTCTGATGTGTTAAGGGAAATAAACAAGACTTTTTAAAAGTTTATTTCTTAATTTTGCTCTAGTTTAACTCTTTCCAACTAAATGACATAAAGAGATCCAAGGGTAGGATAAGCAAGTGTTCATGTAAGGTTATATAAAAGCATGGTACATCTAGACAGCATTTCAGCCTGTTCCTCATTTAATATTTCAAATCCTATGCTTAGAAAAATGAGAAGGAAAAATGAGAAAACTCTTACACATTTACATAAAAATGGGGTTGCTTTTGACATATATAAATTCCACCTTTTCCATTTACAGGATTGCCAGTTGTCTTGAATTTTGTCACAGGAGACTCCCAGTTTTGATAGACCTGTCATGTGCCCTGTCAAACAAACTTACAAGATATTGTAAAATGTGTAGAGCAAAGTATCTTTCTATTGTGGTGTGGGGATGACAGTCTTATGAATGATGTCAAGGAAAAATGTTGTTCTACAGAGCAAATATCTGGCAAGTTATTATACACTACTCAGATGCTGCCCACATTACTCAGATGTTTAAGGCCTTGCTCTCCCTTTCTCCTGCTCAAAATTCAAATATTTTTCTTTTTCACAGGCTATTTAAAAAAAGATAAAGGCAAACACAATAAACAACTTAAGTTTGGTAATTGGAGAGAGAATAATTGGGAGATTTAACCATTTTCTGTATAATGGAGATTGTAATAGAAACTTAAACCACAAATGTCCTGTAAGTGGCTGCATGTTTTCACTCATTCTCTTAAAGTAGTAACACCATGTTATCTGTACTCTCATATTTTGAAGTGCTTCTTTGAAACATCTGATCATGCAATAATCAATGCATGAGCATGCAAATATAAATCAAAAATAAATCCTGGCTCACATTAAGAGTTCTAATACAAACCCACGCCCTAAAAAGTTACAATAGATGCTTTTTACTCCAGAATTTTTGCAGCTCACAGCTATCTCTTGATACTTGCTAGGATGCATCTTCTTCATAAATATTTAAGGCAGCATGTTTTAAACGCTCGTTTTCTTTTCTCTCAGTTAAAAACTACTGTAAAACATGTCTGAAGTTTTCCATGCCTGGACACCTTCCCACCTACATTTACTGAGATACACCACTATAATCTAAAAGTAAAGAGTCTTTGTTCTAACTAAGATAAAATTAACCAATGGTACAGTCTGCAGAGTAAAGTTCTGAGTTTATACTTCTCAGAAATGGCCACATACAGCAACCAAAACAGGGTATCTAAAAGACAGTGCAAGAACACAAAATACCTCTCAAGCCACTCTCACAGTCACAAACAGCATGAGATTCCTTGAAAATGATAGGAGAAATGGGTGTGAATGTCTTTTTCTGCACAAAACAAAGCTGAATTCTATGTATTCAGTAACCCTCACTGATGCTCCCTTCTCTGATCTTGTTTAAGGTTTCTCTGAATCCAGAAAAACTTTCACCATCTCTCTCCTTCAACTGTTTCTTTACATCTTCAAAGAACTCCAGTATGCCAAGCATATGGACTGTGAAGCACTGACTTCAAAAGCAAAATAAAAGCCTGGTCCCCACTCTATGGGACACGTTCATGTGTCCACTAATTCTGCACTACAATTTCTGTCAGTGTCCAACAGAGACATCAGGCTTAGCAGTACACTGTGTCCCAGATCTGGAATTCTCAGAAAGTACTGGCATCATGTTTGCCATCTGTCAATCAGTTCACACGCACAGAGATGGCTGAAAGCAGGAGGTGGCAAACTACAGTTGGCAACTTAAACCATCACAGCACTTCGCAGAGGTGCTTGGGCTGCAGTAATAGTGATTTTGTTCACCACTACCACTTTATTTTCCACATAAAATTTTTCAGCATGGAAAAGGGAAAGCCTCAGGGTGGCTTAATTGCAGCCTTCCAGCACCTGAAGGCAGCCCACAAGAGATGGAGAGAGACTACAACAGCATTCAGTGACAGGGCAAGGGGAAACGGCTTCAAATTGAAAGAGAGTAGGTTTAGGTTAGATATTACGAATTAATTCTTTACTGTGAGGGTGGCAAGACACTGGAACAGGTTGCCTGCATTCCTTGATTTTATGAAATTCAGCATTAGCCACAGTGATATGGTTGATCTATTAATCAGTTTTTCTTCAAATCTTCCCTATTTGTAGCAATGTACCACCTTAAAAAAGATCTCTGTGCATTCACTGAAATGCCCATGATTGCAGAGGAAATGATTATAAACCTTAAATTATGTAAACTTAAATTATGTATTTTTTTCAGTTTCTCACTATGCTAAGGTATAGTTGACATATGGTACTGACTTCAAAGCTCAAATATCTACAACTTGTCTAAAAGATCTCCTTTTATCCCACAACACAGTGAGTCTTCCTCAGTTCCGGAATACCTGTCCTGCACTCATCTCTAAGCCTGGAACTATGTGACAGGTAATAAATTCAGGATTAATCTAATGTATTTTAAGTCATTATTAATGGAATCCACTAATCTGCCTGTGCTTTTAAGTGGCTGTATCAGTCAAAGCATTAAGAGATGTGACAGACAATTCCTGCATGCGAAGTTCCAGGTTGCTGATTTATCCAGAGATGTGGAATGTTTACTTCTATCAAGCTAAGAAGTTGATGTCAAATGTTTTAATGTATAGAAAAACTACTCAGAAATTCAGCTTTGTGCTGCTGCAGATACACAGCACCACACGGAGGAGAGCACAAGGAACAGGAGAAAGGATTGTAGTTTGATTTCCTGTGTGAGACCTAGAGATCATTATCTCTGAAAGATAAAAACCTCTTTCTTGTAAAAAAGCCCAATATTCCAAATATGGCCTGCAAATGTTCTCACTTCAAGTTTTCTGAGTATTTTAACAGCAAATTACTCATTAAATTCACAGCTAAACAGACCAAAATTTGGTTCTGCTCTTAAAACAGCAGTTCCTTTGAATGATCATGATGGATGATATAATAAGTGTTTTGCACAGCAATGTTTTCATGTTTTAATTACGCACACACTCAGCAGAGCTCCCAGGTGTCTTTTCCTGCACCAGCTCCCAAAGGATCCCTTTACCCACCGTTACTTTATCCACAGCTTGAGAGTCTAAGGAATTTTATGAGGAAGACGTGGCAAGAAAATAGCCAACAAGGAAGGCAAAAATGATCCTCTCAGGATTTGGGTAGATGTTATTTCCAGACCTCGAAGGGTGCAGGAGGGAGGAGGAGAAGGGAAGGAGGGGCTGCCAGCCCAAAGCAGGGATCCCCAGCTTCAGTCTGGGAATATTTCCTGGGGAATTCTGCCCCTCTGCTCCGCTCTGGTGAGATTCCACCTGGAGCCCTGCGTCCAGCTCTGGAGCTCCCAACATCAGAAGGATGTGGAGCTGCTGGCCAAGTCCAGAGGAGGCATCAAAGATGCCCTGAGGGCTGGGACACCTCTTCTCTGGAAACAGGCTGGGAGAGCTGGGGCTGTACAGCCTGCAGAAGAGAAGGCTCTGGAGAAAACTTAGAGCACCTTGCAGTGCCTAAAAGGGGTCCAAGAGAGCTGGAAGAGGATTTTGGACAAGAGGCTGGAATGGTGGGGGACAAGGGGGAATGGCTTCAAACTGAAAGGGAGTAGGTTTAGACTAGATACAGGAAGACATACTTGGCTGTGAGGGTGGTGAGGCCCTGGCACAGGTTACCCAGAGATGTTGTGAATGCCCCATCCCTGGAAGTGTCCAAGGCCAGGCTGAATGGAGCCCCAAAGAACCTGGTTTGGTGGAATGTGTCTCAGCTCATTGAACTGGGCCAAAATCAAAGGAACATCTTCACACCACCGACACAGGTGGACAGTTTACACACACAAACACCCTTGTCCATTCACGACAAAAGATTCCCCATAATTATTCTACTTTCTGGCAATGTGCAGTCTCGAGTTTCGTCTGTTTCCATCCTTATCACTGTCCATGAGCTTTTACATCTTATTCTCTCCCCATCCTATTGCTGGAAGGAAGCCACTAGGGGTGTGTCTGGCAGCCAGCTAAGATCATCCCACAACACTGGAACTGTCTATAAAAACAAAGTTTTAATTTAAATGTTCTTCTTACTAAACCTCAAACAGGTGATTTTCTCTCTTAAAATGGCCTCAGAAAAATACTGCATTTGGTTACTCAATAACATTATAACAGGAACTCACTTCTCTCCTGATTCCTTTGTATTTATGAATTCATTTGATGTCACAATTTTAAACAATTCTTGAGTCTAGTGTACTTACTAACAATAAAGTTTACAATGGAAATAACAAGAAAAACACAGATCTGATTCAGCATCATAACAGAAACTCAAAAAAGCTAATAAATAAAATACAGCATGTAGAAACTTAACAATATATTCCTGTACTTGTAAAGACTGTGAAGAACTAAATCTTTCTGGGTCTTTAACACTATGGCTCATTGCAGTCATTATATTTGTGTAACCCAAAAAAAGAAGCATTCAGCACTTCACGGATGTCAAACTGACAGATTAAAATGAACAATAATAATTGCTCTCAATATTTACTTTAAATTGTCTTTCCTAACATATTGCCATTGAATCCTTTATTTTCTGTCTCTTTCAGATGATTAGTTCTCCTGTTCCAGCCCATGTGTCATCATGGAGAACTGCTGACTTGGTCTAAATGCAAGCAGCTTGTCAGAAACATCACCAAATGTGAGTTAAATATAGGTGGTGAACCATAATAAATGTGTCACTTACATTGTACTGCACCCTTACCAGTTCTGAAAACGAAAGGAATTATTCATATTTTATATTTTTATTAAGTAGAAAACAAAATCTAAAGGGGGTCAAGTTACAGAAAGATTTCAGAACTGCATTTTGGTTGTGGAAAAAGATAGTATGTAGTTTAAAAGTCAGTAACAGTCTAAAGAAAGGAAATCCTTCATCTTTCAGAAGGCAGCACTCTTACTTTGGGACAAGGCAGTGACTTTATACCCTAGTATTTAAATACATTGCTGAAAGAATTATATTTCTGATGAAACATAAAACACGATCATTTTCACATGCAGAGAAGTGTTAAACCTTTATGTTTGGGACAAATTTCATTTGGACAATTACATTCCAACTAACTACTCCTGAGATTTCAAATGTCTAAGAGTCACCAAAACAAATGACACCACCTTAGCTCTCACACCAGAACATGAGGAACTAGAAGGTCACTGAGATAAACAGCGGTGTATGGGTAGACAGTTTTAAATGTCAGCAAGGCAATTTGTGTAGGATATAAAATGCAACTGAGAATTAAGCAGCATTTTTGAAAACTATGCTGAAAAGTATATGAGATCTTTGGTTAAGTCATAGGCACATGGGGACTGCATTCATTAACCCACGAAATTAAAGAGTGGGTCCTTTATTTACTAATAAAAACAATTCCATGTTAAGTGGAGTTGCTTTCTATCATTTAACCAAAGAAAGCCCTGCTTTATGTGCATAATCTGTATTTTCAGACATCAGAGAGTGGAGTAACGATAATACTTCAATTTTCTTTACAAGGAATACTACAAGCACACAGGAAATACTGGATCAGAGGGAAACAGGTGAACAAGACAAGGAGTTTTAAAAAAATTGTACAAAATAATGACTGACAGAGTGCAAGAATGAAAACATTACCTAAAACAGCCTTTAAAATGGGCAAAGTCAAAGCAACACATTGCTTAGAACTTATTAGGCAAGACTAAAAAAATACAACAAACTTGTTTGATTTGTTAAAAAAGTTAATTCTACAAAATCAAAGGTACAATTTTACTCATTAGAAAAACTTGAAAAGGTCAGAATAGAAAGTGAGTTTTTCATAAAATTTTTATTTTCTTATATTGGAACTTTACATGTCTAAAGCAACTCCATGCATTGGAACAGAACAAGGTTGTTTTGATTGCTTAAAAAAACAAATACTTTGGAATGAGGAATGAAATAGACTAAAAGAAAATATAATAACTAAACCCTCTTTTTGAAATATGACAGGAAAGTTTAGCACTTACACCCCAGGTTTTTTTAAGATAGCAGCCACTCAAAAGACTATATCTGATTAAAAAAAGTATAAAAGTACTTCTTTTATGGTCTAAAGAAGTACACCAGAAAAATAAGACAATATTTTCTTACTACATTTATTTACTTGAGATTACTTTCAAAACACATCTTGCATTGCCATTGGTGATATAAAATATTCTGCTAAAATAAGCTATCACTCCTCTGAAAAATAGATATGACCACTGAAACAGCACTTGACTACTTGACATCTAACTACACCCATCTAGCAAACCACAAACATCTTGCTGAAGAAGCTTCTGAAGCCCTCTCTGAGGAGTTTATATACTTATCCCAGAGTAGATTTATAAATATTTTATATATTCTATAGTACTAAGCATGTATCATGTTTATCTTTTGGAATAAATTAGCACCTAATGTAGTAATCCAAAAGGCTGGTTTCCTTTAGAATGGAAGAGATTTTTCAGCCTGGTTTTTGATCTACCTCAAACTTACACTCTACAACTTCCATTCGATATCAAAGTCAGCCTTTCAATGACTCCACTAAAATTACCCTACTTTTTAACCTTTGATGGTAAATTCACTGTTCTTTAAACATGAGACCCACATTTTCCTTTAGTTAACAATATTTTCTGTAACACCATATTCTGTTGAACACTTCCATAAATGTAAATAAATGCAAAACCCATTTTAATCCTGAGATACAAAACTGCCTTGTAAAAGAAGGAGCTAAACACTTCAAGCACACATTGAATATATTTTGTTAGCTCACCCTTAACACTTCTAAAAAATTTAGACATTTGCAGCATGACAGTGAAGTCATTTGCTCTACAATATGGTGTCTCCTCATGAAAGCATTTTATATTTTCTTATAGGTATTTTTAAAAGGCACATTAGTACTTTCCTTGTAGTGAATACAAGCCATTCATCCGAGACTCATAAAACACACCTATGCACTGCTTAGGATAGATGGATTTCCCAGTGCTTTCTCACAGTCCTCTGTTCCAATCCACTTGAAGTGAGGAGAGGCAAGTTTTGCCTCGATCCACAACTGCAGAAAGGAATTATATTCTAAACATACCCCAAAGAAAGATTAAACAGAAATGATGCGAAATGTTGGGATCCAAAGCAATAATTCAACCTTATTTTTTTCATAAAGCAGGAAAGAAAGACAGAAAATAGGAAAGAAGAAAATGCCAAGAATAATGAGAATCAGACAGAATCACAAACAGAATCACGAGGTTGGAGGAGACCTTCAAGATCATTGAGTCCAAGCCATGCACGTTAAATTACTTCAGTCAATTGGCATTACATTCGTCACATTCGGCAGTTGTACACACTCATGAGGACTGAACACTGTAGCATAATTGGATTCACATGGATCTGGTGCATAAAGTGGATCAAGAAGTGGATCCCACTGATAAAAATAACATGGCTCAGTACCACTATATTCCTCAAAGGCTGTATTCCAGGTCCAAGTTCACCTTCACTACTGTCAATGGTAGGATGAGGAAACTTGATGCATGACAAAATTGAATGTCTGTCTTTGGCCGTGTAAAGTTACAGGACTTCTGATATAAAGACAAGTAACAGAGTGCATTAGGGGGGTGCACCAGAGACACCTGGGGAGGGAGCCAGAGCCTTTACTCTAATAACCATAAAGGGATAATGGCAGAGAGATCATTGAAAGAACTGCCAGCCCATCAGGGCAACATCTGGGCAACCATTGGACAAGCGAGAAGTCAATAAAGGGACGTCCCGCACAGATGAGCCAATTGAAAGCCAGATGAAAGAATCTACCAATAAGGACAGAGGTGGGAGGCGTGGCTAAGAGTATAAACATTGTATCCCTGGGCCTACCACGGTCCTTTGCTTGTGGCTTCTCGTTGTGGCAGTGCAGGCAGCGCTGAGTTACTCTACTTAGCTGTTAGTAGTGTTTTGTCCCTAATAGCTTGTTAATAAATCTTTCAAAAATAAAAATTGTGAGCTTGTTTCTCACAGTTGTTCTTTAATAAATTGGTTGTATTTTTCTGAGGCAGCGAGTTCGGGCGCTCCTTTACAGGGGCTCCGGGCTCTCCCTCATAGCAGGGACAGCAGAATTTATTGTTCCCTCTTTTTTTGACTCCCACCCCTGCCCACGGAGTAAGGATTCAAGCAACGATCACTTGGAAGTTACACTGATTTTCTTGCACCTATTCCGAGCCTGGAGGGCATGGTTTAGTGCCAAACTCACTGAACAGATCAATGAAACTTTGGGGATTATTTTCTGTATGGCAACAAAAACTGCAACAAACACAGGAATGCTCTTCTCAAGGGGCACCTTATGTAAGTTAATTCCAATGTCCCATTCTGCACACCCCAAAAGGTACCTTGTTTTAGACATTTCTTATTATACCTCACTTTCAGGGGCACCTTTATGAAAACCCAATTTCATTTTTGTTTCCGCCTCAACAAATCCTCCAGATTTTAATTGCTACAGGGGCTGTGCACGTGCAGGAGGCAGCTGGGACACCTGAGGGGGCACAACAAGCCGACATTACAGTCTCTAAGCTGACAACCCCTTCAGAAAACGGTGGGAAGCTCTGCTCCTGGGGAGATCTCGCCCGGCACCGGTCAGGGGAGAGAAAACGTCAACCACTGGGCTTCCAGCGACTCCCCTGCAATGGGGGCAGCCCTGCTGCCCGGGAAGTCTCCTGGCCAAGAGTGGTCCGCAAAGGAGCAGATCAGGGGAAGAGCTTTAGCACTTAAAAAGCTGTTAATTGTGCCATAAGGGATCCCACCGTTTCGGGTTTTGGATGGGATGGAGGTTCTCCTGGACGTTCAGCTCATTCGGCCGCACTTCCGCGGCCCCCCCTTCGTCTTTTCTCCCTGCGTTCCTGCTTCGTCCCTGCCTGTCCTCCCTGCCCGCACCCTGCCTTCGCCGCTGTTCCCGCACGCCGCGGCAAAAGCACGCCGCCCCGCCTGGACCCTGCCCCGCTGCTCTTCCTGCCACTGCCCGACAGCCGCCTGGCCGCCGCGATCCCGGCACGACGCTATCGAGGGCTCTCATGGCCGCCGCGATCCCCACGCTGTCCTCGGTTCTGATCGCCGCCGCGGTCGCGCAGCCTGTCCTCCCGGGCCCCCGTGGCTGTGTGCCGGCTATCGAAGCCGCGCTCTCACGGCAGGGAGCCCACACGCACCACTGGCAGCTTGGACGCTGGCGCTGCACCCCGGGCTTCTGGTGGTAATGTTCTGTCCCCGTTGTCTTTTCTCTGTTTTCCCCTCTCTGCCTCACGTTTCTATTCCTCTCCAGTTGGGACCGTACACTTGCTTGCCAATAAACAGTTCTCAGGTGCAATATTTGTCTCGCTTGCGCTTTATTTTGTCCGAAAAATCTGTTAAATAGAACTGCTCTGTGATCGCCTTACAAGCAAAATGCGACAGTCTTGCGTTAATCACATTTACTGCAACCAACACAGGAGTGGTCTTCTTAAGTGGCACCTTAAGTAAATTCCAGTGTCCCATCTCCTCACACCTCGAGAGCATATCTTGTTTTAGTTATTTGTGCTACAACAAATGGATGGTCTCTGAGGGGTACCTTAATTAATTTCTGTATTTCATCCCTTACCTCAAGAGAATTTCCTTATGTTAATTACTTCTTATTATGCAAAGTATGATCGATCATAACAATATTCAACTAATGCTTTGGAACCAACACTGGTTTTTAGGGAATCCCATCCTCATGGCCAGAAAGATGTTCAGATACATTTAAGGTGAGGAAAGGGAAGTTTTGCCTTAATCCACAATAGCAGACACGAATTAGCTCTCCCCCGAAAGTGAGATTAAAACAAAAACAATGTTAAATTTTGGGATCCAAAGCAATAATTCAACTTATTTTCTTTTTTCCATAAAGGAGGAAAGAAAGACAGAAAACAGGAAAATGCCGAGAATGATGAGAAGGACGGGAAAGGGGTTACCCCCACCATGGCTCCAGCGCTGGCTCACAGGGTGCCTCGGGGGAGATCTCCATGGGTGCCATGAGGCTTTCCCTGGAATCCCTCCCAGAGCTGCCCAGCCAGGGAGCAGCGCCACTGTAGCAACACTGGGGTAGGGCATGAGCAGCCTCACAGGAGCAGCCACGGCAGCGAAGACAGCAAAGAGTCCAACACTTTGTAGATTTTGCAGCATCTCTGGCAGGCTGGGCACTTGCTTATAGAGAGCTTTGAGAGTGACAACCTCACGTCCACCTCACAGCAACAGCATGTCCATGGAGAACTTCACCTCTGCTCCCCTGAAGTTCATTTGCTGCTCACTGGTGCCCAGACCAAGTTCACCTGATGGATCAGGAAGTTGACTGCTCGATCACCTGATCCACTACAAGCTCTTCTAGTGACCTTCAAACAGGATGCCTAATTTTTTAGGCAGTTAAAATAAAGCAGTTTCTAAAGTTTTTGTTCAAAACTTTTAACTTTCAAACCTTCATACTCGAAGAGGCAATGGAGAAGCATTCCTTACTTACTTGTTCACCACATCCGCAAAAGTCTGACAGGTTATTTACACGAAACCAGAATGGCTGTGTTTGAGGTGCTCACCTTGATATCAAGAAAATTACTTCAAAATCAGACATTCAGCCTCATAGAACTTTGTCCAAGTAGCTTTGTGTTTGTCAGTGGACTTAGATAAAGACCCAAGAGAACTTAAGAGCCCTGTTCTCCTCTGCCAAGATGCACATTCATAAGGACTTTCTGACTACTTTCCCCTCGCCTTTCAAAGCAAAGGCATTTAAAATTCAGGCAATGAAAACAATACTTGGAGTATTATTAATGCAATAATCAGTTAATACTGACTAATAATTAGGCAAGCTAGTGAAAATGTATCTAATGACATAACTCATCAAATAATGTTCTGATAGTGTCATGCTGTTTAAAAAGCACTTGTCTCCAAAGCAATAGCTTGGTGAGATTTTCCACAACCAAGCCTTTACTTTAGACCTGATGTTTGCTTGACTTTTCACATCTACAAAAGCCTAACATCTTGGAGTAAAGTGAGTCCCAAACCTCTTTAAGTTGGCTGAGTTGGGATGTGGCACTGACACTGCAGAAATCACAGCCCAGTGTAATATTGCACAGGCCACAGCCAGGCAGTCCTGTGCAATCTTGCAGGATGTTAATGTGCAGTCTTGAAAAAACAAAGTATCTCAGCAGAAAAGAAAGCAGGCTCAATGAGTTTCCCAGAATATTGGTTTTGAAGCATTACACCTGTCTCCCATTCTCTGGAGAGATATCATATTATTATATGTGACAAAGTCAATGTGCATCTTAAAGGATTAAGAGACATAATACAATATTGAGACAAAAACAGGATCTGTAAATTGGGGGTTTTAATGGTTTTGCTAAGCAAGCTCATAGCCAATAAATACTGTTTCCAATAACTGTAGTGACTGAAATATAATTGAACATCTGTATAACTCCCAATTATTCTCTCAAAAAAACTACTAACACAAACTGTCAAAGGGACAACCCAATTGAGACAAAAATAAATTAAAGGCCATAAGTACACTTATTGACAGGAAGTTCCTTCAAAGTTATGGCCCTGAGACAACTACCACAGTACAGAAAAGGAGAGCAATGTAAGCCACTGAGCCAGAACAGACAAATAATAATGTATAAATAAAAGAACTCAGTTCCTGTGAAAAACCCATATCTGGATAGCCAAAGAAACAGACTTTTTGCAGAGCATCAACTGAATCCTCCATCCCAAGTCAATATAATATAAGAAGTATGAAGTCCAACACAGAAAAACAGCAGCAAGCATATCTAGGGATTCCCCATCCCTGGAGATGTTCCAGGCCAGGCTGGATGGGGCCCTGACCAACCTGGGATAATGGAAGGTATTCCTGCCCAGGGCAGGGAGTTGGAACTGGACGATCTGGAAGGTCTCTTCCAACCACTCTGTGATTATAAATATATAGCCTAGACAGAAAAATAAAAGGCTCCAGCCTTGAGCATTTCATGGTGTACAAGAGTGTACATTACAAATACACATTTAAGTGTTTTCTGTTCAAAGCCTGCTTAATCAAAATTTTTTCCATAGTATAGCTAGAATCTCCACAGAGATTTTATTTGTTACTTGTGCAGGTAATTTAAGCACTTTTTGCTCCTTTATGGTAATAACTATGTGCCTGATTATTTCAGCAACCAGAAAAAAAAAAATCTTATCAGAAATGTCAACTGTGAGCACAATGTTATAGCTGAGGCCACTAAACCTACCTAAATAAGTTCTTAAAACCAACAAATTCTCACCATTTTACATCTGGAAATCAAATGAAAGATACATTAATATTACTGTGCACGTAATGCAAACATGCAGCTACACAGGGAAAAGTTACCTGCTTTTCTAGGTTATTTTGTGTAATTATGTACAGGAAAATCAGGAACTGACAAGCAAATAGATGACTGCTGAAATTTGGGACAGTAACTTCAAATAATCCTAAAGACTTTACAGGACACCATCAGCCTTCATATTAATCCAGACTAATTGAAAAACGTTCAACATGTGAAAGGATTAACACCTAAAAACATTAGCTCAGCATTAACACTAAAACATATAGCTTAGCCTCAAAACTCTGCAGAAACACTGATCTCAATGGCTACACCTGGAGAAGTCGAAGATCACTAAAAGATGCAGTGTAAGGAATCTTTCCTCTCTGCAAAAAAAACAATGAAAAGACAAAGCCATCACAAAACCCCCAAGATTTTCCTCATACATTATCAAATGCATCGAGAGTTTTCACACTTACGAATGTTTCATGCAATATTTCATCCTCAATAAAATTTTCCACCATTACTATAAAAACCTTTGCAACTTCCAAATTACTGACTTAGAAAGGCAATTTTGGTTCAGAGTGTATCAGTTATAGTGCCCTCTAAAATATATATAGCTAATAGTAATTAGGAAGAAATGGTTCAATGTGTAGTAAATCACTTAATATATTTTGTGCAAGGTTAAAACTTAATAAAATACCTGCTCTGGAAAACCGAGTAATCACCTCACTGCAGATCACTCTGCTACTTCAAATTAAAAAAAGAAGAAAAATCAGTCTTCTTTGAATTAAAATGTCTCCATCAATAGGCAAATTTCTACAAAAGATGAGAGAACTAGTGCTCAGCGCACTTAAATCTTTCACAAGCAGTAAAAATAAACTTCATAAACATATATACCCTGTATAAATAAAATAAATTCTGCATCTTACATTTCAGGTATACACTGCTAACTTGGCCATGTTCAAAGTATCCATAGTTGAAAAAACAAAGTACATATCTATAGGCAACCAATACATTCATTTAACCATTTCATCTCTGCAAGGAACTGCTGCATATTATTTAACAATTAACAATATCTAGGATCTTGATAAGGAAAAAAAAGGAAATGGGAGAATGTATTTTTCAATTTCATATCCCTGTTTAGTTGTCAAGTTTTAGGAATTGTAATCAGTTAATGTGGTTGAAACTGATCATAGAAGTTTTTTTTAAAAAACCCAAACACTGAAAGAAATGGAAGTTATGAATAATTAATCCATATACTAAAGGCCAAACTTATTATGTAAGGGACTCTGTGCTGAACTGAGTTTCCGTGATCAATACATTTACTGGTTGTCTTGGTTCACACATGTCCACTGCATTTCTTGTCCCTGCTGTGTCAGCATTCTGGACTGCTCTGCCAAATAAATGACAACATCTGTTGTTAATTTATTGTACTTTTTAATTTAGAGTCTTCCACAGATTTCCCACCTTTCGCAGTTCAGTGAAAAAAAGTATTAAAAATGTAAGGAGAGAAAAAAAATTGGTTTTTTTCTCAAGCTCCAATACTATAACATACATTTATTTTCTCAATTCTTGTATTGCTTGGGGACCCATCTGGCATATGGTGCCTCAGTCTATAACAGCCTAAAGAAAAAAATAAACGCCCTGTTGAATAAAGCCTTTAAATAAATTATAACTGTGTGACACCCAAGAAAGTAAAGGCATTCTAAACTCTGTACCACAGATGAACAAAGAATTCACCTATACTTTCTCCTATACTCCTATGCTTTCTCCTATACTTTCACCTATATGGCTAATAGTGCTCACTGACCTTTTTTCTTACTCTACCTCGTAAAATCCTTTTTAAAAGAAATACCACAATTGCAGAAATTTTAAAAATTCTGCTGCCCCTGGAATCAGTTTTACTTTCATGAACCAGTTCATTACACCTGATGGCAAAAAAGCACAAAATTTTAAGGTATTACTCAATTTATAATCCAAGTCATTCTGACATGTGAAACCTGCCAAGCCAACCAAAAAGTTACAGAATGCCAGAAGCTGGTTGAAAGTTTTTTAATCCATGAAAGTTGTCTGAGTCTAGTTCTTATATGGACCATAGTTTTTAGTTACAGCATTGTTTTTTTAAATTCAGTTTTGTCTTCCATCTGGAACAGCTTCATGACTAGAACTGAAACTCTCTCCACCCCAGGAAATTAATTTAGCTGTGCTCAGCCAGACGTAGCAGATCTTCATCTTCAATCAAGTTTTTCCTAAAATGACAGTATTACACATCTTTTCCAAAACTAAAAAATGAACTGGTGACGCAGACTTGGATTAAAATTTAGTTATTTCCTATTTAGTCCTTTCTGCTAACTTGTAAAACTCTGAGAGTCTCAAAACATCAAATAACAGCTATTAAGTCATCAAATGTTCAGTGTGCACAGGACAAGAACAGTTTCCACTGGGGACAGGAAAAATGTGAAGAGGAAGAACTTGCAGGGAAAAGAGGAAACGATTTCTATAGTTTTCTGGAATAGCAAAGGCTAGAGATGATTAAAGGCAGACTGTGGAACTTCTATCAGCAGGAGCTTCTTCCAGAACAGCCACAGCAACCTTTGAGGGAGCAAGATGAAGACTGGATGTTCTATCCAAGCCCCTCCCAACTCTGCTTTCTGTGATTTCTTTAGCATCTCTTCTACAAACATGGACAGGAAAATTCATTAATTTCAGCAGGAATAGTTGTTTAAGAAGTCAGTATTGAAACTGAGATCCTGCTTTCTCCAGGAAATCTGCTTTCCCATTAGGTCAAATAGGAAGCTTTCTAAAAATGTTATTCTACAAAAGCTTCTCATAAAGCAGTATCATTAACTGAAGCTACCTTGACATACACATAAAAAACACATAACATTCACTTTTGGTTAACCAGGAATTTTAAAAAAATTTAGGTTTTACTGACAAGTCTCAGCTACAAAATGGACATCAATGTGTTTGGCAGCTACAGGCCAGATAACCTCACCTCTCAATGAGAAGAAAGATGACAGAGTAAAGTATGATGAAAAATATAAAGTATAATTTTGTAGTAATGCTGTGTCACATCAGACATCTGTCTGTGACAAAATCTGCAATTTTTCAAGTTCTAAACTTTGAATATATTACCATGTTAACCATTCATAAGGTCCAGGAAATACCAAATACCAGAAAGCATGTAATAAATCTAAAATTTTAAAAGAAAAGTCTAGTGTTATTGGTAACATTAAATATCATTCCTACAACTTTCAGCAGGTGAATGACTAATTCAACCACTAGAACTAGCATGCATATTTTTCTCATCAAGTATTAAAAAAGTAGGATTATTTTATTTTTTAAAGGGGTACTGATCTAGCACTCGAAGTAGTCTGCAGATGTAAATGCTTCTATACAGCTGGGACACTGTTTTCTCTTACATATTAATTTATTACCAAAACCTCTTAATGCAAAAATACTTAGACAGTTTTTAAAACATTCCATTCTAATAACGCTGTTAATAAATACATAAGGATGCAAGTGGTATTTGTCTAAAAATTACTAAGCAAAAAGTTCTGAAATATGACACAGAAGATAATACTCATTATAAAAAAGATAGCACAGCTCTTCAAATACAGGGAATTAACCACAGCCCTGCTATCTTGTTGCTTCTTAGTCTGGAAAGCTGCATTTTCACTGTTTCTTTCAGCATTTCAGGTCAGCTCTGTTCCTACTTTAAAGTTAGTCTTCATGGTGCCTTCATCTGTACTTTCAGTTATTTTGTGAATCACAAAGTAATTAACCTTTATTCAGTACATTTCTCGTTCTCTGACAAGCGTGGCATTTCTCCCTCAAGCATTCCCTGAAAAAAACATTGCTAGTGTTCTGTTCCCAAGAATGTATAAAATGACACTGTTAAAAGTATACCAAAACACAAAAATGTAAGAATGGTCAAGGAAAAACTCATCTATGTGACTTCCCTGTAATATTCCTTATTGGTAATAGGGTCAGAAAATATCCTTTACAGAATGTTCCAGTCACCGCCAGGACACTCTTGGGAAACAGCTCCTCTGGACACCCACCAAGGAGTACCAAAAGACAACGGCAGGAGGGGGAACAGAGATCCTAGCCTAAGAGGGTACTGCCAGGGCTGTCCAGGGGCATTCCCTGTACCATGAGCAGGACAAAAGCAAGAAAATCTCAACCATGACCACCAGGCCTTTGTGACCTGTGGTGGCATCGTGCCCTGAGGCCATTGTGACACGGGTCCAAACAGTGACCCTGAGGGCTCCAAATCCCTGCAGTTGTTACTCCCAGGAGAGCAGCTCTCTGAGGAGGCAGCAGCTCCTCAGGAGGCAGCAGCTCCCCTGGGTGTTTGTGGCCAATGTTCATCCGAACTCTCCCACAATGTTTAAAAAGCAGAAGGTGAATGTCCACAGGCAGCCCCGTGAGGGGCAGCCACTGCTTTACAAGCGGCGACAGGTGAGGGATGGGGATGGAGGGAGAGGCTGCAGTGGGACCTGGGGGAAGCCCTGGGGCAGAGACAGCCAGGCCTGGCACCAGGCCTTGCTCTGTGGAGGGGCCAGTGCTGGGATGACTCCGGCACAGCAATGCCCCAGAGGCAGCGAGCACAGCTGGGAGCCCAGCCCAGCCTGGCTGCCATGGCCAGCACCTGCCTTGGGACCAGGGAAGGGATGGCCAGCACATGGGAGACACAGTGCCCACACAGCTGCCTCCATCCCATGCCTCCTCCTGCTTCCCACAGGTGACCCACAGGCAGCCACAGGAGGCACCACAGGTCACCTAGACAACCATCACACCCATCCCTGGGTCTGCCCCCAGAGGCACAGCACATGCTGTGGGCCCCGTAGCCAGTGGCCACCAAGAGCCTGTGCCACCGTCACTGGTGGGGTGAAGGTGGTACACCACCTTCTGGTGGTGGGGCCTGGGAAACACCTTCCCGGGCAAGGAGAACAGAAGGGCTCTGGCATGGGTCAGTGGCAAGGCAGGGCCATCGCCTGCCACCCATGCAACCTACATGCAGCATGCAGATCTGCACTGGGACCCAGCTGGCTTGGGAGCACCTGGGGCTGTCCAAGATAGAGCTCATCAAGGTGCAGGAGGGGGAGAGTGGCAACCCCTGCAGTGACCTGTTTAGAGGACTTGCCCTGTATCTGTGAGAGAACAGGTCCATCAAGTCTACCTCAAGCAAGGTGGACCACCACCCAAGTGGTGAAGTGACCACCAAGAGGCGCAGGAACACGTCGGCCAGCCGAGCAAAGTGCGCATCGCAAGCAGCTGTGCCCTGAGGATGACGATGCTTTGATGTATCTTCAGTGTGAAAAGATTGAACAGCTGGAGGAGCTGGGAGACAAAGTTTATGCAGAGAGGTTCAGAGCCATCTTGTCCTCCCTGGGTGACACAGAAAGCCCCATAACATCCAGCTACATCTTCAGGGATCTATCAATCCCTGGAGCCAGCTGCAGGCCCCTCAGTGTTGTGCAGCACTTGCAGCATGACCAAAGGTGCCGCAGGAGAGACACAAACCTACTCAGAGCTTGTGTCTCTTGACCAGTTTTGGCTGACCTGTGCCCTGACTATGATGACTCACTGTCTTGTGACGCTCTCGTCAGGGAGCTCCTGGAAAACTGGGAGCAAGAAGACCTCCCTGACAGAAAAGTGGAAGGGGAGAGGGACAGCAAGCCAGTGAGTGTGTTGTCTCTCCCACGGCAAGATGAAGAAGTAGAGTCACCAGTTTCTGCCCTGGACAGCCATCCCTGCCACGAGGGGCACAGCGAGGCTCTCCCCGCAGCACTGGCCAAAGAGCCAAAGATGTTTGCAGTTTGCGCCTTGCCGGCCGATCCCGCGGACGAGGCTGACGCAGCAGACATGGAGGCATGCCGTGCCCAGGCCGCCCCTCCCCAGGAAAAGCCCTGCGGGGCTGGGGCGCCAGTGGCAGTGCCTGCTCAGCCCCTGGCACAGATTGTCCCTTCTTCCCCTGCTGGCATGGCCACCATCCCACAGCCCCCGGCCCCACAGCAATGGTGCTCCATTGTCAAGACCCCCAGTGGGGTCTG
Organism: Erpornis zantholeuca; assembly: GCA_013400515.1. Classification (NCBI taxonomy): domain Eukaryota; kingdom Metazoa; phylum Chordata; class Aves; order Passeriformes; family Timaliidae; genus Erpornis; species Erpornis zantholeuca. The sequence continues at coordinate 222,277 of VZTN01036927.1, forward strand.
CACTGACTCTTCTTCAGCTGCCTCAGGGGGAAGCCCGAGGAGTGAGCCCAGCTGCCAGCACCAGGATGATCCTCAAGGATGATTGCTCACCCTGAGGCAACCACTTGCCAAAGGTAGGGTCCTGCTGCCAGCCCCAGCTCCTCACCCTCAAGATAACAGCAAGGCAGTCTGGTCAGGGAAAGGCACCCGAGGGAGGAATACAGCACTGCCTTGGAGAATCCCACAGAAGCTGATTTTGGGCCCGGGCTGCATTGTGGGGTGCATCCCCACCCTGCCCCCAGGGCACCTTAGGAGCTGAGAAATGTTCCTTGGGCCTCAGCATTGCAGGCAAACAAAGGCCCATCCTCCTTTCGCATGGCAGATAGGAAAACACTGACCTGGATACTCACAAGATGGACTGGAGAAAGGGGTTAACCCTGGATGAACAATCTGGGGTCCTCACCTCCACAAGAGCCACCGGGACCCCAGCGCAGAGAAGCGCAGGGTGATGAAGGACTGACAGGATGCCACTGGAGTCAAGCGTCTTGGACTGTCTTCTGTTTGATCTCTTCCCCACCTCAACCCAGCCCCTCAAGCTGTGGCCTCCCCAGTGCCCAGCACAGAGGGACAATCAGCACCCTGGTCCTGCTGGCTGTGCTATTGCTGACACAGAAGGCTACAAGGCCACCAGCCTCCTTGCCCACCTGGGCACACACCAGCTCATGTTCTGCTGCTGTTGGCCAGCACCCCCAGGCCCTTACCCACTGGGCAGCTTTCCAACCACTGTGCCCCCAGCCTGGAGCACTGCAGGGCCTTGCTGGGACACGAGGGCAGGACCCAGGCCTCGCTCTTGTTGAACATCCTGCTGACATCTTCATCTTGCTGGCTTCACACCATCCAGCCAGCCTGTCCACATCCTCCCACAGAGCACACTGACACCCCCACCCAACTTGGTGTCATCACAAATTTACTACTGAGGGTACACTTGTTGCCATTGTCCACATTTGCAGTACAGATAACGAACATGACTGGACGCAGGGGACACCACTAGTTACTGGACGCCAACTGGATAACCAGTCTTACTGTTGACAACTGAAGCAAAAAAGCCATTAAGTACCTCAGCCTTTTTCTGAGGGAGAGACTGCAGTGGGACCTGGGGGAAGCCCTGGGGCAGAGACAGCCAGGCCTGGCACCAGGCCTTGCTCTGTGGAGGGGCCAGCGCTGGGATGGCTCCGGCACGGCAATGCCCCAGAGGCAGCGAGCACAGCTGGGAGCCCAGCCCAGCCTGGCTGCCATGGCCAGCACCTGCCTTGGGACCAGGGAAGGGATGGCCAGCACGTGAGGGACACTGTGACCACACAGCTGCCTCCACCCCATGCCTCCTCCTGCTTCCCACAGGTGACCCACAGGTACCTGCAGACAGCAGAGGAAACAGCACAGGGAGGCTCTTCTACAGGCTTATCCTGGATCAGAAAAAGTCATCACAGTATTTGGGAGCCAGCAGGGCCCTTGTGGCCAAGAAGGCCAATGGGGTCCTGAGGTGCATTAGGAAGAACATTGCCCACAGGTCGAGGGAGGTGATCCTGTCCCTTTGCTCAGCCTTAGAGAGGGGCATCTGGAGTGCTGTGTCCAATTCTGGGCGTCTCAGGACAAGAGTGACATGGAGCTCCTGAAGTGTGTCTGCTGGAGAACAATAAAATATGATTAAGGGACCCTGGAGCATCTCTCTTACAAAGATAAGCTCTGGGAGCTGTGCCTGTTCAGCCTCAGGAAGAAACATCTGAGAGGGGCCTTTATCACTGTCTCTCAGGAGGGTGTCAGACGACAGACCTTAGTGGTGCCCAGAAACAGGACAAGAGGCAACAGGCAGAAACTGATGCACAGAAGTTCCACCTGTGAGGAATAATTTCTTTACTGTGTAGTGACTGAGCACTGGACAGTTTGTCCAAAAAGGGTGTGGAGCCTCCCTCACTGGAGATACTCCAGCACTGTCTAGATACAACCTTTTGCCATATGCTCTATGATGAACCTGCTTGAGCAGGGAGATTGGACCAGATGACACACTGTGGTCCCTTCTAACTTGACACATTCTGTGATTCAGTGACATTCTAACAGAGTGACTCATCCCAGAATAAACAAAGTCTTATTTAAACAAATTACAGTCACCTCCCACCTCCTTCTAATGGAGGACAAAAAACTTCCAGCATCCACTGAAGGAAGGTAACATTGCAGGACACAAGAAATCCATGAGATTTTTGGATTGTGGAAAGGGTAATTTTTTGTAACAGATCTTGGACAGGCCTACTTTCTCTAATCTTTTGGAAACTTCCACCTGCCTAAAGAAACACTGTTGTTGTATGTCAAATTATTTTTACCTTGGTAAAACACATACTTTTTGCACTGATCTGCTTACCCAGCACTTTCAAGTAACCAGAGTATTCTTGGCTGCTCTTTTATCAAGAAGAAAGATGGATGTCCTTTTTTTAAAACTATAAAAATTAGTTCCTCGTACTTATGAGTCAGAGTTTTCTGAAGCAGCTTACTCCTTTTTCTCATAATGGAGCATTCAGCTTTCATCAGCAGTGCTTCCACTAATGATCCTAAAACCAACAGCCTAAAAAAACCATGACAAGTCCTTACAAGGAGTCTGGCAGCAATAATCTTCTCTTAAATATAGATAGACCAGATAAATGCTGAGCTGGCCACAAATTGTCAGACAAACAAGAACTTGCTAATGATGGATTTTTGAAACTAAGAGGAACGGGACAGTGGGACAACCAATCATTTGCAGGATTTCTCTTGCAGTATAACAGTGCCAAGCTGTGCTAGAAAAAAATGTAGCAGGGGACTCAAGGTTCCTGGAGGAGTGGATGTGGATGCCAAAATTTACGTGTCACTATCAGAGGATGTTCAGAAAAAAGTTTCGAGAACCCTATTCATTAACTCATGACCTCAAAGAAATCTGACCCAGTAGTCCATCAATTTTCTTTAGAAGACTAGGATGAAGAGAAAGGCCTTTGTGATGTTAGGCAGAACATGCAAAAATATGGCCCATATCTGCAGGGTGAGAATCACATTCCTACTCTTTTCCAAAGACTGGGTTTCAGAGGTTTTAACTTGTTCCACAGCATTCAGGAATTACAGGACTTGATCCCTTGGATCCCTTAATAATTGTCAATGTTGTATACCGGTTTTTAAAGAGATCACAAAAAAAAAGTCACCACAGAAACCAGGTATGATCTGTCAATGAATGTTTTGCAAAATAAATTTTCACTTTGTTTAAGTACATTAAAAATTTCAGCCACAGTTGCCTAAAAATGGATGATTTCTATGCACACACAGGTGGAACTCTTGATGTGTGGTTCCAATACACAGAATTGGATACCCCTTAATGAAGCCAGTCATGTTTTCAAAGACTAAGTAGTATTTTAGGCTTACTGAGTTTTTATATAACTTCATATCTCTTTTAAATCTCGGTTCAAATACAGGGGTTTTCCCAGGTATTTTCTTGAGACTTCCAGGCATTTACATGCTACCAAAACCAACATCATCCAGAACGTCTCACTACAAAGGGATACGAACTGCTGTTGGCCATGCACACTTCTCTATAAGCGAGTGATGGAAATTTTTATTTTTTAAATGGAAAGCAACTAATAATGCCAAGCAGAAGATAAATGACAGCAACTCAATCTACAAACCGCATCTTCAGAATTCTATCTGTTCTCAGTCAAGCTAACAGGAAACTGAGATCCACTAATGCAAATAAAGTTTGTTTTAGGGCTCCAAGCAGAAATAAAACCCATTCTGAGAGGTGATGCTCTTTGCAAAAGACTGTATATAATGTGTTCTTTGCAGAACACCAAACAGAGGAAGGTACATGCTGTATCACAGATACTCTCAGTAACTAGAATTCACAATACACCCAAAGACAAAGCCACAAAAATGACATTTTATGCCACCACCTAAAGCCAACATGTCATCAGTAAAATAAAAGCAGAAAGTTGCATTTAAAATGAACATTATGAAATAATGATTGGATGCCTCTTCTTCATATCTGAAAAGCAAAAGCATTGACTTAAGCCAAACACCCTATTAGTTTAGTCTTAACAACTAAATACAGCTACACACCTTCCTGAAGAAACAAATTCCTACCTTTTCATCTTTTCCCCATAGTCAACCAGTGTCATCTGCTTCAGTTAGGATGAGTTTCAGCCAACACTCTTAGCCAAAACCCAATTTCAGTGACACACTAATCATCTAAAAAACCTGACCATCTGTGTTTCATGAAAGAGAGACGTAGAAATGAGTATTAGCAGCATATTGATGAAACTGCAAACCAATCTGTCACAACCTCCTTTGCAGTCTCACATAAAAGGCACAGTTGGCAGGAATCTAAAAAATTCCATGAGAAAGCTTCTGGAAGAGAAGAAACAACTGCTTCAAATAACTCAGTTGTCTGGAAGAGAATAAAAAAGAGAGTAATTAAAGCATGGAACTGCCAAACACTAAGATAACATGGAGACCTGGCAACCATCTCTCATGGCCAGTGAAACCAAACAAAGCACTTGTGCTTCACATCCCCCATTGGCAATATAATACTATAAAGCAATAGAACCATAGTGATTTCTGCATATTTGGAGGAAGTAGATGAAATCTGTTTGAGAACTTGACAATGATCAAACTTTTTTACCTTCAAAAAGGACTCCATAACACTCCATAATATAAAGAAGCAGGAACAGCTGTCCCTAATTTCCAGTGAGGATGCACTCCTGGCTCATACTAAACTTGGCATCCACTGTGACTATGAAGACCATTGCATCTGCACTTTGCATTTCTCTCCTTGCAGAACTTCTGAAATTCCTGCTGGTCCCGGCCTTGAATTTCCCGAGATACTTCTGCACTCAATCTCTGCCACTTACAATGTTTACTCAACACTCAACTCTCATCCAGGAATTTGCTGAGGACACATTCTGTTTCACCATCTGGATGTTTGATATATTCGATGGTATCAGGCTCAGCATCATCAAAGAATCAGCCATTTCTGCCAAGAAGACCATCAGGTCAGTCAAGCTAGAAATAAGGTGGGTAACTCCACACTGTGCCTCAACTATGTTCTTCTCTTTCACATATCTGGAAAAGCTCCATCATCTCATCAGAAACTCCACTGAGGCAGAGCAACCTATGCAACCCCAAATCTGCCTCCTTTTCTTTCCTTTAGTTAAAATATTAACTTTCTTTCAGCCATCAGGAACCTTCCCGAGTCACCAATCTCAAATCTTTTGTCCCTTCAATGTGAAAAAACCCTGTCCTTCATCAGACTTCAAAAAAAAATTGATTGCATCACTTCAAAAATCACACATGGATGCCATCTATGGAACACTACTCAACAATAAAGTAACACTTTCCTTTAGAATTCCCCTCTCTACCAAGGCACATTTTCATGCCCTCCAGCATAATCTTTACAGATTTTTCATGTTCTACTATAACTTCATCTTCAGACATTTTTTTCTTTCTCTTTCTGTACATTCCCAGGGCAGAACACCACGTTCTCCCACAAGAAGCTGGGTATCTGCTTCATTTCTAGACACAATCAGGCACATCATAATTCTAGTATTGAATGAGGAAGATAAACTGCAACATGATTCACATTTCCGGTGCAAAATATGAGCAAACCCATGAAAAGAATCTGGATTTGTGTTTGTTCACTCCTCACCATCTTCACTATCAGAAGACACAGACCACTTGCCTTCACTGATTACAACAAAAGTTACTTCCAAGATCACCAGTTAAACCTGTAATTGCTCTATCAGCTACATAAAAGCATCCGCATTACTTCAACATTTTTTGAAGTCTTGTTGAAAACTGTGCATAAGGTAACAAGCCATTGCACTGTCTTTTTAAAAAAATAAACTGCTCAGCAAATTCATTAGATTTGACAAAACCCGTTTAACTGAACAGCAAAAAGCATGAAAAATATTTTTAAAAAATTTCCTGTGAGCAGTCGAACCAAACAAACTTGGTTTTTGTATTGTACACACATCAGCAAGATGCTTTCTGATATACTGGATGACTTGTGACCATTTCATAAGTTTTCTAACAAAGTCCTTTGGTCACATGAAGCCCTGTAGCTCTGGATCCTAATACAGAGCTTTTGTCACTGTAACAAACCAAGCTCTGCATCCTACATTGGACAGCAGTACCTGTCTGAGAAGAAATATGACAAGTAAGGCATGAAACAATTCTCATTTGTACTCAATATCCAGCAAGTTTTTAGCACAGACACTGGCTTTGGATCCAAATCTGGACAGCAAGGCATCTAGCAAATCCAATTTTCCATTTCTCTTGTTCCATGTTGAACACGTCTGTTGTCATGGCCTTCCTAGCATCTAGCAACAATGAATTCTACAATTTACATTATGCACATTGTGAAAACAAACTTCCTTTTGATTATATTAAAACTTCACCACAGCTGAATAAATCTATTAATACTGTTGCTATCTTCTTCTAAATATTAATCTCACTAGAAATCTTCCTACAAAAACAAATTTTAGTTTCCATTTTTCAGTCAGGTGGGATATGTATTCCATGCCCAACATCTAGAAGAAAATTGATACATTCAATGAAAATGATCATGCACTAAAAAAACACACTGATCTTTTTATGATTATACTTATTGTATAAAAATCAATATAGCTTTTTTAAAATCTGTACCAAACAAATTTAATGGCAAATTAAAATCTACTGCTTCCGTCCATGAATCACAGAAGCCCCTTCCCCAGCTCCACAGCTGTAAAACCAGACTGGTTTTTTACAGTCAGTAAAACCTGACTCTCTTTCCAGCACGGTGGATGATAACAAATCATCCCAAGCCCTGTAAAACCATTGTTCATAGCCTGTTACTGCTACTCATGGCCCTACAGTGCAATTCCCTGCAAACCTGACAGCACAAGCAGAACAAAATAAACCAAGCATCTCCAAAGCCCTGACAGCTCTGCTACGATGCAGGTCTGTGCTGTCTTCTCTGGTGTCTTTTTCAGTCATGCTGCAGTGTTGCAGGCTCCTTACAGGGCAGGCACTTCAAACAGTCTACTCAAACGAGGGACCTGATGTCCTCGCTCCAGTCACACCTTCAGCCTCTCTGTGCTCAGACAAAGCAAACAAAGCAGCTGAGTCCCAGGCTTTGTATTATCACTTAGCAAGTATTTACCCCAAAGAGTCACAGAATCACGGAACACTCCTGGGGATGGGGAGTCAGACTAAGAAAGCTGCAGAGGACCTTGGATCACAGGGAGTCTAGGCCCAAATGAAGGCATATCCAAGGAAACCCAGCCTCAGACAAGCTGTGGTGCCAGGCAACCACCGCCAGCCATGGCTGAACTCCACAGCAAAGAGCATCTCACGAGCCCACGCTTGGAGCACAACACACCAATGTCCAGCCATGGGAATCAAACTTCACCATAATGCAGATTAATCTAATTTAGTACAATTCTGTTATTTCTCCAAAGGCCCAACACTAAGCTCATCAGCACAGTCACTTTCTACAGGTGCATGCCCACACACACTCATGCTGTACTTTGTGTCAATCCATTACCAATCTGACATGAAATAAACCCCACTGAAATCAAACTGCTTAACAATAAACACCAGTAAAATGCAGTAAGAAACCCTCTTACAGTTTGTTTCACACCCAGACTTCAGAATATGTAACACTCAAGAAGTTATTGTATTTTCTTTCAGATTTTAATTTTCACATGCTTTTCTGCATGTATCATTTCTTTGATTACCATGTCTAGCTTTGTTCTTTCTTGCAGTGTAAAAATGTGTTGGGATATTAAAATTTTACTAAGTGTGTACAGATGTATAGCTTCTATTTGAGCAGCTCAGGGACTGGTAACCATGGCACTGCTTCCAAGAATAGAATTATCATCTGTAACAGCACTCATGCTGTGGCAGTTGACAGAATGGTTATAAATATATCTATTAGCAGCCTGAGCTGAATCTTTAAACAGCACTATAGGGACAGCAGCTGGCTAAAAATAGCTCGACAATATTGCATTTGAACACTTGTCCTCAGAAACACTTTGTCACATCCACAGAGCGAATTTCAATTTTTTTTTTCTTGCATGAAGCTGAAAATGAACTTCGGTGGCACACAGGAGACAGACGGTGTGACATTTTTTGACCTCCCCCCCCCCCTAGAACACTACAAATAAAAGCACAACAGCAACAATCTTGAATAGGCTTCTATAAAACATGAAATGATGCCTAGAATTCAAAGTACATGAAGCAAGAGCAGAATCAAAAATCATTTTTCGAGGAGGAAAAAAAAAAGAACACATGGCAATCAAGAGCACACAAATAATCTGTGTGAGCTGCTGGAGTTCATCTTCATTCTAATACAGTTTGATGGAACTGGAACAGGAAAATGATGGTTACCCCATTGTTACTAATAACTGTATGAGCCACCACTCAATATGAAGAAAGGAAAATTGTCTCAAACCAGATTTCTAAATACAGAAGATTTCATTAATTCAGACGTACATTCTCAATAAATACCTTTTGCTCACTACTTCTAGTATTTTCCTCATCTTTTTAATCCCAGTTGATACCAGTGCAGTAATGCTACTGTGTTCAGCCAGCTGATGAGAAATAAACCAGTGTCCTTTATTAGTCAGGGAAATGTTTTCATTTCTTTATCAAATAGAAATGCAGATTGCTAATTGCCTAATAATCATCTGTACACTGGAAAATGTGACTCATCCAAAAAAACCCAAAAAAGGTATGAATGGTGAAGGTTTCCACAAAGAAGTACTTGCAGAGTAAACCATGTCATATAGCATAACATATTTTAGCTGAGAAGAAATCTCTGGAGGTTCTCTGCTCAGCTCTCTGCTCAGCTCTCTGCTCAACACAGGGCAAAATTACAGCAGGTTGTTTCATCGAGCCAAATTCTGAAAATGGAGATTCTGCAACATCTCTGAGCAGCCATTTTGTGTCTGAGTGCCCTCCCTGTACACAAGAATCTCCCCAACATGTGACTGCAGTTTTTTATGTTCTAGCTTGTTGCTACTGCTTGTAATTTGGGTAGTGCCCAGTGACAGACAGTGGGCACAGACTGAAACACAGGAGGTTCCTGCTGAACACCAGGAAATATCCCTCAGTTATCAACCTGTTTCCAGCACAAATCCAAACCACAGCCCCAAACCAGCCACTATGAACAAACTGCAGCCAAAACCAGCACAGTGGGAGAGCACTGGAACAGCTTTCCCAGTAGGCTGTAGAGTCTCTCACCTTAAACATACTCAGAAGTAAACTGGACCTGATCCTGGATGCCTGACTGCTTGAGCAGGGTGGAACAAAGATGCTGTCCAGATGTGCCTTCCAGTCCCAGCCATTCTGCGGTTTTATTATTTGTTTACTATGCATTCCAAGATGAGCTCAGCTCTCTTCACTCTACACTCAGCTAACTCCCTCAGCCTCCTCCACTTGGGGCTGCAGAAACCTCAGCACCCACCACATCAATTGTGGACCTCACTGCCCTCCACTGGACTCACTCCAGTGTCTCCTTGTCCGTCGTGCACTGAGGAACCAAAAACGGCACAGCACTCCCAAGTGCTGACCAGAGAGGAAGAATCATCCTTGAGCCTGCTGACTACACATTTCCTGGTACACCCCAGCTGGAGTTGGCGTTCACTGAAGAGACAAACAGACTCTGCTGACTCCTCTTCCATCAGTGTCTATCCAGTTTTTTCTGCAAAGTGGAAAAGTTATCCAGTCGGCATTCAGCCTGTGCCACTGCCTAGTGCAAGGTAAGTATTTTATTTTATTTTACAAGCATATATATATGCATAAAGTTTCATTAACAGTGGTTTTGAAGGGTATTATCTACATTAAAAATAAAAAATCAAAAACAGCTTAAAATGCACTGAATTTGTGTTCTTCAGCAGTAAATGTAAGACCTTTGATGTACACTTCCAAATGCAAGGGAAAACAAGACTCTAGGAAAAAAAAAATTATTGCCCAGCCAAAAACAAATATAGCTTCTAAAATAGGTTTCTATTACGCCTTCCATCTTGAGGATTATCTAAGGATGAACTACAGTTTAAATAGAAGAACTTCCACCTGTTGTATCCTTAAAGCTTGGTTTTGGTAAGGGAATGCAATCTGACATAATAATAATAATAATCTTAATCATAATAATAATCTTTAATAATCAAAGTCAATCCTATCATAGTATTAGACTTTAATTTTCAGACTAAAAAATTAAGCTCTTTGAATAATTAGAATTGCTGTTTTTATAAGGCATGTGGATCAACTTGACCGTGGCAGTGAACTCTGCCTGCAAGGCAAAAAGAATAAACACTTCTACTCAAATTTGTCCATTATCAACTACATTTTCTTTAAAGTTTAAACACTTCCAATAATTTTTCTAGATTTATCACAGGGGAATTAGAACATAGAGCACACATTACGACTCTGAACTTCTGAAAATTTATGTGAATACTGACAGTACTACTCCACATCTCTCTAGGATTTTTGCATATCTGCCAAGTGGTATTACCACCATGAAGACTTTACTCAACCAGTGAAAGTGTGATGCTGAGGACTAAAGAAAAGTGATGTCAGATCTGATAAGACACTTCTTCAAACAGAAAAATCAATGACAGAACAAGCCTTTAGAATGAGCAGTAGCTTGACTGATACCATTCCTTTAAATCATCATTTAGGTAACAGATTTTTACAAATAAAACACAAATTAGATTAAACCTCTGTGCAAAGAAAATTAATTTTTGTTCCACTTAACTTCAATGTCAGCTACAAAAGTGCTGTTATTCCAAGGGTGTAAAAGCTTTGCTAAGAGCTCCAATTAAACCTGTACCACAAATTTAAACAGAATAATATATGAATATTATTTTATGACTGTCCTGGTATAAATCTTTGGTCAAGTAGCATTTCACAGGATCACAGAATGAGAGGAAGGGACGAACAAGGATGATAGAGTCGAACTCCTTGCCCTGCGCAACACCATTCCCAACAGTCCCACCAAGTGCCTGGGACTCTTGTCCAAATGCTTCTTGAGCTCTGCCATGGTTGGTGCTCCCCACTTCCCTGGGGAGCCTGTTCCAATGCCTAACCATGCCCTGGGTGAAGAAGCTTTTTCTGATACCCAACCTAAACCTTCCCTGACTCAACTTCAGGCCATTCCCTCGAGTCGTGTCACTGGTCACCAGAAAGAACAGTGCCTGCCCCTCCTCTTCCCCTCACGAGGAAGTTGTAACTGCAATGAGGTCTCCCCTCAGTCTCCTCCAGGCTAAACAGACTGAGTGTCCTCAGCCACTTCTTATGTGGCTTCACCTCAACGCCCTTCACCATCTTCCGTTACCCTCCTTTGGATGCTCTCTAACAGCTCAGTATCTTTCTGACATTGATGCAAGCAAAACCTCACACAATATTCAAGGTGAGGCCACCCCAGTGCAGAGCAGAGCAGAGCAGAGCAGAACAATCCCCTCTGTTGCCCAGCTGGCAGTGCTGTGCCTGATGCCCCCAATAGAGGGTTGGCCCTCCTGGCTGCCAGGCCATTGCTGACTCCTATTCAACTTAGAATCAGCCAGGACTTCCAAGTCCTGTCCCACAGTTGCTTTCCAGCCTCTCATTCCCCAGTCTGTCTGTACATCCAGCGTTACCCCATCTCAGGTGCAGAATCTGGCACTTGCCCTTGTTGAGTTTCCTATGGCTGGCGATTGCCCAGTCCATTTGTTCAGATCTCTCTGTGGGGCCTCCCCCACCCTCGAGGGAGTCAACAGCTCCTCCCAGTTTTGTATCGTCTGTGAACTTGCTCAGTGTCCCAGTCATGTGTCCGAGTCATTTTGAAGATGCTGAGAGCACAGGACGGAGCCCTGCAGAACCCCACTAGTGACAGGTCCCCAGTCTGATGTCCCTCCTGTCACTGTCACCTTTTGACTGTCACTGTCACCCTTTGTGACCCTGAGGCAGTTGCTCGCCCATCCCCTGGGTGTTTACCCAGCTGGGGGCTGAACATTTTGTCCGGAGGGACACTATGAGAGGCAATATTGAAAGCTTTACTGAAATCCAACACGATGACATCAACTGGCTTCCCTTGATCAGCTGGGTGGGTGACCTGCTCATGAAAGGCAATCAGGTTTGATAAGCAGGACTTTCCTCTCATGAAGCCATGCTGGCTGTGACCAATGACTGCATTGTCCTTCAGGTGGTTTTCAGCACCTCCCTGAATAATCTTCTCCCTAACTTTACCAGGCACTGAAGTAAGACTGATCAAAATGACTTCTTCTCCTCAAGTAATTTGTTGCATGTATTGCCTTAGAAGTAAAAGAAGAATACCGAAAGTTGCCTGAATTTATTATAATTTAATCAGATAGTCTAAAATTAATCATTAGCAAGTATCAATTGGCTGGTTCCATTGACATAAATGGTCTTGATTGGATAAAGCATCAGTTTCTAAGCACAAGCTACTGAAGCCAACAGAGCTACTGAAGTTCAACACAGACAGAAAAAATAAAAATAAATGAATAAAAAAAAAACCCTAGCACTGTTTGATATAACAACTTCAGAGCAAACTAACATTTATTCTGAGCTGTAGCTGAGTATATTTATGGGTACTGTGTTTTATCTCAGTCACAGTGCCATCTGGTGACTATTTATACTCTTATACATTTTAAATAGATGATATCTTTTAGGCTCATCCAACCACCTCATGTCATCCATTAACCTCCTCCTAAGTTTGATCAGCAAGTGAAGACAGGAACAGTTCTCTAGGAAATGGAATGATTCAAGATTTCCATTTTGCATGTTCTGGTTGTGAACTTAGAAGTTCATCAGGAACATACAGGACTTTAACCACTAAGGTATATGAATATTGCTATAAAATAATAAAGTTTGTATTGCTGGAAATTAAGAGAATGATCTCAAGAACAAGATACGTGGAAGGGTTTGGGTTTTTTTTGCTTTTCCCTGGAATTTGGCCTCTAAAAGCCAGCTGTGCAAGGGCAAAAGCACAAACTCCTTTTCAAGTCCCACTGCTAAAGTTACAACAGCTTTCATTGAAAAAGTGCTGGCAGACAAATAAATTTAGTGAAGATAAATCAGAGCATCAAGTATTAAATTTATTGATCAGCTTACTATGATCACATATGAAAATCTCAAATAGATTTCCCATGCTCATTACATATTTTATCTTTTTTAACAATTCATAGTAGTTATGAGCCAAGTTCTGACAATTTGATGAAGGCAGTAACATGGGAGAAAGATTTATGTTGGTGTTAACCTTTATTTTTACCCCTTCTGCAAACTCACAACAAATATTCTCATCATTATTTGCTCTTCACCCCTTCCTACAACAAAATAAGTGACAAGACTGTAATACATTGCATTTCTATAAAAGAGGAACACATACTATACCTGACAGTGGTTTTCCTTAATTTAAAGAATTCTGTAAGAAAAATGCCTGATTAGAAGCTAAGGCCGTATAGACAATTCCCCAAAACCCCCATGGCAGGGGGATTGGAACTGAAAGATCTTTAAGGTCCTTTCCAACCCAAACCCATCTATGATTCCATGCAGCCAAAAGCTGTCACATTAAGAAAAAGGCAGCATATTGGACACAAATTATAAGTAGACTTCTGTCTCTCCTTCCCCCTGGAATAAAAGGATTCTATGTAATATTACACTTATTTCAGGCTTTCAGCAGGCATAACCAACTTCATATGCAATAAACATGCATACCTGATGAGTTAGAAAATTAATTCATATTGTTGTTTCTTATGCTCACTGATACTATCTCAATTTCCAATCCAGTATCTCTTTTGTTATTAAGTATATTTACACAGAATCAAGTGTATAAAACATTAAGTATTACTTTTTCTGCTACCAGTACCAGTAATAACAAAATGTTTCAACTACCCCATAAGTAAAACAGTTGGGATGCTCAGAAAGAATAACTATTTCTTATTTTTCAGAATAAAAATGTGACAGAAGACATTGTTACATTCCATTTAGGGAAGAGCTTTCAGCAGGCCTGCTATTCACTGCATAACATAGGAAAGGCTGTTTTCCAGAACCCCAAATCCTCTTCTTCTAATAGTTTCACTGGAAGAAACTCCTCTGATTCCACACTCGATAAAGCAGAACTGTTCTGAAGATACTATGCAGGTCAACGATTTCTGATTAAATTTTCTTTCCATAAACCATATTATCAATAGTTTTGCCAATATTCACTGTTTTCTAGAAAGCACTTCACCCCCCAGAAGGTAGCAGTTTTGGTTTTTAAGGGTAAATACAACCTTCTCCTGACAACAACATGCATTACATTTGATAAACTGGAGGGAAAAAAGACCCAATCTTTCCCAAGTAATTGTGATTAAACTCATCTATTCTCTTTTGTTAATATTCCAGAGTGTCACAGAATCATTTTCTATTTACTTGAATGAATATTCATTAGAGAACTGACTGGAACTCATGTCCACCCCCCTCACGTGCTCATCATTTCAAACAAGCTCTCATCCAGGCTGGGCAGTTTGGTAACACTGCAGTGTCCTAGCCAGGAAAGGGCCTGAATTTGGATTTCTGGTGCATTGTATTAAATTCAAAAGGTCTCAGGATTGAGGTTTGCTCAGTTTGCTCTGAGTGACCTGGCTCCAATATTATTTTATGAGGTTTAGCTGCCACAACAATTTGTCCACCTGACCAGGATACTGTGTCCAGTTTGTTTTACTTGTGTGGGACAACCACAGCTTTACACATAGAGTTGCAAAAGGCAATTACTCTATGGTGAATGAGGTATTTATGAATGAGATAATTATGTGGTGTAAATAAAAAAAAGCCCTGTGTAATGACAGACACTTTGAGAGGTGGTTGCAGCAGAGTTGTACAGGCAAAAAACCCCAAGGGCTGTAAATCACTCACCAACAATCTGATAAAGAAATGCAGATACTCAGCTGGACAAAACCCTGGTCAGGGCTAACAACAAAAACAAATAACATCTAACACATACTGATTTGTATGTATGTGGTTCCTTGAAGTAACAAGGAACCACAAACCAATGAAGAAAAAGCAAGGTGTAAAAACACACTAAATAGTGCATCCTAGGAAAGAAACCACCTGTGCCATATTCCTGCCAATGAAGGACACTTCACCAGCACTGGGAAGAAACCAACCTCCACTGGAAGGGTAGGCATAATTTCTACCCCTTTTCCTATGCTAAGAATTCAGTGTGTAATAATTCCAATTGTATTATTATTCTTCCTGCAATGATTAAATCTGGACTAATAATGACTAAAAGTTTACAGTTTCAATACTAAATACTGTACTAATGCTAAAGGACTGGCTTAGCTATGTAAGATGCAACTTCCTTGTTGGCCGTAAAACAGTAAAGGGTGGCAATCAGGTGACTTCCAGAGGTGCCTCCCAACCTCAGCTATTCTAAGTCTGATTCTGTGAATGATGCCATAGAAATAAAAAGAGGGATAAATAATCAGATGACATTAGAATGTTTCCTTGAACTCCCTGTGTTGTGTTCTTCTGCCTTACTTTTGACCTACAGTTCTGCTATATTTGGGACAGATACTGTTCTCATTTTTGCTGTGCAGCTCCTAGCTAGTGAACACAACTCTGTAATGCAACTGCTAATTTTCCTGAATGAATTAGAACCTCAAAGTTCAAATTTTGTACTTTTACTTATGATTTACACCCTAACATTACACCAGTGATGACTGATGTTCAGTATACCCAGCACCATATATTCTCGAGACTCTTTCATGTACTGGTGAAAAATGCCACAAGGATGCTGCATATCACTCAAGAAAGACAGTAAGATGATAACACAACTACAAGAATACAGTGTGATTCTGAAAAATATCTTCCCATTTTCTCCTATTCAGCATTTTGACCCTGAAGTTCTTGGATGAAAAATGGCATGGAGCAACCCACACTAAAATGGCAAAGTAGCCTCCTAAGAGACTGTACTGCCCTGAATTGGGCTAAGGTCTTGAAAAGGAGACTTTTGATCCAAAATTACTGTGTTAAGATTCTGGGTCTTCTGCAGTCCTCAGAAATATTTATGACAAGAAAGAACAGTTAACAAAAGTCAACCCTTGAAGTGCACTTTTATAATGAGTGAAAAATCTATTCAAAATGCCTTTCCTGCTCAATTCAAGCTGAAGCACTCCCAGCAGTGCCCTATTACCAGTCTATTCATGTGCCAGGCATTAGCAGTCTGTTGTAACAAGAAATCTCCTCTTGACAAGAGGAAGTTACAAAATTTCATTCCAACTATGACATCCCAACCACCACCTATCATGTCAGCTTTACAATTAAAACATTCAGCACAGAACCTCAGTGTAAAACTTCAGTTCACAGAACTCTAACAGAGTGAGGCTTCATTAAGGTTTTCAGGACTTCCCAGAAGAAAGTGAAAAGAATCTTTCTACAACTACATGTATAGAACTCCATGCAATCTCTTACTCAGTGGAAATAAAACAGCCCCACATTCATATTAAACAAATAATGGTGGCTGGTTTAAATTCCATTTCCAAGTTAAAATCAAACAGGAACACTGGCAGATGCAGTCAGGCAGCAATTAAAACAGGTTTTTGAAAGTAAACAGGCTCAAATGCTTGACTTCAGCTTTCACCTAAAGAAGCATCTTCAAAAGTAGCACATTTTCAAGCATGTGTTAAACAGAAACAGCAGCAGTCAACTTTCCATTTTAAATGAACAAATTTGTAAACTTGTTTGGAAAGAAGTAAATTAAGAACTGACAAAAATGACAGCTGAAAGCGGTAAAACAGTCACGGTATTTTTTTTTTCTAAATATAAATCAAGTAAGACGGAAATATCTTCAGTTTCATTTATAAAAGCAAGTTCTATTTTTCTTTTTCAAAATCTACCTACTTGTATACAATTTTAACTGGCATCAATTGGTGTAAAATGGTTTTTCATACTGCCGAAGTTATAGTTCTCTTTTTTTAAATCTCCATGTTTATATACTATCTTAACTGGCATTAATCAGTTTAAACTGTGTTTCATAATGGTGAATGAATTAATTTTATCTTGCAGTTTCCAAGTTACTTGTAGTTCATGCGGCTCAAAACCTGAGGCACAGATTAGAACACTAAAAGCACCGATACATGTATTTAATGAAAGCAGTACAGTTTTCCAGGGAATACAGCATGGAATTATATGAAAAAAAAAGATGGGACACAACAAGAGAACATGAAGGCTACATCAAGCACCCCTCTAAGCTTAGTAACCAGCCAGCCTTCATTAATAGTCCTCAAAAGTAAGCACCTCCAAATGTCTCTGCTCCACACCTAAACATTTGTACTCACTCAGATTTATCTCCTGTGTGCTTACAAAGCCTTGCTTGCTTTGGGGTTTTCTTCCTGCAAACTCTGTTGTTGCATTTTTATATTACAGATCTTCAAACATTTGAGCAACTAAGGGGAATCACTAAAGGGTATCACAAAGTGTAAAACTACTTGGGCTTACAGGCTTAGCCTGGGTACTAAATAAATGGAGCTATTTCAATTCTTTTATGTAATGGAATCTAAGAAAAATTATCTTTCTGAACACTTTTCCATATTATGCAGACTGACTATTCCCAAATTGGTTTAGTGCATTATATTCTTCAGGTTTTTTCAAGTCTTAGAAATGTAGAAACTCGTAAAGGCCTTAAAACTGGTAATTTCAGTTTTTTCCATTAACATTATTCAAAACCCACCAGATCAAGTACTTTCAACAGAAACATAAATGTCTGCTGAAAAAGATCTCTTTTCTCTTATTTCTGGAGTTTTCCCCATCATTTCATGGTACCAACCTCCAATACACACATTCATAAAAGCCATTTTATTTAAAATACACACTCCAGTATGTGGGATATGAAAATAAACTACTTCAACAGAGTATGAACAAATCATCCAGATGAAACATTTGTATGTATTTATGACATAAGTTTACCATCCACAGTACAATCCACCTTGTGGTATTTAATTAATAGGAGGGAATCTGTCTAAATTCCATTTGTGAAATGTGAAACATTAAATATGTATTAGGAATTCCTGCTTGTATTATACTTCATTTTCTTAACTTAAATAAGGCTGAANATAAAATTAAAGTCTTTATGAGTAAATGTGGGGAAACTTCATTATGGTGGCATATTAAATAAAAGGCTTAACTTTAAATCAGATTTTTAAAGAAGGGTTCAGATTCCAGTAAGGAAAAAAAAAAAAAAAGAAGAAGAAGAAGGAAAAGGAAAAAAACTAAAAGTTGCTGCGATGCTGCGATAATTTAAGCT
>VZTN01036929.1:808-14903 GCA_013400515.1 Erpornis zantholeuca
CCGCCAGTGGGGGGGAACAGGGGGGTGACATTGATATGGGGGACAATGGGGTGACATCAATATGGGGAACATTGGGGTGACATCAATATGGGGGACAATGAGGTGACATCGACATTGGGGTGACATCTCCAGGGTGGGGGAACAGTGAGGTGACATCGATATTGGGGACAATGGGGTGACATCAATATGGGGAACATTGGGGTGACATCAATATGGGGGACAATGAGGTGACATCGACATTGGGGTGACATCTCCAGGGTGGGGGAACAGTGAGGTGACATCGATATTGGGGGACATTGGGGTGACATCGATATGGGGGTACAGTGGGGTGACATCTCCAGGATGGGGGAACAGTGAGGTGACATCGATATTGGGGACAATGGGGTGACATCGATATTGGGGACATGGGGGTGATGTTGATATGGGGGACATGGGGTGACATCTCCAAGATTTGGGGACAATGGAGTGTCCCATCCATCCTGAGGGACAATGGGGTGACACCTCCAAAATAATGGGGTGACATCTCCAATATTTGGGTACATTGGGGTGTCCCCTCCATCCTGAGGGACAATGGGGTGTCATCTCCAAGATAATGGGGTGACATCTCCAAGATCTGGGGACATTGGGGTGTCCCCTCCATCCTGAGGGACAATGGGGTGTCATCTCCAAGATTTGGGGACATTGGGGTGTCTCTTTCATCCTGAGGGACAATGGGGTGTCATCTCCAAGATAATGAGATGTCCTCTCCAAGATTTGGGGACCTTGGGGTGTCCCCTCCATCCTGGGGGACAACAGGGTGACATCTCCGACACAATGAGGTCACCTCTCCAAGGTGGGTGGACAATGGGGTGTCCTGTCCATCCCTGGGGACATTGGGGTGTCCCCTCCACCCTCCCAGCCCCGGGACACGTCCCAGTCCCATCCCCACCCAAATTCCCACCCGGACTCGTCCTGCTCCATCCCCAATCCGGGCCACGGGAACAGGGAGAGGCCGAGTCCCAGATCCCAGAACTATTTTTGGGGCCGTTCCCGGGGCGAGCGGAGGCTCCGGGGAATCCGGACGGAACAAGGGCACCTCTGGAGTGCCGAGTCCTTCCCAAATTCCGGCTCTCCTTCCCCAAATCCGCCTCATCCCGGCCTATTTTCCGCCGGTCACGGGCCCGGCACCTCTGGGAATCATCCCGGTATTTTTAGGCTCTGGATTTCTCCGTTACGCACGGAGCGCCGGGAGGGTTTTGGGAACGTGGATCCATCTGGAAAAAGGATTTAGGGTGGGTTTGGGGCCAGGACAGCGGGAAGGACGGGATGGATTCCGGTTGGAATTGGGAGGGGGAATCGCAGGTTCCGGCTCTGGAATGTTCGACTCCAGGCTGGATGGAGCTTGGAGAAATCTGGGATAGGGGAAGGTGTCCTTGGGGTGGAATGGGATGGGATTTAAGGACCATTCCCACCCAAACCATTCCATGATCCGATGATTCCATGGGGGGGGGGCGGGGCAACACCTGTAGCTCATCCTGCTGAAATCCCCGAAGGATCCTCCCGGGGATCCCAAAAGATCCTTTCCCACCCTTTCCCTGCTGGAAAGGTTCCGCGCAGGCAGGATTTGGGATTCCCATGGGATTGGAGCACATTCCAGAGGAAAAAAAAGCCAGGAAAGGGTCAAATCCCAGCGGCCGAGCTGGGAACAAAGAGCCCTTGAGTGGCTCCGGGCACATCCCGGCCGTGCCTGGCACCGGCGTCTCCATCGACATTCCCTGAATCCCATGGGCTCTTCCCATGATCCCAGCTCCGGCCACCACCCCATCCCTTGGATCAAGGATCAACTGGGAGCTGGGAATGGTACTGGGAGCACTGGGAGGGTTCCACCTGGAGGCAGCTCCATATCCACCTCCCTGTGTTTTAGGGATGGAGCTTGGGGTCATCTCCTGGAGCCGGGAACATTCCCCCCTGGATGCTCTGACGCCGGGAATTGTTTTTTCCCAACGGCGTGTGACGATCCCAACTGAAGGAAGCTCGGGAAAAGGAGGCTGTGGGAATTTGGGATTCGCTGGGGGTGGGGGGAGATGGGATCCGTGCGCTTCTCATCCCTTTTCCATCCACACCAAACCATTCCTGGGATCAGTGGGATCATCTCCGGGGTGGAGGAGCTGCTTCCCGAGCCCAAAGGGAATCCAGGAGAGCTGGGATTTGGGATAAAGGATGGAGGGGTGGGAAAGAGGGAATGGCTTCCCAGTGGGAAAGGGGAGCTTGGGGTGGGATGTTGGGAAGGAATTCCTGTCTGGGAGGGTGGGGAGGAGCTGGGCTGGAATTCCTGGATAAGCTGTGGCTGCCCCTGGATCCCTGGGAGCATCCAAGGAAAAGCTTGGAGCATCTTGGGATAGCGGGTGGTGTCGGGGTTGGGATGGGATGGGAATTAAGGTCCCTTCCCACCCAAACCATTCCCTTTCCATGATCCCTGTCCCTGGGAATGCCAGCGGCTCCCAGGCATCCCAAAGAACCTCCCCGGAGGGGCTCCCAAATCCCCCAAATCCTTGGGATGCGCCGGGTACCAGGAGGGAGGGAAGGGGCCAGGCAAAAGCGCGGTGTCGAGCGCTGATTGGTCAGAAATGACATCATCGGGGAGAGATAGCCAATGGGAAGCTGCCGGATTCTGGAGGCCCCGCCCCTCGCAGGGAAAAGGGGGGGGGGCAAAGGAGCCCCTCCCCCCTCCCCAAATCCTGGGATCCACGGGAGGAGCGGGAATGGGGCGGGAATTGTGGGGAAATAAATGGGGAATAAACATTGGGATTTGTGTTGGAAAGAGGGATAAGAATGGGAAAATGTGGGAAAAAAAATACGGGGGAAATGAGTCACAATAAATGTGAAATAAATGGGAAATTAATTTTTAAATCTACGCAAAAATCATCGAATAAATGTAAAAATTTATAGAAAAATAAATATTAATTTAAATTAATATAAATTTAAAATATGTGTAAAGTAAATATAAATGTATATTAGAAAATTAAAATAAACAGAAGCATAAAACCCAAGAAAAAGTAGAAAATAAACCTAAAAACTAAATACGAAAAGAAATTCAAGAGAAAATTAAAATAAATGGAAAAGTGTTGAAAGTAGAAAAAATAAGAAAAAATTAATATAAAATATAACACTTGAAATAAATAAATGCCAAAGATTAAATAAGTCTGAAATGTTTATATAAAATATAAATTACAGAATAAAATGGAAAACAAATATAAAAAGAGAAGTAATTTTTTTTTTAAATAAATAAGAAATTAGGTAAAATAATAATCAAAGCAAAGGTCAAAATCCAAGTAAGCAGAAAGAGAAATGAAAGGGAAAAAAGGAGAAAAATAAAAATAAGGATAAAAATAATAACTCATTTCAAACTTTTAAAAATATAAAAACGAAGGAATAAAAAGAAATTGACAATAAAAAAAAATTAAAATTTGCATTTAAAAATAAATTAAAAATGAAACCACGTACAAAATAAAAAATACAAATTAAAATGAACAAGAGAATTTAAATTAAAATTAAAAAATAATAAAAAAATGAAATAAAAATTGAAATTAAAAAAAAATAAAAATAAAAAAAAAGAAGAATAAATGAGACACTTCCAAGCAAGAATCTCCCTTTTCCCAGGTGGAATTCCCATTTTTGGGATGGAAAGGCAGCAGAGGAATCTCCCCACCAGCCTCTCCTCTCCTGGAGCTTTCCCCACATTTCTCCTCCAGCATTCCAGGGAAAAAGCTGGAAAAACTCAAGGCCTCACATTCCCAAACACATCCCAAGTTGGTGAGGATTCCAGGCAGTGCCAGGATTTTGGGAAGATGTCTGGGATATGGCACAGGGATGGGGAATGGAGATGGGATGGGAATGGGATCTATGGGATGGGAATGGGATCCATGGGATCAATGGGATCAGTGGGATGGAGATGGGATGGGATCAATGGGATGGGATGGGATCCATGGGATGAGATCAATGGGATCAATGGGATCAGTGGGATCAATGGGATGGAGATGGGATGGGATCAATGGGATGGGATCCATGGGATGGGATCCATGGGATGGGATGGGATCTGGGATATGGGATGGGATGGGATCAACGGGATGGGATCCATGGGATGGATGGCATGGGATGGGATGGGATGGGATATGGGATGGGATGGGATCAACGGGATGGGATCCATGGGATGGATGGCATGGGATGGGATGGGATGGGATATGGGANAGGGAGGGAGGGAGGGAGGGAGATGGGACAGTGGGAGAGGATGAAGATGGGATGGAAGAAGGATGGAGATGGATGGAGATGGGATGGATGGAGATGGGACAGTGGGAGAGGATGGAGATGAGATGGGATGGAAGGAGGGATGGATGGATGGAGATGGAAATGGACAGAGGGAGGATGGAAAAGGGATAGAGGGAGATGGGATGGAAGGAGGATAGGGATGGATGGAGATGGGATGGATGGATGGAGATGGGACAGTGGGAGAGGATGGAGATGGGATGGAAGGAGAGATGGACAGAGACCAAAACAGACAGGAGGACGGAAAAAGGGAGGGAGGGAGATGGGAAGGAAGAAGGATGGGGATGGATGGAGATGGGATGCAGGGAGGGAGTCGGGATGCTCCCACTGCTTTCCCTCCTTTCCCGTATCCAGGGATACGCCGTGGGAGGATCCCAGGGTGGCCCCCGCTCGCCTCCAGCTCCGGCGTCTCCCTTTTGTTTTCCCTCCTCCGGTCCTTGTTCCCAAGGAGCTTCCCGAGCAAATGGTGGGAAACCATGGAAACCACCCGGCTCCTGACAGAATCTGGGCAGGAAAAAAGTGGGAAAAAGGCAGGAGAAGGGCAGGATGGACCACTCAGCCCCTTCCCTTTCCCCAGGGAATCACCTGAAATCCCAAGGGCTCACCTGGATTCGGGGAAAAAGCCGTTTAGGACGGGATTAACTCCGGATGAAAACTCCCAAACTTCCTCCGCTCCCCAACACCAATGGCACATCTTCACCGGATTCCTGGAGCTGGGAATTCAGGGAAAAAGCCCCTCGGAGGGATAAAGCCCTGGGAGAAAGGGTGGAGGAGGTGGGATGCTCCCAGCGACGTTGCCATGGATGGTTTTCCATGTGGAGGGGGGGGTCACGCCCCCTTCTCCAGCCAAATCCCGTGGGATTTTTCCCATTCCAAGTGATGCCCGAAGAGGCTAGGCAGGAATAAGGGAATAAAGGTCAGGATTTATTTGAAACCTCCCTCCCCCTCCTGGTGGGGTTCTCCAGGTGCTTTTCCAGGAGAACCTAGCACAGAACCTAGAAAGTAGATTGTAGTTATTTTGGGTTTGTTTTTTTTTTAATTAGGTTTGGGAAAATCAATATTTTTTTCAGAGGAAAGCAAAGAAGAAACAAAAGGATTTATTTAACAAATGGGAAAGAAAAGGATAATAATGTTAAATAATTAAAATTTCTCGCTGCGGAGAGAAATTCGGAAGAGTTTTAAGGTTTTTTTTGTAGGGTGTGGGGTTGTTTTTTCCTTTGGAGCTGGGTCGGTGTGGAGGGCCTTCCTCCAGGCCGCTGGAAGGTTTTTCTGCGAGGTTTTGATGTTTTGAATCAGTTTAGAAGAGAAGAAGAAATTAAAAGTTTAGGGAAATCCAGGAATTTAATTTTCTGGGGGTCTTTTTTAGGAGAAATAGAGTCAAAATTTGGCTGGAAACTAAGGAAGCAGCAGCAGCAGCAAAAGAACAGAGAGAGAAGTGACCAGAGCAATTTGTGGTGATTTCCAATTCTTTTGGAAAAAGTTCGTTTGGGTTAATTTTTTAATTTTTTTTCATATTTAGTTTTAAAGGCACACAAAAAAATTCATTTCTGGGCCAAGAGCAGGTGACAGACATCATAAAATCACCCCCAGACCACCCAAAAAGCATAAACCAAAATCCTCTGGGAATGGGGGAAAGCCTGGGGGAACTCCATTGTTAGCCGGAGCTTTAATTAGAGAATTAACCCTAATATGCAAATGAACCGAACTCATTAAAGGGTGAAGAATTAATGGCCTGGGATCCATCGGGGCTGGATTCCCCAGGTGT
The DNA here is from genome assembly GCA_013400515.1 of Erpornis zantholeuca. Lineage (NCBI taxonomy): Eukaryota > Metazoa > Chordata > Aves > Passeriformes > Timaliidae > Erpornis > Erpornis zantholeuca. The sequence continues at coordinate 6,876 of VZTN01036929.1, forward strand.
GACCTTGGAAGGTCAGGAATAAAAATCCCGATATTTATTCCCTTATTCCTGCCCCGTCTCTGTTTTCAGGGAGCCACCCTGGGCATCGCAAGAGCCGGGATAAGGATCGCCATCCGCAGCAGGAATTCCTGGAAAAATCCCGGAAAATCCCCCAAATTGTTTAATTCCTTATTTATATCCCCCTGACAAGGCAATCCCTCACTCCCAAGGCAATCCCAGCCTGGATCCATAACGGAGAAGAGCGGGAAAATTTCGGGGATTTGGGAACAGAAGCACACGGGAAGAGTTTATTAACATTTATTACCGCTAAAAACCTGAGGAACTACAAACAAACAAACAAACATTCTTTTTATCCCTGCTGGTTTTTTTTTTTGACCCCCTCTGGAAAAGCACCTGGGAAACCCCATCGGAAAAGCTGGAAAAGCACCTGGAGAACCCCACCAGGAGGTCGGAGGCCATCCCTAGACTGGAATATCCTCATGGACACGGACCCGGAGCGGGCAAATCCGGAGCGTTTTGGCCTTGGAACCCCCACCCTGTGGCGCTCCCACGTAGAAATAAGGGAAGACGACCCCACCGAACTTCTCGTGGAAGGTGTAGATGTGGCTCCGGAGGTCGGCGTCGTAGAAGGACAATTCCCCCTCGGTGCAGTCCAGCTCCACCCGGATCCGCCGGAGGTTTCCCGGCGCCGCTTCCGAACGCACGGCGTTGGACGCCCGGCACTCGTCTTTGCCGGGGAGGTGGTAGATGTACCAGAATCCCGAGCGGGAATCGTGGTGGAAAGTCCAGTGGGAGTCTCTGTGGGGCCGGCACACGCCCACCCTCCAGTTGGTCAGCCCGCCCAGGTCCACTTCCCACGAGTGGAAGCCTTCGGAGAAGCCGCGGGATCCCAGGATGCAAGGGGCGGAGGTGAAGCGCTCCGGGTTTTCCACGGAGAGTTTGTAGCCGCGGTTGGAGACGCTGGAGAGGTCCTCGGAAACCGAGAGCCAGCCGGCGGCCGAGTTGGGATCCAGGCTGAACGGGACTGGTTGGGAATGGGGAGTGATTTAGGGGAAATTCGCAGCTCGGCTGGGATCCATCCATCTGTCCCTCCATGGATCCATCCATCCATCCATGGATCCATCCATCCATCCATACCTCCATGGATCCATCCATCCCTCCCTTCATCCATCCATGGATCTGTCCATGCATCTCATCCATCCCTCCACCCATGGATCCATCCATCCCTCCACCTCTCCATGGATGGATCCCTCCCTTCATCCGTCCGTGGATCTGTCCATGCATCTCATACATCCCTCCATCCATAGATCCATCCATGCATGGATCTATGGATCCATCCCCTCCATCCATGGATCCATCCGTCCCTCCACCTCTCCATGGATGGATCCATCCATTCATCCATCCTTCCATGGATTGATTAATCTGTCCATGGATTGATTAATTCATCCATGGGTCCCTCCCTTCATCTATCCATCCATCCATGGATCCATCCCTCCATCCACCCATCCATCCCTCCATCCATGGATCCCTCCATGGATCCATCCCTCCATCCATCCACCCACCCATCCATCCATGGATCCCTCCATGGATCCATCCATCCATGGACCCATCCATCCATCCATCTATCCACCCATCCATCCATCCCTCCATGCATCCCTCCATCCATCGCTCCCTACAGCTCNTGGACCCATCCATCCATCCCTCCATGGATCCATCCATCCATGGATCCATCCATCCATCCATGGATCCCTCCATGGATCCATCCATCCATGGACCCATCCATCCCTCCCTTCATCCATCCCTCCATGGATCCATCCCTCCATCCCTCCATGGACCCATCCATCCATCCCTCCATGGATCCATCCCTCCATCCCTCCATGGATCCATCCATCCATCCCTCCATGGACCCATCCCTCCATCCCTCCATGGACCCATCCCTCCATCCCTCCATGGACCCATCCATCCCTCCCTCTCCACGGATTTATCCCCAACCCACGTCACCACTCAGAAAACTCACATCCCAACATTTCCCTTTCGAGGTGAAAACACCTTGGAGCTCCCCAGTCCCCATTCCAGGCCCATCCCAGCTCCACGCTTCCCATCTTCCCAGACCCCACAACCACCCCTTTAGGGGTACGGATCCATCTCCACCTCTCCCATCTTTCCATCCCCTGGAAAACCCCGCTCCGGCTCTTCCCGGCTCCTCACCCGCGGTGATGGTGTCCAGCATCTTCTTCCACACGTTGTACTGGAGCGATCCCAGGTACTTGGCCACGTCCAGGAGCATTCCCGAGGGAACAGCTTCCGGCTGCTCCACCGTGCAGGCGATCCTAGGGCAGGGATTGAAAGGATCGGGATGGGGCTCAAGGTTCAGCAGGAGCTTCCCAACAGCATCCGGCATCTCCCAGACTTGTTCTCCCACAATTCCCACAAAATCTGGGGATTTAATGCTTCCCCCAAAACCCTGAAATTCCGCTTTGCGTCCCCCATCCTTCCCAGAGCCCCCAGGGGACCTCCTGGATTTGGAGGGGATGCTGGAATTTTCTTGGAGCAAGGACCTCACCCCATCCAGGCGGGAAAACCCATCCAGCCCCCAGGAAGGGCTCAGCCATTCCCAGATTCCCGCCGTGGATGCGGCGGGATCAGGACCTACCTCCGCTTGCGGTTCTTGTGGGTCTGGAAGAGAAAAGAGGAGACACCGGGAATCAGATCCCGGAATTCCGACAGAATTCCGCCGGAATTTGCTCGGGGAGGGGCGGGATTGCGNGTCCACCTTCCCGAATCCCCCCTCCCCCTGCCGCTCCAGCCGCGCCGATTCCGCCTGGGAATGGCGGCAGCTTGCTCCAGGCGGGAATGTCGATGCCTCCCGCCGGAGCACGCAAATTTCCTGGTGTCCCCTCCCAAGCAGCTCCAGTGCTCAGGGATTCTCTGGGATCGCTCAGATCCTGCTGCCCTTCCCAAATCCCTGTCCCTGTTTCCTAAATCCCCATTGTTCTCCTTTCCCGGGATGGGATCAGGGCTCCACCCCAGCTGCATTCCCAGAAAAGCATGTGCAGGATTTGGATTGGGATCAGCATTGGGAATCAATCCCACCTCTGGAGTACCCAAAATTCCCTGGACTTCCCCTTTTCTGGAGCTCTCCGAGCAGCTCGAGCAATCAGGGATTCTCTGGGATCGCTCAGATCCTGCTGCCCTTCCCAAATCCCTGTCCCTGTTTCCTAAATCCCCATTGTTCTCCTTTCCCGGGATGGGATCAGGGCTCCACCCCAGCTGCATTCCCAGAAAAGCATGTGCAGGATTGGGATTAGGATCAATTCCACCTCTGTAGAACCCAAAATTCCCTGGGTTTCTCCTTTCCTGGAGATCTCCAAGAGCAGCTCCAGCACTCAGGAAGTCACTGGGATCGCTCGGATCCTGCTGCCCTTCCCAAATCCTTGTCCCCACTTCCTAAATCCCTACTGTTCTCCTTTCCCGGGATGGGATCAGGGCTCCACCCCAGCTGCATTCCCAGGAAAGCATGTGCAGGATTTGGATTGGGATCAGCATTGGGAATCAATCCCACCTCTGGAGTACCCAAAATTCCCTGGACTTCCCCTTTTCTGGAGCTCTCCGAGCAGCTCGAGCAATCAGGGATTCTCTGGGATCGCTCAGATCCTGCTGCCCTTCCCAAATCCCTGTCCCTGTTTCCTAAATCCCCATTGTTCTCCTTTCCTGGGATGGGATCAGGGCTCCACCCCAGCTGCATTCCCAGGAAAGCACGTGCAGGACTGAGATTGGGATCAGCATTGGGATTGGGATCAGAATCAGGATCAATGCCACCTCTGTAGAACCCAAAATTCCCTGGGTTTCTCCTTTCCTGGAGCTCTCCAAGAGCAGCTCCAACACTCAGGAATTCACTGGGATCGCTCGGATCCTGCTGCCCTTCCCAAATCCTTGTCCCCAATTCCTAAATCCCCATTGTTCTCTTTTCCCGGGATGGGATGAGGGCTCCACCCCAGCTGCATTCCCAGGAAAGTATGTGCAGGATTGGGATTGGAATCAGGATTGGGATCAGGATCAATCCCACCTGTGGAGCACCCAAAATTCCCTGGACTTCCCTTTCCTGGAGCTCTCCGAGCAGCTCCAGCACTCAGGAATTCACTGGGATCGCTCGGATCCTGCTGCCCTTCCCAAATCCTTGCCCCCACTTCCTAAATCCCCACTGTTCTCCTTTCCTGGGATGGGATCAGGGCTCCACCCCAGCTGCATTCCCAGGAAAGCATGTGCAGGATTGGGATTGGGATCAATCCTACCTCTGGAGCACCCACATTCCCTGTACTCCCCTTTCCTGGAACTTTCCAAGCAGCTCCAGCACACAGGAAGTCACTGGGATCGCTCGGATCCTGCTGCCCTTCCCAAATCCTTGTCCCTGTTTCTGAAATCCCCACTGTTCTCCTTTCCCAGGATGGGATCAAGGCTCCACCCCAGCTGCATTCCCAGGAAAGCATGTGCAGGATTGGGATTGGGATCAGCATTGGGATCGGGATCAGGATCAGGATCAATCCCACCTCTGTAGAACCCAAAATTCCCTGGGTTTCTTCTTTCCTGGAGCTCTCCAAGAGCAGCTCCAGTGCTCAGGAAGTCACTGGGATCACTCGGATCCTGCTGCCCTTCCCAAATCCCTGTCCCTGTTCCTAAATCCCCATTGTTCTCCTTTCCTGGGATGGGCTCAGGGCTCCACCCCAGCTGCATTCCCAGGAAAGCACGTGCAGGATTGGGATTGGGATCAGCATTGGGATTGGGATCAGAATCAGGATCAATCCCACCTCTGTAGAACCCAAAATTCCCTGGGTTTCTTCTTTCCTGGAGCTCTCCAAGAGCAGCTCCAGCGCTCAGGAATTCACTGGGATCACACTGCCTTTCCCAAATCCCCATCATTCCCAAATCCCCACCGCTCTCCTCTCCCGGGATGGGATCAGCGCTCCACCCCAGTGCCCATGCGGGATCGGGGTCAGGATCAGGATCGATCCCAGCTCCAGGAGGGAGCACGCACCTCGTTGTGCCGGGAGATGGATTCGTAGGAGCGGCGCACGGTCCCGAAATCCTTGGCCTTATCCCGCAGGGAAGATTCCATGTTCGCCAGCTTGGCCTGCCGAGGAGGAGACACCCTCAGGACTCCCCCATTCCCGGGATTTCCCGTGTGGATAAACACCCACCCCGCCGGAGCCTGGATCCTCGGGCAGCCGGGAGGAAGAAGATTCCATAGGGAATCTTCCTCTCTCTTTTTTTTTGGGGAAGTCCAATCCCCGCCCATCCCCATTCCCATTCCCGGGAATGCCGGCCAAGCTTTTCCCGCCGCGTTTGAAATCCGCCTCGTCCCGGCGGGATGAGTCAGGGCAGCACCGGCTGTTTTCCAGCGCGTCCTGGCAGCATTCCCAGCTCCTGGCTGCATCCCATCTCCTCCTCCTCCTCCTCCTCCTCTCCTCGGCTGCCTCCCTACCCCCGTCCCTCCATTCCGTGGGAATTGTGCAACTCCCAAATCCCAACGCCGCTCCCTGGAATAACCGGCGCGGCCGGATCCGGCCTTGGGATCAAGGAACCCCGGGAATGCTCCAAACCGCTCCCGCTCCCCCCTTTTCCCGCAGGATCCGGGATGGATAATTAAAACACCGGATAATTAAAAGGCAGGGGAGCATCCAGCAGCCCGCCACATTCCCGCAGGGAAGCGTGGCTGCCTCACCCCAAATCCCGCCCCGACCAAATTGGGGACGCGTCCCGATTTTTGGGATGCCGCTCCCTGCCCATCCACCCCCATCCCCTTTTTCCCGCCGCATTCCCTCACCCTAAAATCCGCCGCCGCTTCCTGCACCGGCTTCATCTTGTGCCCTTCGTGCTGCTTGGAATTCTGGCAGGCGAAACACGCCAGCTCCTTGTCCTCCAGGCAGAAAAACTTGGGCTCCTCGTGATGGATGGGGCAGAGAGCGGCGCCGCGGCTCTTGCGCTGCCCTTCTTCCTTCAGGATCATCTCCACCAGGTTGTTGAGGGTGTGGTTGACGCGGAGATCTTCCAGCGAGGAATTCTCCTTGCACACGGGACACGCGTGGCGCCGGTTTTCCCAGGATCGGCTGACGCAGCCCTTGCAGAAGTTGTGGCCGCAGGAAAGGGTCACGGCTTCCCGGAAAGGGTCGTAGCAGATGGGGCACAGCAATTCCTCCTTCAGGTTGGGGATGGCGGAGGAGGAGGAGGACGGAGCTCCCGAGGTGCTGGAGCTGGGATCGGCTCCGTTTTCCATGCTGCGGGCAGGGACGGAGCAGGGATTTTTTTTTTTTTTTCCAAGCTGTTCCCCCCGACCGGGAGGAACAGCCTCCAGCTTTGCTGATGCAACCGCTCGGTTTCCTGCCGGTGACTCAGCCACCGTTCCCTCCCGCCCGGTGACACCGCCCCGGGGCCGCCGCTGCCGGGGGAAGGAGAGGGGCTCCGGGCCGCGGCGACGGCGATAGAAGTGGCCGGGACAACCTCAAGCCCCCGGGGCCGGACAGAGAATCTCAGCCTGGACGCACCCCGGGGGGAGCTCCGGTTTTCGGTTCTGGACCCCCGTGGCCCGGTCCTGATCGCCAAACTCGGGGCTGCTCCGGTTCTCGGACCCTCAGCGCCGGGGCTGCCCCGCTCCCCCAAAGTCGGGGCTGCTCCGGTGTCCGGTTCCGGACCCCNGGGGCTGCTCCGGTGTCCGGTTCCGGACCCCATATCCCGCTCCCCCAAATTCGGAGCTGCTCCGGTGTCCGGTTCCGGACCCCATGTCCTGGTCCCCCAAACTCGGGGCTGCTCCGGTGTCCAGTTCCGGACCGCCATATCCCAGTCCCGCTCCCCCAAACTCGGAGCTGCTCCGGTGTCCGGTTCCGGACCCCATGTCCTGGTCCCCCAAACTCGGGGCTGCTCCGGTACCCGGATCGGCTCTCCCGGGGCAGTCCCGGTGCCCGGTTCCGGACCCCCATGTCCCGGTCCCGCTCCTCCAAACTCGGCGCTGCTCCTGTGCCCGGTTCCGGATCCCCATGTCCCGGTCCCGGTCCCCACCTCCGGGGTTGCTCCGGTGCCCGGATCCGGCCCGTCTTTCTCTCCTGGGGTATCCCCGGTGCCGGACCCTTTGACCCGGGACCCTGACCCTCTCCCCGCCGTTCTCTCCCGGTGCCCGGACCTCAGGACAGTCCCGGTTCCTCAAATTCGGGGCTGCTCCGGTGCCGGTGTCCCCCAAGCCCCCGGGTGTCCAAACCTCCCAATCCCGGGGCTGCGCGTGTGCCGGGACCACCCTCATTTCCCGGGACCCCCCACTCCCGGTGCTCGGTCCCCGTTTCCCCTCACCCCAGCACAGCTCCACGTGGCATCCCGGTGACTCCCAGCCCTTCCCGGTACCGGGGTTGCCCCTGGGCCGCGTCCCCGGTACCGGAGGAGGTTTCTCACCTGGCGTTGCGCACCTGGCACCGTTTGCAGCGCTCCCTCCTCCGGTGCAGGCGGCGCGGGGGACTCGGCTCTCCTTCCTCCGACATCCCGGTATTCCCGGTTCTCTCGGAGGGCGGGGCGGGATGCGAGCGCTTAAACCGGAGCTCCCGACGGGGGGGGGCGGTTCCCGGTTCTGACCCGGCCCCTTCTCCCCTCCCCTCCCCGGAGCCGCTCCCGCGGGGTTCAGCGCTCCCCGTGTTGATCCCAGCGGGAATTTTCGGGATCCTAGAGATCCCCCATGTCCAGTTCTCCCTTCCCCCTCTCCCCTCTGGAAGCTGCTCCGTTGTTTCCTTCGGGAATGGAGTTCCGGGGATTTTCCAGAGGCAGCGTCCGCCTGGCGTGGTGCCCATTCCCGCTTTTCCACACTTTTCCTCCTCTTTTCCACACTTTTCCCAACTCTTTCCCACCCGCTCCAGCATTCCCAAGTTTGTTCACGTTCCTGGGAGTCACGTGGTGCCCCCTCCCCACCCCCCCCCCAAAAAGAAATTCCCTCGCTCCACGGGAACCGCGAGAAATCCCAAAATTATCCAAGAAAAGCCAAACAGAAGGGAAAAA
>VZTN01036930.1:0-24129 GCA_013400515.1 Erpornis zantholeuca
CCGCGCCGCGTCCCGCACAGCCCGGCTCGGGAGGTGGACAGGCTGGCCATCATGACCCTGGTGGGTATCCACGGCCTTCGGGTTCCTCGCAAGAGCCTTCCTTTTCTCTAGGAAATGGCGTGCTCCATTGCCCCTTCCTCTCTGCTTACTCGGCTGTGTTTTTCCTTTCTCTAGGTTTTTCTACTGCTTCCTTTCAACTTCTATAAAAGGTGTAAGATACATAATGATTAGGAAAAACGTTCAGAGCTCGAGTCTATTATTTGGTCAACATCTCGTGCCTAAGTATTTGTTCCTTCTGTTGTTATGGTCTTTCTTCAGACTCCTCTTTCTAGAAGAAATAATGTTTTCTTTTCAACCACTTTCTCCCTCTGCTTTAAACTTTATTTTTAGCAGTCTACTATTCCACTAAACACCCAGCTAAAAAGTGATTTGCACATTAATCTTGAAGATGGTATCACTGCTGTTTGAATATTAATGAGTGCTAGTGTCCTGTTTTAGGCTATTAAAGCCTGACAGGTAAAAGAAATATCTGTTAGACCTTGTAGGTGATAAAGTAGTTTAGTCTTAGGAGTTCATAGCAGAGTCTTAGGAGTCTCTTAGCAGAAAAAGATGTTTTTCTTCTTTTGACATTCCTATGACTGCTTAGGAAGAGTAATCCTTCTAGGAGCTGCTTTATGTCTGTAAACACATCTCTAAAAATAAGGTACAAAATTTCCCCTTTCTTGTTTTTACAGAAATGTTAAATAAAATGAACAGTTAAAACCAAGTATTTCAGCTAAGTAATTTTGCTGGCTTTCTAAAATTAATGTGTACGCATACCAAAAAGTCTTATTTTTTTCATAAAAGGGAATAATTTTGCCTTCTTTGAATTCAAATAAAAATCATTGTACTAGCTCTAGCAATATATCCAGGGTCAAGCAGTCTTCTTCTAAAAAAAGCTATCAAAATTCAGAATGTGGAGTGCTCTATCTTCTAACATTTCACAATAATTAGTTAAGCTAAATACTTCTCATGCAGAAAACCATATACAAATTTAAGTAGCTCTTTTCCCCAAAACTATATTAGGAGAATGTGTCTTGTCTGAAATCCAATGCAGTTGAAGAAAAGTGAACTGTAATTAAAGTTCACTTTAGATCATAATTGTGCATTGAATTCACTTGATCTGTTGTCTGCAGTTGTATTTGATGGGTTTTGTACCTGGCAACTGAACTTGTGTAAGCTTGAAATCAAGAATTGCAGAACAAGAGCTTTCTAAAAACTTTTGGAAGAGCTATCATGAATTATTAGACTGAGTTCTGCTTGTGTCTTCCAGTGTTTTAATAGGGAGTTGCATTAGTTTTTGATCATGTAGGCAAATTAGCTTAATGCCAGTGGTTAATGAGTGGCAGCTCAGTCAGTTGAAAGCCCCTTGTGATTAAAAAGCATCAACATGATAAATGGTGAAGCCTACAGCTCTCTTGAGCAGTACTTGTGGGCAGTTCATTCCATGTGGTGAACATTTTCATTTTCATGCTCATCAGATTTAATGGATGAAAGATCCAATAAGGGTAAAACAAGTCTGCAGTGCTTTGTCAAGAACTTGACGAGGAACTAGATCATCTTTAAAGGTCTCTCCTATCATTCTGTGAACTTATGATTTATTAATGTGGTACTCTACAGTCAGATTGAACAAAGTTTTCCATATTAATGCTGCAAAATTTACATGTATTCTAAATCAGAAGCAATTAAAAGTTGTCCTTTGTGGAAGGGAAACAGCATCCCTCCCCCCTGTCCCACTTCAAAGGGGATTGACTTTATTTTTGGTTGCAGCCTTTGAAAATAATGAGAGCTATTAAACAAATTACCTACATTTTAACTTTTGTCAGCATCAGTCTGAATAAGCTGTTTATGGAACTTAGGGTTGCTGCCTTGCTCTGTGCACTGGCAGAGGTGAGCACTCCCTGGGGAGTGAGTCCAGTGGATGGAGGATAACATAAAAGCAGTGGTGAATTCCTGCTCAAACATTCCAGCACTTGAAAGTTGTAAAAAAGAACAGAATCCTGTTACTGTGTGGAAACGAGCTGTGGTTGGCACTCTTTCACATTAATGAAGTTTTGGCTGCTTTTTGTGCAGTGTAGGAAGCAGCTGCAGGGATCCCTAGGCTGTGAGGAGGTACAAGTGCAGCTGGTTTATTAAGGCTGCTGTGGCTGACCTGGCAATTCAAGGCAGGGCCTCACCTTCTCAAAGCAACACCTTGCACCCCCAAGCACTGTAGTGGGGTTTTTTTGCTGCACATATTTTGTGCTAATTTGCCTACGGTCCCATTACACTCAAACATTTCTGGTACTTTGGTAGATAACCAGCTCTAAGTGTTTATTTTTTGCTTCCTTTTCCTCACTTCAGGGATACAGTGAAGTAATCTGTGATTTAAGGAGTGCTTCATACCCAGTATCTCTCTGTGCCATTGTTGTAATTGTTGTTTATATTCTCCCTAAGATGTTTTGTCTGTACTAGTTGTCTCAGTTTGTGCTACAGTTTACAATAAATACAGCTTTTCCAAATTTCTTTTCTTTGCATGCGTCTGTCAGCCTAGTGATTTAAGGAAACACCGTAGAAAGGTAAAAAATCTTTAGTTTATTTCATGGTGTGCCCCTTCATCTCCTTCCCTGTCCCCAAACTCAATAGATAACAGGAACATAAAGCATTTGCAGGGTAGCTCTGCAGAAAAACCAAGATTATGGTTCATCATTTTAGCCTAAGTGTGGGTTTGTTTTGTGGGTTTTTGTGTTTGTTTGCCTGTTTTTGCTGGTGTGGAGGACTGTTGTGCTGCTTTCTGTTTGCAACCACTGCTTTGCAGTCTTCATGCATCAGTGTTTAATTTTAAAAGCTGCCAGTGCACACACAAATAAGTTATTTTTTTTGTTACTCAAATTTTTGTAGCCACAGGTGTGTGGAAACTGACTTCACAGAGTCAGTGATCTTGCTAATAATTCTCTTCACAGGTCTCCTAGTTTCTCTGTCTTTGCACTTGCTTAAACTGGGGACAGGTATATTAATTTTATGGTGCTGAAGGCATTACTTTAGTTCTTAGCCCTATAAATGAATAAAAGATAAGTGCTACTTTCTCATTTCAATAGCTAAGATTGAGTTTAGTGGTTTGTCACTGAAGGTAACAAGAAATTCAGAAAGAAATCAAGCAATAAATAGGCAGCTGCAGAATGGTAAGAGCAAGAGTGATTCTTGAACACTGAAATAAGATTCTTCCTTTCACTATTTTGTGTAGTGTTTGCCTTCATGTTTCAGCATGGCCCCTGAAATTTTCCTTCCTTTTCATTAGTCTCCAGCTTCCAGAGAAGAGGTACGAGATGACAAAACCACCATCAAATGTGAGACATCCCCACCTTCCTCTCCTCGGTCTCTGCGTCTGGACAGAGTCCAGAAAGGAGCTCTGCATACAGTGAGCCACGAAGATATCAGGGACATTAGGAAGTAAGTGGCTGGGAATCACTCAGACCTACCAGCAGCTCAGTGCTCCACAGCATCAGAGTAAAACCCCCAAACTGCAGAGCTGTTCAGCCTGCAGGATTTTAGTCTGGGTGTTGAAGTGTTTCTCAAAAATCAGGCGTGTGAACACACACTGCGTGACTGTGTTACATAAATATTAAGAATGTAGGTTTTGCTAATGCTAAGAAATGGCTTCATGGGAATTCTTTTGATACTCCAAGTCTGCATTAAGTTTGCTTCATGTTTGGGAAATGAAAAATGTAACTTTCAGCTCTTTAAGGTGTAATTTAGCTATAAATTGAGAAATAATTTGCAAAATGGCCATCATTTTGATTGACATATACTCTTTCCAAAGTACCTAAGTATCTGAGATGGATTCCACTCACATATTTCAAACTTTGTCTGCCCCTTTCAGTCAGGAACTTGTGCTGACAACATTTCTTTTCATAACTCATAAAAGCTGAAATTAGATGTCATTAGTGAGTTACTGTGATTAGCTCACACAGAACCCTGAACTTATCTCTGCTGAATTTGTTGACTAAAAGTCAATTTATGACTTTTTTTGGTACAGTTCAACAGGTTCACAAGATGGGCAAACAAGTAATCCTAGCAGCAGTAACAGCAGCCAAGATTCCCTTCACAAAGCCCCCAAAAAGAAGGGGATCAAATCCTCCATTGGCCGCCTGTTCGGCAAGAAGGAAAAGGGACGGCCTGGACAAACAAGCAAGGAAGCTCTAGGCCAAGGTTGGTTTGCTTTTTCCTTACACAGTGAGAGAGATGAGCTTGGGGGGGTTGGTTTTGCACATTTCTGATCAGAAATAGTGCAGAGGATTGAACTGAGAGTGACTTGAGTTTGGGGTTCTTTTGTAGGTGGCATGGGAGAAGCAGATGGTTCCTCTCAGGATGCATTGGGTATCAGCAAACTTGGAGGTCAGGCAGAGAAAAACAGGAAAATGCAGAAAAAGTGAGTTAACAAATATTTTTAATCCTGTGTTAATCATGTATTGCTTTGTTTAAAAATGCTGTGGTTTTAGTTTTTAGTTTTGTTTTGGGGTATTTTTGCCTAATATGGTGCTATGGTTAATAAGCCTCTGTAGATTTATTTTTTGTTACTGTTTTTCCAGAACATGAATAGCAGCATAGGTCATGGTAAGTTTGAAAGGAATTTAAGCTGAAAACTTCCTATTGGACTGCTGTAATAAAGGAATTTGGAGATAAAAGTGGACTCTTATCAAATCTCCCCCCAATTTATTATATTTAATATCTGCTTTGGGAGGGATTAAATATAATAAACTATAAATACCTTTAATTCAAGTGGGAGATTTCCCAAAGTTACTCTTGGCTGTTCTTTGCCCAGAGTGTGAAGGAATTGACAGAAGGGAAGCACAAGTTGCTGTGTGCACACATCCCTGTATATGAACTTGCTGGCTTCTCTCTGTCCCTTTGTGTTGGAGCTGCTGAAAGCTTCTCTCTTCATTAATTTTTTCACTTCATTTAAAATTGTTTGCTGAAATGGTTTTCCTTGCACCATATAGCCCTGATTTCTTCTATTTTTTAAATCATTTGTGACTATTCCTTTTTTATGCACCTCGTATGCAGTTACCTTTTCCTAGTCATGAGAATTTTATCACTGTCCCAGAAAATCTTTAGTTCACTGCTCACCTTTTGCGTGCTTTGTTGTTCCCAGACTTAAAAGAGATGAAGCAAAGACTAATCATAAGTGAAAAATAGATATTGCTACTGGTAGAAATCATGACTTGATGCTTATATGGTAATACAGGAAACACTCATATTTATATAAGTAGGATCAGGCATTCCTTGCATTTTTTCCCCCAATGCTGAGCCATATACCTTAAACGTCTGCTGCATCTGTTCTGTTCAGCTGTCAAAACACTGATGAAGATCAGACTTTCCTTGTCTTCTGAAGACAGACTGTAAATGTTGAAAAGAAAGGGTGCTAATTTTCCCTTTGAGAGGGATTTCTTGCAGTACCTAAGTTCTGTTAACTAATAAGAATAATGCCTGGTGGCTGCTAATGAAAACCAGCAGTGTGTTGGTTTGAAAAGTCAGAATGGAATGTGGGTTTGTTTGGATAACAGAAGGCTCAGCTGTTTTTCTTCAGACTGCTACACTGAAGGCAATCATACATTATTATGGATCTGGTATTTTCCCTTTTTTACAGTGCTTTAAAGTCATACCACATCTTGGTTGAATAAACAGTTTTAGCCTGGTCATATCTGAATAGTGGTAAGGTCTGTTCTTTGAGCAATATAGGTATTTCTCAATACCAGCCACAAGTAAAACAATCCATTCTGCCTTGCTTTAAGAAATGCAAAAAGTGCAGTTGCAGATAAATTATGGCTTTTCTTGTAAACATTCTGCTTTTCAAAAATTTACTGAGATTACTTAAAGTGTAATTTATGGCTGCATGTTGTAGGCTGCTTAAAAGGCAGCTGTCTATATTAAACAAATGAAAACTTTTAGTTTGGGATTGCCTTCCCTAGCTCTTCCAGAGACTCTCTCATCACTTCCAGAGCCCCTTTAGGTACTGGAAGGGGCTCTAAAGTCTCCCTGGAACCTTCTGTTCTCTACCACTCAATTAAATTAATACAATCTAAATCTATCATTTGAAAAATCCCAGTAAGATGCTTTCATGCAGCTGTCTCAGAATCTTGAGGAGTGTTCTGAACATGGGAAGCAATATTATCACAAGGGGTCAAAGATCCCTTGCTGCCTTCTTGAGATGCTCCTTATCAAAAAGTGGTAAAGCTGCCCTGAATTGCTTTTCCCTTTGATATTGGAGGAGGCTGGGTTAAAACAAATTCTGACTGTTTGCTTACAAAACCTTGTATTCAGCAAAAAGAATTCCAGCTACCTGAATGCTTGGAGCAACGACAGCTCATTCTATTTATAGCTGTCTCTAATCCCTATTTGCTCATTTATCTTTCTGATTTCTGCTTGCCTGTGCACAAACAGGCTGAGGGCAGTGTTCAGTGTCTGCTAACAAAAACCTATTTATAGTTGCAGAATTAATTTACAGTATACATTATTTGTCTGGTTTTTGTATGCCTTTGAGTTCAGTTTAATCCTAGTTTTATATTTGTCCTTCATGATTTTATTTTCCTTTTGTTTACCGTTTGATGTGGTAGTGCAAAATCAGGGTAAGTTTGTATTTATTTTTTTAGGATTGTTGTGCTAGTATGATAAATCTCGTTTGGATTTTTTAGCAATATATTAAAACCTCAATCCTTTCATCAAAAAAAGTCTGATCATGAGAGGAAATATTCAATTCAAAAGAATATATTATGAATATGTGTTGCTGAAACAAATCCAGTGTCACCTAGTTCAGTGTGAAAGCTAGCTCAGTGTCTTGTCTTAATTTGCATGGTGTGAGCTTTTATAGTGGAAATATTAAACCCTCTTAGATTAAATTAGTTTTGTAATCCAGGATTTGAAAATTGTAGTAGGTGTTTGTGTTTCCAAGGTAGATGCATTTCTGTAAAACTGTTGTTTGGTGTTTACTAAGCCTAAGTTGTTTTTAGTGCTGTGTTCATCTGTGTGAGCTGTAGTAGTGACTGTGTTTGCCACAACTGTGTTTGTGCTTTTCTGTGTGCAGCACAACGAAGTTAGTACTGTATTCAGCAAAAAGGAAGGCAACCCTAAATTTGAAGTAACTCTCACACACTAAACACTTACTACATCCCTGAACTCAGTCTAGAATAAGGATATTAACTTTCCCCTGCTGTTCTGCCTATTTCCATTTCATGTTTTACAACTGTTGCTTCTCAGTTTTTATGCCCTGAAGCTCTGTCACTTCCATCAGTATCACTCTCTTCCCCACACTGCAGTGTTTACTGCGTTCTGAACTTCTTCCAAATCAGTCCTCTTCAGTTCCATCCAAGAAATCTGGGATACAGCATTCCCCTCTGGCTACAAGCTCTGCATGTATCCATTCCCGTGCTGTCTTAATCCAGTGACAGAGTGAGGTTGCTCCAGGCTGCTTTGTTTTCCTTGTGGGGTGAGTGAGTGCTCTCCTGCCAAGAGCCCTTCTGAACACAGATCCTTCACACAGTCTCTAGAGGGTCTTGTGCACTCCCTGCTGCATCAGGCACCCCCTGCAGCTTTGACATCATTTCTCACTCCCTATGACCACAGCTTTTGTCCTCCCCAGCTGCTGTGAGGTGCCTCTGGGACGTGTCTAACAAGCAGCCTCCCCCTCTTGCAGCAGCGTGCTTGGGCTCCTGTTCCAAGGGAAGCTCAGCCAGGCTTTTTATTAAGTCTCCAGACATCAATCCATTGTTTTTGTCACCTAGGAGTTATTCCAGAAGCCAGCTACTCTTTTGGCATCCTTTTATCCTTCACAGGGCTGTGAGGTGTTACACCACCTGTTATAACACTGCTGACACCACTGCACTATTTTTTTCCTCAGAGATATGGGGCTGGATTTTTGGATCTTTGAGTCTCACAGCTCAACCATTTCCTAGCTGGTATGATGGTTGGGCTGTGAGACTCAGTTGGCCTGGCAGTTGTGATCTTTCAGGGATCTGATCCCATATTCCTGGAATGCAGTGAGTGTCTTGGTGGAGTTTGAAGGGAATAGTGGGAAAAGGGAAGTTCTCTGCCATAGGAAAAAAAACACAGATGCATCATTTGCAGATGAATGCATCTGCTTCTGAATTTTTCCTGTGAGTTGTTTTGTGCCTGGGCTACATCTTGAGCTTTCAGGTTAATGATTTCCTGTGCAAGCAAGTTTTTTCTCTCTTACTGCATATAAACAAATCCTGCAATTAATTTTCCACTTCATGGTTGCTTTTCTCTTTGGATCTGTTGAATAATTTCTGCATAAAGTAATCTCATAAACATTTTTTTCTTTGTTTCTATTTCTATGTGTTTTTCTCCATCACACAATTATTTTCTGCCTACAATATCACCATGAGTTTCAAGTTTGCATCCTAGCCTCTCCTTACATTTTTGATGTATTCCTTGTATCCTACTCCAAAGGATTCGCTGTTTCATGGTTACCATGAAGTATACAAGAGA
Source organism: Erpornis zantholeuca (assembly GCA_013400515.1). Lineage (NCBI taxonomy): Eukaryota > Metazoa > Chordata > Aves > Passeriformes > Timaliidae > Erpornis > Erpornis zantholeuca. The sequence goes on from VZTN01036930.1 coordinate 8,524, forward strand.
CTTACAAAACAACCAGAAAAGACACTGATATTCTCTGAACTCCACACTACTCAACCACCAAAAAGGAAGGCAAAGACACCAATTTGGAAGCTAAAGTACTTGGAAAAAATGTTGTGTTCCTTTCTGGCAAATACAGTATTAAGCATCTTATTCCGTTTCTTACTGAGCAGTGTTTCATAATACCTTACTAATTTATTTTTCTAATTTTTAAATCTTTAAACAACAAAGAGAAGCAGAACTGAATGTGTTCAGGGATAATTATTTGTGGAATTGGTGTAACGTGTTCCACAGTAGAGCAGGGAAATAGCTGATCCTTTATTCCCAATTTAGAAATATATATACCTTTTCGAAATGTACAGATATAAGCTTTTACAGTCTTCTTTGTTAGTGAAATTCAGCAGTTGAGCTGCTGACTGCTGAACATTGTTCCACCTTAATGGATGGATCCTAAAAGGTTCCTAGAATGATGGATCCTAGAATGATTATTTGTAACCAGTTGTCTGGCAGTCCCTTCCTTCCGCTCCTTTTCCCATTCCTGGGAAGCACATTTGATTAGGATCAATTACTGGGAGGTTCTTCCAGAGCAACAGGAATTCACTTGGTGTGCAGGTGAAGAAGTGCTATCTCTTGATAAAGCAGTTGCTAGTATATTTATTACTTCATTGATTGCTTTTTAATGTTTAGTTTCCTACCAATATAGCATGAGGATCCCAGATATGTCTAAAAGAGCTGAATGCTGCATTTCCATTTTGCAGGAGTAGCAAAAAAGCTCTTTTTCTGTCAGTAATCACTCTTCAAGGTGCCTTGTGTATTTTGATACCTATAACTTCTGAAAATGTTTTCATCTTAGATCTATCCAGTGAGACAGTTCAAAAGGCAAGGAGATTTTATTTGATTTAAATAGCAAGAAAATGGTAAATACCTAATGTAGGATCTGGAATCTGTAGTATTGCTGCATATATTAAGCTACACTTGCAGGCATGAATAAAGAATAGCAAAATCAGTCTAATTAGGTGAAGCTGTTTTTTCAGATTTTCAAAGGAGAATGAGTGCAGGTTTAACCACATGCAATTGGCTTTCAAAGGCAGTGTAAAAATGCTTTTTTTAGGCTTTCTCCATGTTTTCAGCCAGGTATATCCAAGCAGCATTGTCCTTTGGTTTATCAAACATTTTTGGCAGCTATTTATAGGGACCTTGTGAGCTTCCATTGTCTCTGGAAGCTGAATTGTCAATATTAAACTTCAGGCACTTCTGTTTCAGAGGAACAAAGGAAATGGTGTCATCACGGGAGATGAAAGCTTTCAGTACACAGCCCTTCAGATGTAATTGCCAAACACAACCCTGGTTGTGTGAAGCTGTGTCTGATGTTCTGGCAGGCTGAAGTTCAGCAGTGAAATGGTCACTATCCCATTTCCAGCCCTGACAGACTGATGGGCAGGGGTGTCTCATGTGCTCATGAGTTGCCACAGGTTTCAAATCCGCACATGCTGAGGAAAAATGACTGCCTTGGTTCAGCTTTGCTGAGCAGAAAACTGCAGCAGCTTAGAATCTGATTGCCACATAAACCTGCCATCTCCACTTTGGGTTGGGAGTGTTGGCTAGAGTGTCAGCAGTGGCCTCAGACACCAGGTTCTGAAAGGCAAGATCCACATCTCTGCTGCTCTCAGATTTCCTCCCCAGATCAGCTTTCATCCCTACGTAGTCTCTGTACACGTGCTGTACCTGCCTGAGGGGGTGTATCATATAAGGCTGGGACAGGAAGAAGTTAATTATTGGAAAGAAGATAGGGAAGTGAGTGCAGTGCTGGCACTGTAACATCCACTATAACTAATGACCATTTCTGTCATTGTAGGCACGAGTTGCTGGAGGAAGCCAGAAGACAAGGTTTGCCTTTTGCACAGTGGGATGGGCCCACTGTGGTGGTGTGGCTGGAGGTGAGTCTTCCCAAAATAAATAAAAAGCCCCCTCAACGTACAGACTCGTAAAGAATATGAGGGTTTGGAGGCAGGAATGTTTTCCATATCCTGCTTACTTCCTCCTTTTCTCTGCGTTGCAGCTGTGGGTGGGGATGCCAGCCTGGTACGTGGCTGCCTGCCGAGCCAATGTGAAAAGCGGTGCTATCATGTCAGCCCTGTCTGACACGGAAATCCAGCGGGAAATCGGCATCAGCAATCCCCTGCACAGGCTCAAGCTCAGGCTGGCCATCCAGGAAATCATGTCCCTAACCAGCCCCTCTGCCCCTCCCACCTCAAGGACGGTAAGGAAACTTAGCCAGCATTAAACACCTAGAAATTCCCAACATTTGGCTGTGAACTTATAAGTGAGCTTCTACTAAGAATTTCTTGGAAAGGAACACGTTATTTAAATATAGGTTGTTCCTTCTTTTCATGGAAATTAACTAAAGGAATAACTGCAGTTTTCTTTCTCGAGGAAAAGACAAGTTTATTTCAGTCTGATATGTAATCCAAAGTATTCAGAATATGTGTTATTTGCCTCATCTTTTGGCCTTCAGAGAATTTAAAATGCAGATGAAGTATACATGTGTGTACAGAAATTTGTAGGATAGTTGGAGGCTCTTTTATTGCAGCTATAAGGCCATTAACTCTAAATAATTCAGGTGATATAAACTAGGAGTCACCTGTCTCCCTAGAGTAAATTTAGGCACTTAGTGGGGATTCTCCCTCATGAGTCTGTCTGCCCTGCAATCTAGAGTTATTCCTGGGGTTATGTGCTACACCAAAAATGTATTTTTCAGATTAGAGCAGAGCTGGGTGTTTACCCACTAATTAAATCCTGTAAGCTGTTTCTGATGCTCAGTTCTGTTAATATCTGTGAAGGAAGTTGATCCCTGTGAGTAGGCTTTTATTGCATGCCATGACTTCCAGTAGCTGTACCTGACTTAGAGACCATTGCTTTGCCCATGCCTGCTCCTTACATGTACCGATTGCTTATCTGTTCTGCAACCTCTCCTCTTTGTTACTGCTTTCCTTTCACTGGATGGGATTGATTCCCTGTGGGCTCATATTAGACCACGGGAAATGTCTGGGTAACACATGAAGAGATGGAAAATCTTACAGCCACACAACAAACGGTTAGTTTACAGTGTTGCCACTTCTCTTCCTTAGAGTGCTTTTCCCACCTCTTGAACATCTGAATCAAGTACTTTTTGGTCTTTTTTTTTTTCCTTTTTTATTTTTTTTTTCCTTCAAATTAACAAATTAACACTGAAATTCTGGATCATTGCTTCTTCTAATGATTAACCCTGTAATCTGCATCTTGATAGCTTTTTTTTTCCAGAAGGGAGGGGAAAAAAAAATCAACGCTGATAAGATTGTAAATAAAAGTCTAATCTGTAAAATGGAGCTTTGACTTGATTGACAAATAGACAAATTGAATTATTGGTGCAGAAATTTCTTTTCTCCAGAAAACTTAATCAGTAGATGGGGTTTGCAGCTTCTCATACAAAATAAGTGCCTTGTGTATAATTTTTTTACATTGCATGATGCTTGCTTTATCTAGATATTTTTGGTATGCAGTAGATTTAGAGTCTTGCAGTGCACCGGTAACTTTGACCTCCTTACTAAACTTAACCACTAATATGTGTGTGTTCTTTTGCTTTCCTAACCACCTAACAGGAAGATGAGGAGGGAAGCTGGGCTCAGGTTGGAAACTTTATCTAATATTATAGACTGTATGTAAACTTCACAATCATTAGAGCATGAAAGAATCTGTTTTGCCTTTAGACCAGCAGCTTTTAGTGATTCTGGGTGTGACCTGGGGATTGGGAGAGGGGGAAGCTGCAGGCTTATCTCTGCACACTTGGGAAATGCATGTGATTAAATATTCCAGTGTTTTGGTGGGGGATGGCTCTCTGGGGAAGCCAGCATCCAAGAGGAATATCTGCTCTGTGCAGAAACTCTCTGTCCAACCCTGCCACCATCCACCCTGGGCCTGGGTGGTTAAGTAGATTTCTATGCACTAATTCTGTAATCCCCCTTGATTAATTGTTTTGCCTTAATGTGGTAGTAAATCCTAATTGTATTTTCAGGCATTGATGTAGCTGAGTATTTACACAGGGACATAAACCAAACTTGGGATTTACCTGTGATTCATATCTTTGGACAGTACAGGCTCTTCTTGCTTGGCTGCCCTCCAGCTTAAACCTGGTTTAAGTCCCATTAACTACATCTCAGATACTCATTTGCTGATTGTCAGTGATAACAAGCCCAGAGTAAGGAGCTCTTTCACTCTTCTACCTTTCGATGGTTTGGAGAGGTGCATTTCCCTGTGGCCTTGCTCCTTTCTGGAAGATGCTTCCTCTAGATGAGAAATAAAGTTTTTGGCTTTTAACAGAAAAATCTGAATTACTATGCTTTTGAAAAAAGGAGCTACTGGGTTTTGTTGCCCAAGGAGTGATTAGATGTATAGTTACAAACTCTCATCTTTTATAGATGTTTTCTCTAAAAGCAATGGCTGGTGATTTGCAGGTCAAAACTGTAATAAGAAAAGTCTCTTTTAGGATAAGGACTAGCATTTAGAATGACTTGTTCTTCAGTAGCAGGGTTTTATCAGTTTCTGAAAATACCTAACTCTATTTAAAAAGGCCTGCAGTTATTTTTTTAATATATTTTCTTTATAAAGTCACATGAAAAATAAGATTCCCCCTAGTTTTCAAGAGAGAGAGTATTTTCAACATCTCAACACAATGAAATTCTATGGCTTTTGCTATCCAACTGTGTAGATGAGTTTTTTTTAAATTTTATTAGCTCTATATTGTCATGCTATTTCTTGATATAAATTGAGACAGTTTTATTTGCTGATCTGAATATCAGCACTTGCTTTTCTCCATGAGGGTGATTCTTTGGAAAACATAGGTAACATAAGTATTCAGTACTCTGATGTGCTTATCTTTACAGGCTCAGAATTAAATAAGCAATTTCTTTAAGCTGTCTGAAATAGCTTTTCTTTATTCATTTCTCATTTCAATAAGCTTGTTCCTTCATTTCTTTTCAAACCAGACGTTAGCCTATGGTGACATGAACCACGAGTGGATTGGCAATGAGTGGCTCCCGAGCCTGGGGCTCCCCCAGTACCGCAGCTACTTCATGGAATGTCTGGTGGATGCTCGCATGCTGGATCACTTAACTAAAAAAGACCTCCGTGGGCAGCTGAAAATGGTGGACAGCTTCCACAGGTAAAGAGGTTGAAGTTGGAGACCTCACCCCCACAGTTAAGTGTTTCCATTATCTCTAAATATTTTTTCCTTTTTTTTTTTTTTTTTTCCCCCTCTGGTCCAAACAGAAACAGTTTTCAGTGTGGAATTATGTGCCTCCGAAGACTGAATTATGATCGGAAAGAACTGGAAAGAAAAAGAGAAGAAAGCCAGAATGAAATTAAGGGTTAGTGCATTGTCTTCACCTCAGTCTGATTCTGCCATGTTTTCACTGATCAGCCTTGAAAATTCGTTAACAAAGAAAAGAGGAGGAAGGAATTCCCTTTAGAGGAAGGAATAATTTATAAAATGCCAAGTGTTAAATGCACAAGATGTGTCTGGATGTAGGCCCTGAATGATAAAACACATCATTAAATCATTTACTTAGGCTACAAGTGTGAACATTTTTGAAACTCCTACTGCTCTGAAGTTTGAAACTAAATGTTTTAGGAGAATGAGAGTTAAGAATGTGGTTTTAGGTGGTTTTTTTTCCTTATTTTCTTCTTTTCCCCCTGTTTTGACATAACCTTACATCTGCATGATTTTATTGTTGCTTGTGGCTGGTAACTTTTATTGCCCAGCAGTTGATGAAAAAGTATGAAAAAAGTGACTTAGGTATTTATATCTTCCAGATTCGTGGTGATTATTGGACAAGAGAGAAAGAATAAGAGAAAGCAGGGTGGGAATTCCTGGTTTTCCAAGATTTCCCATAGACATTTCATTCTCTGCCTAATATCAGAAGTATTTTCTGATATCTGAGTCTAAAACTTTCTTAGAAGTTTCTGTGCTTGCTTTTTCTCTTTCCTTTTAAAGCATTGAAGCCTCTTGGTTGGTTAATTTGCTAATTGTGCCTGAGATCAGGAGATCCAAAGAGTCACAACTGGCAGCAAACAAGCCAGGGTTGTGGTTGGCAGGTTGTATTTAGCCTCCCAAATGGAATGGGTGCATCCCTTGCCTCTAGGGAATTTCTCCTTGGAATATTTAATTCTTAACTGTTACAGTGTGAAATATCTCGTGATGCCTTAGGTTTTAACTTTTATATTGTTTCCAACCCTGCCCTGCCCAGTGTCACTCTGCAGTTCGCTGGAGCTCGTTCAGTGCTGTTCTCTCATGCTCACACACACACAACAAAGCCTCTCCAGCTCTCCAAGGACACCCAGACCCTCCTAGGCCCAACAACTGCAAACCACAATCTTGGGGACAGGGGGGCAAGCTTGGGCAAATTCCATCCTTGCCTGGCTTCTGCCTGGGGAATTGATGCTGAGATCCAAGTGGGAAGAACTCGTGAGCTGTCCTTGTCCATGTTGGGATGCACTGAGGCAGGAGCCTCTGGAGCCCAGAGTGTGCCTCTGAAGGCCTTTCCAATCAATCCCTCCTTTATTCCTTTATTCCTGTCTGCTCTCTGTTTCTCGGGAGCCATTTAAGGCATCACTTCCAGCAGACTTCTAATATGTTTACTTCCTCTTCCAATTCATGGCTGTGGATAATTTTGTTCAGAGAAGTGTTGTGATTAATCTGGCACTGGTTTTGCCTCCCTAGATGTCCTTGTGTGGAGCAATGAGAGGATGATCCACTGGGTCATGTCCATCGGCCTTAAGGAATACGCGAATAACCTGATCGAGAGCGGAGTTCACGGTGCACTTGTGGCCTTAGATGAATCCTTTGATTACAATGCATTAGCTCTCCTGCTGCAAATCCCCACTCAAAACACACAGGTAAGCAAGGATGAGGCACCTTAGGCCTCCAAGAAGGTTAAAAATTGAGCTGTTTGCTTTTTTTTCACAGTTAAGAGCATCTAGAAACTTCAGCAATGCAACGTTGTTCATTGTCACACAAAACAAAACTTAAAATCATCCTTTTCTAATAGTTCTCCAGTTGTTAATAACAATTCTCATTGGTAAATTTCCTTGAGAAAAAAGTTATTTGAATGTTTTCCTCACAGTCTATCTTCACAACATTAGTGTGAAACTCATAATTTTTGCTGTTTGCCAGTTTTTACTCTGAAATAATTTGAGGCAGATGAACTTTTCATGTGGCAACTAAAGGAGAGCTGTTAAGTCTTCCTTAAATTTTTAATAAGTTACAAATTAAACTAACTTTTCAAGTACTGACTTTTCAAGTATGAAGTATGTTTGTTAATCTGATAAGAAAGCATTAAACAATTTGGGTTCTATTATGTTTTTTAAATCATTATTAGGTTACTAATTACTAGTCTTTTGGAATTAACTTCCATTTCTTTCATACCACAAACTTCAGGCTCGTGCTGTTCTGGAGAGGGAATTCAATAACCTTCTTGCTATGGGCACTGACAGAAGACTTGATGAAGTAAGTTACTCGAATTGTTGACCCATTTTATGGTCCTGGAAACTTTATCAGAACTGCTCAGTGAAATAATTTAGCTTGAAGCTCTTAAAGCTTTTGACAGAATAGTGACAGAAACCTTAACATAAAACTCCTTGTCTCTGAGGGTTTCTAAATCCAGCAGAGTTTGTGTAGTTTGGTAAGATGGCTTTGAATATGAAAGTGCTGGGAAGATTTGCAAGTTTGGTTTTGTAGCTCGTGTGGTTAATGTCTAATAGCAGCACTTTGGGCTGAATCCTCTTTATCTAAAATATGGGAAGATTAGTGATCAGTGTTACAGATGAACAAGCTGTGAAAGAGAAAAGCACTTCAGCCTAAAGAGCAGCATTTCAAAGAGCTTTGAGGGGTTGTTAAGAAATCTTGTGTTAATTTTGATTCATACTGGTGAAAAAGACCAATAATTTCTGTTGGGCAGCCTGTGATCATATTGTATAAACTGCACTGAAATGAGTATAAAACTCTCTAAGTGTGAGGCTGTTTTGTGCACCCACAGCACAGAGGAGAGAGTGTTCCATCTTTAACCTTTTAAGTTGCTGTTACTTCCCAAGGACAGTCTTAATTAACTCTGTGCTGCCACATCTCTGGTGCTGATGGAGTTGAGGTGGTAGCACACGTAGGCAAAAGGGGTCCAGATTAAGGCTGAAGTGGCAAAACCCTTCTGTGGTTAACCAGCTCAGGAAACCAGTTTCAAAAACATTGCTGTTGGGATGAGGAAGAGGACAGGGGAAGGGGAAGCTCCCGACTGCTCTGTTCCCGTGTGCATCTTCTACCAAGGTTTTAATAACCTTGATGGTTTTCTAAAGTATTTTTCTTGGAGATTTCAAACTGCAAAAGGAGCTTTGAGGGAACAGATGTTTGCTCTGTTCTAGTGGCACAGGGCAGTTTGATCATGGAGATCTCTTCAAATAATGTAGACACTTATCTCCTAATTGTACAAGGGAATAAATCTGAGGTGGAACAGCATTCAAAGGATTGAACTGTTTCTAAATGGGAAGCTGGGAAATGGAGCTGCCCAGTGGGAATATTGCACTGACACAATAGTTCCTCTAACAGAAAGTTTTGGAAGTGGAATTTAAACTGTATTTAGGAAGTGCAGCATTATATTTCTGGGGTGGGAATATTGCATGAAAGATGCAGATGTATTAATGGGGAAAGGAAAATGCACTTGGGTAATTAAGTTACACATGCCCAAGTGCTTTAGGAAAACCCTGCTTGGCAATGCAGTATTCAATACACTCACTTTTTATTTCCTCACAATTACCCCCCTCAGTGGTGATACATTTAGTTAAGTTTGTCAGTAATCCTTTTAATGTCAGTAACAATCCCACACGTTTTGCACTGCTAATGTTGTTTGTCAATATGACAGGATGATGATAAGAGCTTTAGGAGAGCACCTTCGTGGAGAAAGAAGTTTAGACCAAAGGACATAAGAGGTTTAGCTGCTGGATCAGCAGAGACTCTTCCTGCAAATTTCAGAGTTACAACCTCAATGTCTTCACCCTCTATGCAGCCAAAGAAGATGCAGATTGATGGTATTGATTTTGTATAATTTTAAGCATGATGTGCTTTTTTTTGCCTGATACTCCAGGGGAATTAAGTTCAAATGACCTTTTTGCTGCATAAAAGCATCTGCCTTGTGCATGGTTGTATTTATAACACTGTGTTTAACCATAGGGTGCTTTGTCATTTCAGGAAGCTCTGCTACTCAGTGGAGTAACAAAATGAGAATCATAGCTAGAAATAAATGTAATTTAAAGTAGGAAAATAAAATGACAGCTTAGTAGAAGTCTTTTAATCACATGAAGCGTAATTTCTAATTAGCAGCAATTAGACAGGAGCCCCACTTCTGAAATGCAATAAAATGCATTCAAAAATGATGGGAATAAACCCCCTCAGATAATTTTGAGATCAGTAAACCTTGAGTAACAGGTGCATTACCCCTCCTGCAGTGGTCACTGCAATATTGACCATACTTGAAATCAGTTTCATTCATTGCTGTGTACTTAATGATCTTTGTGTATGTGTGTGCACACACAGATACAAATTAAAAAAACCCAGACCAACAAAAGCAGACCCCAAAAATCCCATCTGGAAGTGGAAATTGGTCACCTGTCACATGAGGGATCTTGTCTGTTTAAAAACATTCTCTCTAGTACCATAAGAATAAACTCTGACTTGAATTTAGTTTGCAAAAGACAAGTAGAAACAAATATAAAATGTTTTTTATTGGAACAGACAGGGTGAGAACACAATCTGTCAGAGTTGCCTCAGGTTCTGAAAATTCTTATTTATTCATAAAGCTCAAAAAAACAATTTTTGCATCTGATGCTACTCTCAGTAAGCTCTTCTAAATTTTAGATGCTGTCACTAGCACAAAATATTTTCCAGAATTCATGTGCAGAATTCTCTAGGTGAAATTAAGTTTTTACCATGTAAAACCACTTTCTTTTTGAGATATTAAATATTTACAAACTACATAAAGCAGTAAATAACTTACAAAGTCACCTTTGCCAATTTCTGGTAGCTAGTTGGCACACAGGTTTTTTTTTTTTAGAATTTTTGTTGTTAGCCCTTGGAACAAGAAGTGGTTGATATACAAACTTTAAAATAAATTCTGCTTTTCTAACTTGTAACCTTAGAGTTGGGTGAGTACCAAAGCTGTAATCACCTATGCTGTGAAGGGTTTTTTTTTTGTTTTGAAAACTAACATGCATGCTGTGTTCTGCATGTCTTCCCATGCTTCTTGGAATAGGCAGTGTATCAGGAACACAAAGATTGGATTCTGCTACAGTAAGGACCTACTCCTGTTAAAGCCTTCTCCTGGTGAGTAAAGCTGGTAGGAATAACACTAAAGCAGCTATTTATGAAATAAAACAGCAGGGATTTTACTACAGTGGTTTTACACACTTTAAAAACAGTCCCAAGTTTTCAGGATAGGTTGTTATATTGAAAATCCAGAGTTGATTTCCTACAACAAAGACTGAGTGTTTAAATGTTGGGTTTTGTCAGTATTGTATTCTTGTGAGGGTTTTTAAACAGCCTCCAGAAGGACCTGTGCTAAATACCTCTGTAGAAAAATCAAAGGTTGAATGAAATACAACTAGTGGAAGTGGGGAGGGGGAAAATAATAAATTAAGGATGGAAAGGAAAGAAAATAATCCAATGTGTGACACTGCAGCTCAGATTGTTGCTCTCAGAGTCTTTGCTTGGTCAAAGTTACCCCACTAAAACATGCTTCAGTATTGAATGTTACAGGGAAAATTGCAGTTTCCCAGTTCCATGCCACTGTGACTGCTTTATGCTGGCTGGCTGGATTTAGCTACCTGCAGCCTAAATTTGGGGAGCTGGGAGCAGTGCTGCCAATAAAAGGCAGCTTGATGTGTTGTAACAAGAAATCCACGTATTCTGGCTTGTGAAAGATCCTTTCTCCAGGATCTGGGATGTTCCTGCAGCAGCCTCTTCTGTGCTTTCTCATGGCACAGTACTTCTCTGATTTTGCAAGCAAGTCAGAAAACTAATTTTTTTTTTTTTTTTAAATTATAATGGATTTTAAAAAATCAATTAGTGGATCTTCTCCCCCCTTTCATGGACTGTAAATTGTCTTCTGCTTGCAGCTTCTTTCTTCTTACTGGTAGCATCCCTTCCAACTCATGTATTTACTTATTCAAATTCAGAACCTTTTTTGCATGTATGAGTTTAGTTCTGAAGAGTTCTTACATATGAAATGCTGAGAGAGGAAATTCTTGCATGTGGTAACTCACACCATGTGAGTGTGTCAGTTCATAATCTCAGGGGCTCTCTTAAAGTATTTTTAGTGGCAAGAAACTGAAGTTTTAAGTCTCCTCTCCCCCCGATTCTCCTCGCTGGTTCAGGATTTTCTGTAGTCAGATGACGTGGCATGGAAATCCTCGAGGCAGAAATATTTGCCCTCATTGCTTTACTTTGCACTGCAGCTGGAGATTGCAGGAGGCAATAAAATTACATCCAGCGTGGCATGGCAGTAATTCAGTGCATGACTGCTGCACTGCTGAGCTGTTTGTGAGAATATTGGAAGGAAATGTTGGTTAAAAACTGCTAATGGAATCTTTTGTGTTTTTTTTCTTCTTGTGTGTTGTTTTTGTTTGTTGTTTTTCCAGTTTACCCACACTATTTCTACCGGTGATATGCAGCATTTTGAACATTTGGAACCCTTAACCTGTTAATACTTGTTAAATGGACACTTTGAGATATTTTATTACAGAGTTTTTAATTAGCAAATAAATTCATGAGTACTATAGAGAAAATATTTTAGAATCTAAATGTTTCTTATATTTATGTGACTTCTCATTTATATAGTTACTTACTTTTTCTGTTTCTATTCAGTCTACAAATCAAATCATTGCTGATTTTTTATTCTAATTTTAGTCTTTCCAACTGAATGTACTGTAATGCTTGTATGTATATGTCCCTATGAGCAATATAGGGTTTTTGTAAATTATGCAGTTACTGTAATTATCATTGTTTTTTAATAATGAAACTGAAGGTGAAAAGGATTTTAATACCTTTGTAAAAGTATCATGACACCGAGCAGTATATATTTTGTCTTTTGGAGCTCTTAGCTTAGATCTGAAAACAAGTGCAGCTTGCTTTCAGGTGAGCCTTTGTTGACGTAGGAGGGATGGTACACGAGCGTTGTTCTTCTCAGAGCTGTACCTTTCCCCACAGAGGATGTGTCAAGTAGTGGCAATTTGTCTTTATTTAAAGTAGAACTTGTTTGAAAAGCTGGGAGGAACTCTTAACCCTGCGGGACACGTTGTAGGAGTGACTGCCTCAGTCCTAACACCCTGTGCTCTATTTGTACTGCGACTCTTCGCAGTGACTGAACACAAGCCATAAACCAAGGACTGTTTTTATTTTTGCTTTTCCTTACCCGAGGAAGATAGACTTCATAATGATTCCTGGTCGTGAGCCACAGGCCACAGAGAGGGGTTTTTTTTGTCCTAGACCTTTTTGCTTGAAAACACTTGGTGGAAAGATGCTGGTGGAACCAGTTTTAATGGACCAATCCTAAAGCACTGCAGCCTCCTGTCACATGAGTAGTGAAAGATGAAGGTACAATGGGCTGAAAACTAAAGCAGTGCATCTTCTGATAAAGGCCTTACTTTTCTTATGTAAGTCATCCTATGTGTTTTGTAATCTTGTTCTAAAGACTTGTCTGGACTTTAATTTTGATGGTTGTAGCCATTTTGGACTGTATGAGTAGAAAATGTATCTGACACTTGTAAATGGCATATTAAGAAGCCAGCAAGAATCTGTTCAGATGGTGCATTATTTATTATGCAACAATATATATAGCATGTCTTTTTTCTTATTTTGTTTTCCACTTTTAACTTGCTTGTAAAACTGAAATTCATTGTTACTGTTCTGTTTTTCTATTAATCTTTTGTGTATTTTCAGATTATGTAACAATATGTACAGTCTACTTTTGAACTATTTTTATCACAGTATTATTTATTGCTTTCTTTCAATAAAGTACTGATGCATTTTCCACTGCCAATAAAACACTATGGAAAAGCTAAGATCTAATTGTATGCAGGCAGAAACTTTTTGCAGTGAGTGGATATTGTCAATAAAACAACTTAATGATTGTTTGCTGCCCTGTAGATCTGGTTTCAAGTGATGACCTTTCTTCAGTAGTAAAAATATTCCGTTAGATGTGACATTTTCTTTGGAATTGTTCAAGTTCACATGCACTAATATCAGTTTTCTGGAAAAAACTGCTTTTATTGCCTACTTCTACTCATAGTTAGAGCTATGATTTGCTTTTTAAAATAATAAACCAAACCTGTCACACAACTTCAGTGTATTCTGGTCCACATGATGAAGATGGAAGTGCTGTTCTAGACAGCAGCAACAGTTGCTTTGGTAATAAAGTGAGATCATGGCTATAGTGATATCTGGGGAGAAATATAGGAGTTAAGGGAACCAAGGCACGATGGGGTCACAATAGGGCTGTTCATGCCAATTTTGCTATATTTGTAAACCATTTTGTTGAGTAGAAGACAGAAGGATAAAGTTGCAGAATAATGGAAGTGAAGCATATTTCATCATGCCCTCAACAGCAGGATGTGGAATGCCTGAAGAAACACTGCCATGGATGCTCTAAACCTTGTTCAGTAATGCATCTCTGTTTGTCTGGCTTGTCTGTACGAGTTGCTGTCTGTCTCTTTTATATTCTCAGAGAACCTATCTTTCTAGAAAAAAACTAAAGTGAAACTGCAGAAGGAAATCCTGACTCACTGCTCAGCTAAACTTGACTGTTTAGAGAAGCCTTGCCTAGGCGTTGCTGGTCACTGATGTGATAGTAGGTGTTCAAAGTCATGTATTGTTGCTTCTCAAAAGTGAAACCAATGCGGGATAGACTTGTAAAATGTGAACAGAAAAATGCGTTTATTATTTTGAGGCTGTAAAACCTTAACTGTTATGGAACAATGGAACTGATGTGAGAGGTAGAATAAATGAGTGAAATGGCGAAAGCTTTCACCAACTGGCAAAACTGTGTGGTGACTTCCTTCTGAGTTACACTGCAGAGCTGTGCTGGAGAAATCCAGAAAAACGTGTCTTGCTCAATTTTAATAACTCCCACACACCCTGCTGAAAGAAAGCTGCACGTGGAAAAGGCACCTGGGTCTGTCAGAGTGATCTTTAGCTAACACTTGATTAAATACAACATTTTGTAAATTGCCAAATGTCTTTAAAGGCTTTAATTGGAAAGAAGGCTGTAAAAATAAAACTATGCATCCTGTCTGCATGCTTCAGAGTTATCTGAGTGAACTTTAAACTTGCAATTTTTGCATGTTTAAAGGACAGAATCTCAGAAAAAATGTTTTAACTCTGTCTTTTAAACTTCTATAGCAGTGTCTTGTGAGAAGTAGTGATTTATCATGCCAAGATTTGGAGAACAGGTAAAGTAGTTCAGAGCACAGTTTATTTTTGGAACTTGGTGTAGGTTAAAGACTGAGCGGGAGGGGCAGCAAAATTTTCAGGTAAATAAAAATTGACACGATGTTTGGGGGTGGTACTTTTTAAAGAAACTAAGGAGTCACTTTGCCTTTAAAAGGAAAGTTTTTCACTTTCCAGTTGTCAGGGTTGTAACTTTGTTGCACAAGTTATTCTAGATTTTATTAATTTCATTTTTTGTTAATAGTAGGGGTCTGGAGGGGGGGGAAGGGCAATTGTAGTTAACTGAGGTAGCAGTACCTTTTGCTTTTATATGGGAGCAGATGGGTGAAAAGCGACACATAAACGTAGTTTGTATTCCTCCCTGTACATGGAAGGACAGGTGATGACTCCAAAAATACACAGGACACCCAGAAGTAATGCCCAAAGGACTGAGGTTCTCTGCACTTGTGTTCTCCTCTAGCAGACAGCTTTTTGAGAGTAAGTTTAGCCCAGTTTTTCAAATATGCTGTATTTAGTTTATAGGGTACATCACACTGGATTTAATCCAGGAAAACGTAACTGAGCCTATTTATAAAGTGAACTGACTACACTTGGAATTAAGTTTGTGTTCACCTGGATTTTTTGCTTATCTTGCCCTTTATTACAGCTTGAGTTCGTGTGTTTATTTGCAGTGTTTTTCGCTAGAAATGGCGTTATTTGGGGCCTTTCCCTCCTCTAGAAGACGCAAACAGTGGGCAGTGTTTTAAAACCCCGTTGTTTCCATTTTGGCATGTTTCACTTGGATCCCCAGGAGGAAACCTTTTGCCCACTGATAAAAAAGTGATGGAAACCCCTGAGGATGGACTAGATGCGATTTCCAAAACATGACGGTGCAAAAGCGAGTACTAGAATTAAAAAAGAAACAAGGATGTTCAAAACGGCACCAACAACTCCCCTGTGGCCATTTTAGACCTCCCGATGATGCATTTCTGGAGCGGCTCCAACAATAAATGTTGATGATTGTCAGAGCGGCTCGGAGCCCCGCAGGCTCCCGGGGGAGGCGGCGTGGCCGGGCCGGCGCGGCCCCTCCCGGCAGGGCGGAGCGGAGCGCG
>VZTN01036930.1:24210-47274 GCA_013400515.1 Erpornis zantholeuca
CGGTGCCGGGCTGAGGCCGTGCGGCCCCGGCCAGCTCGGGAGCCCCTGCCTGGCTCCCCTCAGCTGCGCCCCGAGCCTCGGCTGCTGCTGCCCGGAGCTCGTCCCTAGGCCCGGGCAGCGGGGAGTTGCCCAGGGTGCCGCTAAAGGTGCTGGGTAGGATGATGTGTGTGCTGATTAGTCATAGCAGCGCTGAGGAGCGCATACATTCGAGGCATATATTTAGCCTGGGTTTGTGTTCGAACCGTAGCGTTTGCTTCTTCCTTCAGGAATCATGGCCACGTGAGCCAGTGAGTCATGAATAGATCGTGTTTCTCCTCGTTCTGCCCTGGAATCGGTGCTGGAATAGCAGGCGGAAACCGGGCTTATTCCTGCTAGCTCTGGACTGGGAGCCCTGGTCACTGGGGCTGCTTTGCTCCTTGTGGAATTCGCTTCGTAGACTGCAGGGTTGAGCTGTGGAAAAATGTTGGCGTTTATGCGCATGATTTGCAAAGAATCTTGGTGGCTTCTGGATTTTGCACGGGGGTGCGTGTGAAATCCTTCCCTGCGCTATTGTTTGTGAGAGCTTGAGGAGGAAGCAATGAAACCTAGACTGAAGGATCCATCTTTTGTCCTTTGAAATGTCCAAGCACAGCTGAATGAACAAAATACGCCAGTCAAGTGAGCATAAGAAACAAGTACTCGGAGGGGGAAAAAGTTGTGTTTTGCACAAAGTATATAGAAATTCACCACACAAAGATATACCTCTGCTTCAGCTCTTGTCACCTGAATTCCATTCCTAAACATCTTGCACAGCGTGGTGGAGCACGGAAGGATGGATATAAAACATCTCTCTTAGGAGAAGTTAGAAAGAACTTGGACCCATGCTGAATTTCATTATTGAGCTGGTTGCATTCTGCTTCTCAAGGCTTTTGGGGCTTCTTTTTTGGCAGGAGATTGGATTTTAGTAGGAAAGTGTAGGACAATCAGACACAATTATGTGAGAGAAGGCTTTAGGCAGGATTGTTGATGTTAAAATACTCCTATTCTAAAGATTTGGGTTATAAACTCGTAGTCTCAGAGGTTTTTTGGATATGAAGCACTATTATAAAGGTTAGTTCCTTAACTGGCAGAGGAATTTGGAGGTGAAAGACCTGAAAAAACATGAGGGGAAACTCATACTGTGTTAGGATGTCACCTACTCTGCATTTACACTCTCCTTCCAGGCTACTCCAGCATTTGCTACCCTGCTGTTTGACTGTCAGTTTTGCAGTTGTTCTCACTCACGTTACCAGTCCTGAAACTTCTGAAATGCTCCATAAAACTGGCTCATCAGCTCGTTCTGCCAGGCTGCAGAACAAGCCTGACAGAACGAGCTGTGGACTTTACCCAGGGATTATTAGTTATGCATTTAAGAGGGAGTTTCCATGCCACCCACTGAATTGTGCTTGTGTGAATTAAATAGCCTATAATAATTTTTTAATCTGTTCTTAATTAGAAGGGTAAAGGTAAGTGGACAGAACGATGGTATGTTAGAAAACTGAACTCTATTTGAATAGCAAAGAAAAATGAAATCCTTTCTCTGAAGCATAGTCTGAAAAATCTGGGAGAACAAGCTTGTAGTTTGATGTTTTAGTTTTGCTTTCTAGAATTTATTTGTTTTGATTTACGTGGAATAAAGGGTGTAAAATCCAGCCCCTAGTACCAGGAAGATCAGGAATTCTGCTAACTAGTTGCATTCAGAAGTGTTAATTAAAAGCAACTTGATACTCCACTGGGGATAAGGTTTCCAGAAAGTGAGAGGCCCCAAATCATTAACCTCTTGGATGTGCTGGATGTTGTTTCTAGAAGTCATTGTTTGTCTTTTTTACGAGTCTTCCTTCCTGCTGTCAGCTCCAGCAGGCACCCTCTGTTTCTCCTGAAAGCCAGCCCAGGTGCTGAGCTTGTGCACACCATGTCTCACGAGGGATTACCCGAGGAACACAGCCACTCCTGTTCTCTGTTCTTGGAGCAATGTCTGCATTGTGTGCAAATTCTTAGAGTTGTTGGGATTTCTGTCACCGTGCTGAAACTCACTGCACAGCAGAGGAGGTTGTGCAGGTGCAGTGCAGGTGAAGAACGCTGTGCTCACCATTTTTAACAACTGGGGATAAAAAACTCCTATTTCTACACCTTAAATGTATGCACAGGATCTAGAATTAGCTGCAGTCTTTGGAAGTGCACGTTGGCTTGGAAACCTGTGTGAGGAGAAGTCTTTGAGTGACTGCACAAAAAGCAAGTGTTAATTTGGGCAAAGAAAGGTGACTTTGTTCTCTTTGAAACAGCAATTGCTCCTAGTCTTTTTACAGTGCAGATGGAAGAGTTAAACAGGTTTTTAAGCCAGCTTGAGAAGACAGCCTGAGCACCAATGGTCAAACCTGTTTACACTGCAAGCACAGCTTTTGGTGATGTGGTTAAATTACATACTCTGTTGGGAATTTTGGGTTGCATCTCCTCTGTCAGCTCCTGCATGTATCAGATGAGCTGGCTTGTGAGTGGAGTGTGACCCTGCTTCTCCTGCTGGTGTTGCAGATGTGGAAGGCTACTGCAGGCCACACCGTGTCTGTCAGCCAGGATGACGGAGCTGATGACTGGGAGACAGATCCAGACTTTGTGGTATGGCTTTTGGGGTTTTCTGATCTGCCAGGAGCATGTTCTGGGACAGTTCCAGAGGAACTCTGCAGGGTGGGGGCCGTGTCCTGGCAAAATAAACCATCAGGAGCACATCCCTGGAAGTGGAGGGGAAGTGAAGCTGCTTTACCAACACTTGTGGTCTCAGTGATTGCTGGAAGCTTTTGCTGTGGACCCTGAAATGTGTGTAACTAGTGATTTCTCTGGGTTTTTAACTCACTTTTTATGTGTCCTTCACAGAATGATGTGAGTGAGAAAGAGCAGCGCTGGGGAGCGAAAACCGTGAATGGATCCGGCCACCAAGAGCACATCAAGTAAAGCAGCTCTCTTGTGAAATGTATTAATAGGCACAGTCCCAGGCAACTTCTAATCACCTCATGTTCTCAGTTACTTGTGTCTTCATAATTAAAACAAGAGTCCCTGTAGAAGATTGATCATTTGCCAGATTGCTGGTCTTTCAAATCCGTCAGTGTCTTCAGAGCTGAAATTAAGGGCAGAAATATGGCATAGGAACTCTTAAATGTTTCTTTGTCACTGCAAATGTGATTTCTCCTGCCTCTGTCTGGAAAGGTTCTTTGTGCTGTTTTGGTGCAAGAGCCAGTAGTGCCAGGGGAGAAGCTGAGGGATCTAAGCAGCTCTAGTTTGGTACTTTAAGGACACATTTGGTCCCTTAATTCTTACACTATGTTTAGAAAACTGCTGCCATCAAACCCATAAAAACCCTGGCAAAGTAACAAAGTGAGCTCTCTGATAGAAAAGAAGATTAGTGCATCGCAGAGGGATATGTGAAACAGAAATGATGCATCTCCTGAGTCTTGTATTTCTTACAAAAAGTGCCTAAGACAACTATAGAGCAGTTTTAGGAAATGTGTGATTGTTGCAGACAGAGGGAGACTGAACTCTGGTTACTTCAGGGATCAGTGTTACTCTGCCCTATTCTGAGGGCAGTGGGGATTCCTGCTGGCTGAATTACACCCGAGGAAGCTTAAAACTCGGGTGGGAAGTGCTTGAGGTAAAGATTACACCCTGGGTTACCCTCCTTGTGCATAGCCTGCACTGCCCTCAGTTCAATCCCTGCATATTTTAAGGGATCACTTTGGGAAGAGGAGGTGCAAGTTTCCTTACATGTTTATTTTGCAGTAGAGTGGTGTCCAGAATGCTCTGTTAGAATTAGCCCTGTTACCATAGGGACTGTGTGATAAGAGATGATCCCTGTTCTGAAAAGTTGCCATCTAAATAGGAAGTGTTGGGAAGAAATTAAATTAGGACATGAGAAAAAAAAAAAAGTGTTTCAGGCACAAATCAATTCTAGATGATGGATTGTTAAAACACCAGAGTTCCCTTCCACTTAAAGCCAGCAAGTTTCTTTTCTTTTTTTAAACAACATTTTGCAGTGGGACAAATCCAGTGTCTCAGCACATGAGGAAATGTTTTGTGCACTGAAAAAATGGGAAGGGCTTGAAAAATACGAGTCATCCAATTTCTAATTAAGATGATATTTTTGTCAGCTTTATATTTTGTGTCTTTATGAAGTTGCTTGCTGAAACTTCCTTAGTAAAACTTGCTGTTTTGTTGTCTTTTAAAGCATTCATCAGCTGAGGGAGAATGTATTCCAAGAACACCAGAACCTCAAAGAGAGGGAGCTTCAAACAGGACCAAAAGCTTCCCATGGCTATGGAGGGAAGTTTGGCGTGGAACAAGATCGAATGGATAAAGTAAGTGTGAATGGGGGTTCCCTGGGATGAAGTGATAAGTGAAGTGATAAGCCGTGCCCTGCCCGAGGCCAGCATCACTCTCAGTGTAAGCTGAGCGTGTTCCAGCTTTGCTCTGGGATGTGCAATGGCCCCACATGGTTTTGATTGATACTGAGTCGTGAGAGGTTTCCCCTGGAGTCAGGATTCAAGTTTTTGAATTTATGTTTCTAAATTAACGGAGCGCTTCA
Source organism: Erpornis zantholeuca (assembly GCA_013400515.1). Taxonomy (NCBI): domain Eukaryota; kingdom Metazoa; phylum Chordata; class Aves; order Passeriformes; family Timaliidae; genus Erpornis; species Erpornis zantholeuca. Next base: position 28,799 of record VZTN01036930.1, read on the forward strand.
TGCATTAATAAATCCAGTATGGTCTTTCTGTTTGGCTGCTCTGCCAGCTCCTCTATGCATGTAGATAGAGACTGCCAAAAAAATGAAAAAAAGGATGTGCTGCTGCATTAAAATCAGAGAGAAGCTCCTGTTAACAAACTGTGAACACTGACAAATAATGCAAGTATTTAAGATATCACTGTACTTCAATCAGATGGTAGTTTTTTATATAAGGAGTTGATGGCTGCTTATGTTACACTTAAAAAAAATTATAATTCTTAACATAATTCCTTTAGTCATGTGATAAATAGGCATATCAACTTCTGGCTACTTTCTTCATGAGCTCTGCTAGAATAAGGATCAAAACATTCCCAATAAGACAGTTTTCTTACTTAGTTTGCTTTCTGTGTTCTTGGTAACTTGACAGCCTTATATTTTTGCTGGATTCCCATATTCCAGAGTTAATTGCTGTCCAATTCTCAGTGGGCCTTTGAAATAGGCTAACCTTTGAATCTGAGAAAAGGAATTGCTGATCAGATTCAACCACAAGCCCTGTTCTGCTGCTGCTCTCTAGTGTCAGCAGTTTATCCCTCACCTGTGTCCATGGGGAGGAGGCAGGGAACCAAAGTCAGCAGTGTTTCCCATAGGCCAAAATTAATCATGGGGGAAAAACATTCTGGTCATGCCCATCTGAGTGATGCTGGTGGCAGGAGGTGTTCATGATTTATGTTTGTAATAAATCTTTCTCCCTTGTAACTGTAGTTCTGAAGCCTTGTGGCTGAGATGTCTCCTTTGCAGGTATCTGTGCAGGTGTGCTGCTCTTAAAGCTTGGCTTTAAAGCTTGGTCATTAAATCAGGGTCACTGCAGCGTTGCCATGGTGCAGGGTTTTGCTGCATTTAGGGCAAAACCTTGGCGCTGAGTTAAAATGAGCAGTTCCATCACCCTGTGTGCCATACCTCCTGAGCTGGTTTAAAAGGTGCAGAAAAATTATGGGGGTGTTTTACTCTGAAATAGAGATTTCCAAGAAAAATATTTTCTAAGTCTTTTCTAAAGGGAGTTTTGTTGTAATGCTTGGTATTCGGTGAAATGCAGAAAGTCCTGGTACCACAAGGGAAACAGCACACCTACACCTCAGTTGGTATAACAAAAGGGATTTCATGTAAAACCACATAAACTCTAAAATTTTCAGAGCTTCATGTTTTCCATAAATGTAATGGGAGGAATAAAGGGAGGTGGGAGCCTTTTGTCTCATGTTCAAGAGGTATTCTACTACAGAACATGTGCAAAATGAAGAGGAGTGTGATTGTTTCCATCAGGAAAAGAAAGGAGCTTTTGTAATGCTTTTGAGTTAAAGTAGTGTCCTGTTGTTGCTATCCTTGATCTGTTACCTGGCAGTAATTCAGCCTGTAATGCTTTGCTTCCCTGCCTGCTGGGAGTGTTTCCTCCAGCACTCGTGTGGAAGAAAAGGAGCTAACACTGTAACATCCAAGTTACTTAGGTGTGCAGACACCTTGTGTCCTCAAAGTAATTCACCTTGGTCCAGCTGCTTGGCACAGGATCATCCAGTGGTGGATTAAATTGGTGAATTGCTCTGGCCAGTTCCCAGTGTTGGCACTGGGCAAGGAAAAAGCATTTTTGCTCGACATGTAAGGCTCCAACATCAATTCCAGGAGCTGGAAGGGCTCCCTAGCACTAGGTGAGTGTAACACTAGCAAAGGCTGTGTGGAGGCACTTCCAGGTGTGTAATTACATATCCATGTGTCCTGCCAGTCGTGGTGGGATGGATGGAGCTCAGCCTCTGTTCAGCTCAACTTCCGGGGCCTGGATGCAGGGCTGGGATACCTTTGGCACAGGTGTGAATGCATCTCCTCGTGTTCAATACCATTTTGCAAGTGAGGAAGATGCCTAGTTCTGATTTATGCTTCCCTAAACCAGTGGCAGCTGGCTTTGGTTGTATTTGTTGCAGTCCCCTGTCAGCTAAAACAGATCCCTAAATACAAGTGCCTAAACACAAGGCTGTGTGTTTCACCTGGAACCCACAAATTCTGCATGAACACCATCAAGACTCCCTCTGTACCTGTCTTGTTTTCGTTCCTGTGCTTTTGAAGTGCAAATGCAGGGCATAAAATAGTCCCTATAAAATGCAGTCACTTCCCTTGCCTAGGCTGGATTGGTAGCATGGCACCATCCTTGTGGAGACTTCCCAAGTGAGCAGGGATTTCCAGGGAAGTTGGTTTCAGCAGGAGGAGTGGCAGTGGTGCATGTTGGTAACAAAACTCACCCTCAGGTTGCTTGGTGCAGTGTTTTGTCTGACACACAGACCTGTGTGGAACTGCTATCTCTGAACTTCACCAATTTCTTCCAGTCAGCTGTTGGACATGAATACCAATCCAAACTTTCCAAGCATTGCTCCCAAGTGGATTCGGTGAAAGGGTTTGGTGGCAAGTTTGGAGTACAGACCGATAGAGTTGACCAGGTGAGTGATTTCATCTCCTCCTGCAGCCACCCACAGTGGTTTATTTCCCCCTTTTGTACATAAAATTTCAGTGCCTTAGGATGCTGGTGTGGGCTGCTCTTCCTGCTCTTTTTGAAGTTTAGCAGAAGCTAACACTGACTGTTGTGGAGAGAAAGTACTGTCAAAAGCAGAGTAGAAAAAAAAAATCCCTCGTGGGAAATTGAGATGAGTTGAAAAGAAAGCTGAAAAGAGATGTTAAAGTACTACTTTTTTTGTGTTCTTTGACAAGGTCAGTGTGAAGGCTATAGCAGGAGGGGTTTGGGGATGGTTTGTCCTGTATCTTAACATGAGCTACTGAGCAAGATAATTAATGTCCTGTTCCAAGACTCTGTAACTATTCCAGCATGGAAATGCTGGATTTCTGTCATATTGAATTGCTGGACCTGGCAAGGTCAGGCTGGGAGTGTGCTGCTGGTACAATTTGCCTTGGCAAGGGAGGACAAAACCCTGGCCATGAACACATGAACTAAGTTACCATGTAACTGCACATGGCCCATAAGTTAAATAGGTATTTATGCCCCCAATCCAGAAGGTCAGAGCAGTGTGTAAAGGCACAGAAACTTGCCATGCTCTTTGTCCACTGAAGAGCCTGCAGTTTTTCTCCTAATGCCTAACTCTGTCACACATACTGTTTATTTCTCTTCCAGTCAGCTGTGGGGTTTGAATATCAGGGCAAAACTGAGAAGCATCCCTCCCAAAAAGGTAAAGTGGGGAGGTGGTCACCTCTGTGGGCACATTTTCTATAGAGTAGATTCTTCCACTTTATGGAAAGTACCTTGCTTAGTGAGACCTCTGCATGACATTCTCAATGAATCAAATGGTGGGTTTGGTGGAACAGAAGAGGAAAAAATGAATTTCAGAGCAGTTTAATGAGTTTTTAAAACAAGGAAAGAGTGGGTTGTCAGGAGTCTTATTTTTCTTTCTGAAGTGAGGTTCAAGGACGTGTCAGGAAGACTGGGAGTTGCTCTTTGCTGTATTGCACCCTGTTGGAAATAGGGAATATATTTAATAGGAATATTCATAAGCTATAGGACTGTTGCTTGTGTTTAAAATTAAACTGAATGTTGTGTGTTAAGGCATTCATAATACTTCAGTTCTGAAATAACTTGTTTTTCCCCTCAATTGCTAGGCTGTGCTGTATCCATGACAAGTGCCTTCATGCTGTTTTTATTGTGCTTTACTCTCAATGCAGACTACTCAAGTGGTTTTGGTGGAAAATACGGAGTACAGGCTGACAGAGTGGACAAGAGTGCAGTGGGGTTTGATTACCAGGGGAAAACTGAGAAACACGACTCCCAGAAGGGTGAATAGACACACATGTGTTAGCAGGCTCCTTCCCTGATGCTGTAGGCACTGCCCATAGGCCATGTTGTAAAATACTCATGTTTTACACCTCTTGCACTCCCAACCTGCTGAAAGGTAACACTGGGGAAAATTTATGTTGCTGAAAACCTCGACTTTTGAAAAAAGAAACCTAAAAAAAACCTTGGTCTGCCTGGTTTTAAGGGATGGTCCAGGGCACACAGGTTTGTCTGGAGTGTTTTTACAGCTCCTTTTGAAAAGCTGTAAATCAAAGTACTCGGACTGTGAGCAGTTTAACCACCACAGAGAAGTGCTTTGAAGAGAATCAGCTGTCTGTGGATGAAAACATTTATCAGTTAGCAGCATTTAGAGTTAATATTGTCTTGCTGGTCAGCTTTCCAGGCCTATCTGATCCAAAATCGACCATTTTATTGAAAAATGGTGACAATTTACCATCTGTTTTCTGTTAATCCCAAAGGAATGTTTGCACTCTAGAAATGCTAACCAGGAGCAGGGGGTGTTTAAAAGCATCCAGGCTGTTGGTGACATGGGTTTTGAAGTTCCCTTTGCTATAAGTGTCTTCAGAATTTTACCAAGGAGTCAAGCAGCTGAGCTGCTGTTATTGCCCAGCAAAATGCTATTTATTTTCCATCCTGGAGAATGTATTCTGAAGGATTTCTGACTTCAGTGTCTGAAATCATGTTTAACTGAGGATGTCAGTGCTTTTTTTAAAACATGGTGTAATGCTAGCAGCCCTGATTATCATGGTTTCTCAAGGTGATGATTTTGTTGCTGAACACTTACAAACAAAACTCTTCCCTCTTATCTCTAGATTATTCCAAGGGCTTTGGTGGTAAATATGGTGTCGACAAGGACAAAGTGGATAAAAGTGCTGTTGGCTTTGAATATCAAGGCAAAACGGAAAAGCATGAATCACAGAAAGGTTTTTATTCTCTCCTTTAAAAATAGCACCTCAGACCCTTTTAAATCTGGGAGAAATATTTTGTCCATGGGGTTTTGGGGTTTTTTGGGGTTTTTTTGTGGTAAATGTGTGTTTGCCCCGTGTGTGTGCAGATTTTGGATCCCCTTAAATGAGTGTATTATTAACAGGGCAGCTTATCTCCTAACATGTCCCTGGTTTTTCTACTGAATGCAGTTTACAGCTACAAATTGCAATAATGTTTTCTGGAAACTTCACAGATTATGTAAAGGGCTTTGGAGGCAAGTTTGGCGTGCAGACAGACAGACAAGACAAATGTGCCCTTGGCTGGGACCACCAGGAGAAAGTGCAGCTGCACGAGTCCCAGAAAGGTACAGCAGCTCTCAGTCCCTTGCTGTTCTTTGTGCCTGCCCTTGTGTTGACCTCCTGTTGCCTGTGTGAGCCCCTGCCCTGGTGTGTTTGGGCACAGCCTCACAGGAGCTGACGTGAGGCTCCTTTCCTGTGTCTGGGTTTTGCTGTCACTGGTTGAACTGGTGTCTGCAAAGCAGCTTTGGCACAGCTGACACCCAGCCCCTCAAAGTCCAGGCTCAGGGCTAAATTCTCCCTTTATGAGCCTGCAAGTAGCCTGGATTATTTTCCTTTTTCAGTTGAGCTGTGCAAACCACAAGTTGGGAATTCCTTTGTCCTTTCAACAAATAATTTTCCCCCTCTGGATTGTGTTGTGCATGTCCCTGTTTTCATGCAGGGACAGTCTAAAATCAGATGCAGTCCTTCCTCCTGGGGTACCTATTCCTGTGAAATACTTGGTGCCCAATAAGAATACAACTTCCTGTAAAATCCAACTGCTGCTCCCCAGCACTCTGCCTGTCGCTGCAGTTAACTTAAATTAATATTTTTAAGTAATGAAATTAAAACTGTTCCTCAGCATATTGTTCTGTTGGGTGCTCCAGCAGATTTGTTGTGAGAGGATTACCTGAAGCCGTTTTATTCCTCTGCCATCCCTCATTTTATAACACACATATGTATTTATATATATAAATATATACATATGTAAATGGCTGTTCCCTAGGCAGCAGTAGGGAAATGATCAGCTCTTAGCTGAAACCTTTTCTCCCTCAAGCTGTGTGGCAGCAGGAATATTCCTCCTTCCTTTAAGGAATATCTGGAGGGTGGTCTCTGAGGAGCCCACCTTCACACCTCTTTAAAAGTCAGCTCTCTGTGCAAATGTTAACCATGCTGATGAAGGAAGCTCATTTGATTCTCTTGTATGTTTTGGTGTTTATTTTGTTTATTCTCTTGTATCTTTTGTTGTTTTGTTTGGGTGAACAAATTACCTGTGTGCCTGTGTTCATACCTTTGATCAAATGCAAGTGCATTATGCAGTATGGATGAAAAATGTTGAGAAATGCTTTTTTTCTGTGACTTCAGAATGGTGTTCTTATATCTGATAAATCATCTCAAGTTAAGACTTTTTTTCAATTTACTTTTATGGAAGTGTCTTGAGATATTTCTTTTTTTTTCGCCATCCAAAATTGCTGACAATTGAAAATACTGCAAAAATTATTTTGACTGTCTCTGACTAAACTTTATTTTCCTGCCTTGGTTTTAATGTATCCCATGTGGCTTTTTCAGACTATAAGAGTGGTTTCGGAGGGAAATTTGGTGTACAGACAGAAAGGCAGGACCCATCTGCTGTGGGGTTTGATTACAAGGAGAAACTAGCCAAGCATGAATCTCAACAAGGCACCGTTTTCACTTGTTACTTTCTTACCAGTGCAGCCACTTCTCACACAGTCTGAAATAGTTTCTGAGTAGATCAACTCCAGGAATGTGCAGACACTTTCTTGCGCTTCTATCCTTCCATGATCCAGCAGTTTTCTTCATTTTCCCTTAAAATATTACCTAAAGCAAACCTGTGTTCAGGAGACACCCAATGTTTAGTCAACAGCTCTGCAAAATCCTGAGTTAGTTACTAGCTGTACATGCAGTGTGATAATAACATTTTTGTGAGTATGATGTTAATGAAGTCAGTTTTAGAGACTGAATGTAAAGTTTTGCTTGGATAACTTGATGGAAAAATATTCAGATAACGACCATGCATGTAACCATCAGCAAGCAATGGGGCGTGGCAAGATCATCTTAAAATATGATTGTAGCCTTTGAAAGAAGTGGGGAATGCTTGTGGTTCTTGGGTGAGCAAATGCTGTTATAATGCTCTGTTTATTCATTGTGAAATAGTTGGGGTACAACCCATGAATTCCTGGTTTTCCGTTATCTTAAAGTGAGGAGTCTGGAGCAGGAAAATGTAAGTGTAGTATATTTATTCTGGCTGAAAATACATACAAAGCTGAAGAAAATGAGGGTGTTAGTAGATAGTTGATATTTTCCTGTGCTATAGTGACACATACTCAGACTTGTAGAGCCCGAGCGTGAATGCTAAAATGGTTGGCAGGGAGTGCCAATGGTTTGGGGGCTGAGAGGAGCAGGGATTGTATCCCAGGGATGGATAGGAAAGCCTGTCCACGTAGAGAGTGTAAGGGCACATTCCTACAGCTCACTGCCACCACAAAGAGGTGTTTTTCCAGCCACACACTCTTCCTGCTGCTGTTGTGCTGCTCTGCTTCTCCTCGGACACTGCTCTGAGAGCAGAAACCCCCTCCTGTCCTGGTTGGTTTGTTTTTATCAGCGTCACTAGTGAGTGAATCTGATTTGTGAGTGTGACAAGAGCTGAGGGCAGCACCAGCTGGGAGGGAGAGTGTGCAGCTCAGGGCTGATGTGGGATAGCACAGCCATTTCTGTGCTGGTGAGTTGCTTTAGGCAGCTAAAGCTGGCCTGTGGAGTTGTCCCTTTCCGTGTGTAGAGCAGGAGTTAGCACCAGTGGCTTTCATATTCGCCAGCAGAGTGTTACAACCAAACCCACTGGAATGAGAAATTTGGTACATTTTCCTGCCATTCATAGAATTTACCAAGTTAAAGAGGGAAAAAAAAAAAAAAACCAAAACACCTCTGTGGTCACTGAAGACTCCTTTTAGCAAAGCAGAATGGCTCAGGCACCATGATGACTGCAGAGGGCTCAGAATTGGTGCTGTCAAAGGCTGTGTTACAGAAGTGATGCATCAGAAGGGCTTCTCCCTTACTCCTTGCTTGATCCCTGACCAATCCTCAGCTTCATGTTTACTCAGGGAATGCATGTGTCCCACACTCTGTTGTCTGCTGATCTTCCTGAGGGCTCCTGGGCTTCTGTGTCCTCTCTGCATCAAAGCCAAGTTGCATTTTCTCTGGTGGCTGTCACTGTGGCTCTGCATGCAGCTGAAATGGCTCTTTGCACCCGAGGTGGCTGTTTGCATTTGGCAGCAAGGCGGGAGGGGCACCAAACTCCCTGCTCTGACCTTTTTTGTCCTGCTTTTAGATTATTCCAAAGGATTTGGAGGGAAGTATGGCGTCCAGAAAGATCGGATGGACAAGGTAGGTTCCTTCAAAGAGCCATGACCTCAGTAGTCTGTGGGGATGGAGAACACCCAGGTTGGATCTGCACTGCTCAGTGCTCTACTTCTGGACACTTCCCTGGTCTAAGAGCAGAGTTTTGTGCTTTTCTAAACCTCTTAAAAAGTAAATTTATACACAGAGAGTTGATGCCAGCTTATGTGGATTAGAACAGCAAGAGCTACACAGTGTATGTTTAGGGTATTGCCTTGGTTTTACTTCTGATGAGTCATTCATAAACTTTTTTTATTTTTAATTAATAGAATTTTGATGTGTTTAGAACTGCCTCTGAAGATTAATTCTTTCTAGTTTGACTTGCAGAAGGGATTATTTTGTTTGTCATGTTTTGATTCTTCCTGATTAGATTTTGATGTTCTGCAAAAAGCCTTAGGGACAGTTCCACAGTAAAATATCTCAGATTGAAGTTGTGTGAATGTGTTCATGAATTTGTGGGGGTTTTTACATATATCCTTTTTGTCCTTACTGGTAGAATGCAGCAACTTTTGAAGATATTGAGAAACCAGCATCAACTTATCAGAAGACCAAGCCAGTAGAAGCTGGTAAGGCATTGGCCCCAAATCCTTTCTTTGGAGGTGATAATGCCCAGAATCCTGGGATATTGATGTAGTAAGTGCTGAGTAAGGATCATCCAGAGGGAACTGCTGCATTTGCAGCTCTTTAGCAACCTCACTCTCCCTCTCTCCTTTAGAGGTTGTTTTTTGAGCTTTGTTTCAGTTTGTTTTTTCTCGTGAGACTCATCAGAGTTAAGGAAGGGAAAATAAAAAGCAGGAGAATAAGGAAGGCATAAGGGAGAATGATGTGTGTAGGGCAGTGGGGAAGGCTGTACCATGAAGGAGAGGAGGGAGAAGCATTACAGAGGTTTTTGTGGAAGAGAAATGTGATGCACAAGAGGTTTGGGCTGGGAAGGAGGAGGGAGGAAGAAGGAAGGACTTCTCTGACAGGGCTATGAGCTCAGAGGACAGAAAAGCAGAAATTTGTAGCAAAAACTCACTCCAGGCTACCTTTCTATAGAAACTGAGACATGACTTGACTTGAATTCTTCTCCATGTCACAGTTGCTAATAAAACAAGCAGCATCCGAGCTAACTTTGAGAACCTGGCCAAGGAGAAAGAGCAGGAAGACCGAAGGAAGGCAGAAGCTGAGAGAGCCCAAAGAATGGCCAGGGAGAAGCAAGAGCAGGAGGAGGCTCGGAGGAAACTGGAGGTCAGTAAGATTCAAATCCCACTGGAACAGCCTGGTTTCAATGCAATGCTGGGAGAAAAGGGAATCTCTGAGAAAAGGTGTTCTCCTTCTTTGCAGCTGGGCTATAAAGATCCAGGTGTGTGTTTGTGCCTGTGCTTTGGCTGTGGGTGACTCCAGCCTGGCCTTTTCCTCCTGCATTTCCACCTTTTGGTGGTCCCAGATTCCCTTTGGGCACGGAGGAGCTCGTGAGGGGAGAGCTCTGTGGTCTCCCAAAGGCCCTGCATGTTCCAGAAGTTTAACCCCATGGTGGTAGCTGGTGATGCTGCTCCTTTGGGATCAGTGTTTTGGGAAATGAAGCTGATGTAGCACATGGGCAGGGAGATTAGGGAAAGATAATCTTCCAAATGTTAATTGAATCTTAGTCAGGGAATTAAAAAAATTGACTTAGCATTGGCATGGGTAAAAGCTTCATGATTTTTGTGTTATTCATAAGCAATTCCAGTACACATTTAGTCAGAAGCTGCATCTTACCTGCTTTATGGAATTTGCATGTAATTGTTTAGATTAGTTTGTATTAGAGGAGACTAAGGCTTGATGTAACTAATTTGTCTTAAGAGTAACAAAAAGTGCCTGGTAGGCTTTCTTTCTCTTAAGTGATTGCTTTTTTTTTCTGTTTTATTTTTTCTTATTTTCCCTTTTTCTCTCAGCTTACCACCTCTTTTGCCTGATGGCATCACAGAGTGCAGTGTGAGCATATGTTCACTGCAGAGATGTATCACAGGCTGAATGGGAGCTCATCTTTGTGCATCAGTCTAATGCTGCCTTTTCTCCATGAGGACTTTTGATACCTTCCCCCGAACTCTCCTGGGGTTTCTTTCCTGTGCTGGAGGAAAGCTGGGAGAGGAAGAGGTCATGGAATGGTTTAGGTTGGAAGGGGCCTTAACTGCTGTGTCTCTGGTTTTGTTCCTTTGTTACCTCAGGAATTATATTATTTCTTTACTGGTATTTTTGCTGTAAGTGTGGGTTAAATCTAAGCCATTTGCTGGATTTTTCTTGTGTTTCATCAAAGATTCTGTTGCCTGGACACATCTGAAGTTTTTCCCCCAAAGCTGGTATTTAAATTTCCCTGTAACCAGATGATTAATGTTCTTACAGCCTGAACGTCTCCATGGTTAATTGTGGGATTCTGCAGGCACAGACAGAGGGGATGAGGTTGAGGGGAACTGAAATGGCACTGCTGGCACTGCCCCTTGCTCCCAGCAGAGCATGGCAAGGTCAGGAATGTGATCCACAGCATCCACAGATGGTGCAAAGGGTGGGCACGGACTCTGACTGGAGTGAACCTTATTCCTGTCAGGGAACTCCTTCACACCAAAGGATAAAGTCTCATACCCTTTCAGAGGGTATGTGGGCACACACACTCCCACCAGGGGAATGTGCATATGGACTGCATTCCTTCCAGAGCCCTGTTTACTGGTAAAACCAAACCTCCTTCTGGTTTGCTTCTCACAAATGTCACACAGTCAAAGAGTGCTCAGGGAGCTCTTCTTTGATGGCTGAGTTGAGTCAGTGCTGCCTCATGGTTTCACTGTGCTCTGCTGCCTTGGAAAAAAGGCAGGATGCTCTTTCACATGGAGCATTTCATTGTGGGACAAAACCCAGCCTGAGGGGTACCATGCAATTTAAATGTTTTATGGCAATTGCTCCGTGTCTATCCTAAACTATAATCTGGATTGCAGACCCATTTCCTAGGACAAATTAGTCAAACTGTTGCCATATTTGACATCATTAATGGATTGATACTGCTTAATTTGTCCCCAACTTAGGTTTGACTTCTAGTAATCACTTTGCTGGTGCCTTTTTATCTTTTTTATCTGTAGCACAGGAGTTAAAAGTGGGGGAGGGTTTGCATCAGGAGAGAGTTTTTCCAAAAAGCACAGCACTAGGCTTTGAATTGTCTTCAAAGCTGTCTCTGCTCTCAAGACACGCTTTGCTTTCTTTGTTAGATGTCTTTTTTCCTGAGCTGTGACAAGCACAGGAAAGGAAGAATTTTTGGAACAGAGTCCTACAGCTTCATGTCTGTACTGCCATTTCTCCTGAGAATCCTTTGGGATGTTACAGTTTGATGGGCCTAAACTACTGGAGTGCACAGATTCCCATTGCACATATCCTCTCTTCTTTTTTTCAAAGAAGACAATTTGGCCCTGGATTCATTGCTTTCTTTTCCCCTGTGGTCAAGAGAGGCAAAATGAAAGTTACCTGTTGAAGTAGTTACCTTTTTTTGTGTCATGTGAGCAACACAACATTTCTTGCACTCAGTGTCCTGGCTCCCTAATGAGTGGCTTTCCAATGATTGTGGAATTGCCCTGTGATTCGCAGGTGGGGTGGCACAGCATGAAGCACTTGAGTGCCGGAACAGCTCCACATTCTTTGTGTCACAGAATAGCAACACTGCTTTTATTTCTACCATGTCTTAACTCCTCTGAACATTTGAATCCCGCAGTGTCACTGTGGAGGACCCAGTTTTGTCTGAGCTGTTCAGTCCTTTGCCTTGGCAGGAAGTTTTGCAGACCTTTCAGAGCTTGTAGGACCATTTCTCACCAAAGGCAGTTCATCAGCTGCACCCAGAATGTGTGTGAGCTTCAGGTTCTTTTTAATCTCAGGCTGAAACGGGACACAAGGCCCAGCCAGCTGATGAGCAGAGTGAATACACTGAGCACCAAAACCCTGCAGCTCCTATGGAGATGGGCCTAACAACACTGGGACTGTGTTTTTCAGCACAGGCATGCATATGTGCCATGGGGTTTTCGTTTCTGCCCTTTTTTCTCTTGTGCTTTGCTGCATTTCTGATGCTCTGCTCAGCCCAGCCAGCCCTGTCCTCCTGTGACCACGGCAGTTTATTGCAGGATGTGCTGCCTGTCCTTCATTCTGGAGGGTTGTCTCTTGGTCATCTCATCAGTGACTGAGCTGCACTGAAGTTTTCCTTTCTCCTGGATTTAGGAGCAAGCTAAAGCCAAGAAGCAGACGCCACCAGCCTCTCCTGTGACCCAGGTGGCAGAGCAGAAGGCTCCCTCCAGCCCACTCTACGAGGTTTGTTGGGATCGCCTTTGGGGCGATGTGGGCTTTGATCCTGAGCATGGGAACCTCTTCACAAAACCCTGACAGAGCTCCCCTGTCTTCCTGCAGGATGCAGCTTCCTACGAGGCAGGGTCAGCCTACAAGAGCTCCAGCCCATCCTGCCCCACTGCCCGGGAGCCAGAGGCTGGCTACAAAGCAGCAGAGCCAGACTACCAGGAAGCAGTGAGCCAGCAGGAGGCCGAGTACGAGCCAGAGACTGTCTACGAGGTGGCAGGAGCAGCAGACCACTACCAAGCAGGTTTGTTTCTCACAGCAAACCCCTTAAGATAAGGATTATTTCCTTATGCAAGAGCTTAATGAGCAGTGGTGCTGATAGCACGCTGTCCTAGTTTTCTAAACTCTGGTGAGACTTTCTACGTTCCCCACCAACAAACTTTAATTAGGAAATTAATATATGGCTGCAGCAAGGTGTTGAAGTTACTTAACTTTTGTGAAATGATGTTGAAGTAATTACAGTGCTCTCCAGGGCCTCAGTTCAAAAAGAAATTCAGGGGTAACCATTCCCACCTCATGGAATGTAGCTCAACATGAGAAGAAGGCACCGAGCTGGAGATGAAACGTGTGCCGAGCCAGCTAAAAAATCCAATCAACAATTCTTGGAGTTTGATGTGTTGCATTCTGTGCCCGTGAGGGAGTGGAGTAGGGATCTATGAAACTGCAAGAGTAAGGCTCTTTTGAATTTCCTGGGTTTTTCTCACCTCTTCTGGTTGCTAAATGAGGTGTGAAGGATGAACCTGTTCCGGTACAAAAACTGGGAATTTGAAACAGGCCCCTTTCTGCCTCCCAAACATGCACCACTTGTATTAATTGCTCTCTTATATGGTGATCTTGAGCTCAGCTGTCCTGTCACATTGTACAGAAGCAGTATGGGGCTGCTTCTGTACAATTGTTTCTACTGTTTAGTCCTGTACTAAATGTCTCTTGTAAATGCTTCCTTTGATGCTTCAGTTGCACGTGGTTCAGGGAAAAAACTCCGTGCAGAAGGAACAGCAACACTGCTGAAACCTAGCATAGGTTGTTCCCTGCTTCCTGTGTGGGTCAGCAGTGCAATTGAAGGAGAAGTATCTCAGAAAAGAGCTGAGGGTGATAATGTGCTTCGTGTTTTAATTGTTCTCCTCTCCTCTCTTCAGAAGAAAATGCATATGACGAGTATGAAAATGAACTTGGGATCACAGCCATAGCCCTTTACGACTACCAAGCTGGTGAGCAAAGCTCTTGTTTTCACCCTTTGGCTTTGAAAACTCTCTTCTGCACGAGATAAGTCTGGATTTTTCCTTTGCCTTTTTGTGTCCCTTGTAGTGGCAAATGAAAAGTCAGGGATTGGGTGGTTTAACAGCAGCGCAGAGACGCTGGCGTGAATTTACTGGGTGCCGCTTGTGGGAACGGTGGGAGTTTCCAAAAAGCTCTTTGACCCGAGCGCTGGGGCCCTGGTGAGCCCTTGCCCGTGTGAGTGCTGACCCTGTCGGGCTCTCCCTGCAGCGGGTGACGACGAGATCTCCTTCGACCCCGACGACATCATCACCAACATCGAGATGATCGACGACGGCTGGTGGCGGGGGGTGTGCAAGGGCCGCTACGGCCTCTTCCCCGCCAACTACGTGGAGCTCAGGCAGTAGGGGCTGCCTCTGCTGCTCATGCCTTAATTCCCCACTGCACACACACCACTGCTCACACTACAGACCACCAGGCTTTCCTGAGGATGGAGGGGGTATATACCTACGGCTTTTATATTTAATACTTTGCTGATGCTTTTTAAAACGTTCATGCCACAGAAATCGCTAATATATTGTAACTACTCCGTCTGTCACCGAGGCTCTTGGGATTTATTTTCATCTGGAAACGTTTTTTTTTTTCTCTGCCAAATTAGCCAAGCCTTTTGGAGGACAGGTAGCTGTCTGCTGTAATATTGCATGTTTTACTCCTAAGTGAGCAGATTTACTCAAGTGTTCAAGTCTAGTTAGTCTTCCACTAAGCATTTGCAGCTGAGAAAGTCATGGCTATGCAGGTTTGTTTGCATTTCCACCAAGTGGGGAGGACTGGGGAGGTGCAGAGTTGGGGTTTTTTTTTTCCTATTCTTTTTTTTTTCTTTCTTTCTTTTCTTTTCCAGATAATGCTTTGTAAAAAACAGAGAAAATGTTTGAAAGTTGCAGCTAATGGCAGTTAATCGAATACTGTCCAATATTTATGGAATATTAATGTTATGAAGGAAACAGTCTGGTACTTTTTCCATCTCTTTTAAAGTGAAGTTCCTTGGCTCTTGAATTAATTTTTTTTCCTCTTTTTAAATTATTTTTTCTTGGCCCTGCTCCTCCTGATTATGCTGTCCCAGAGGAAGGCTGCCAACCCTCTAGCACTGATTGTCCCAAATCCCTTTACTTTTTTGGTTTTGCTTCACCCTCCTCTTTTCCCAGGAAAATTTGGAAAAGTTACTGTGCAAGTGTAAAGTCACCCAAGGAGATTCCTACTTGTTCAGAAGGAAACTGGCATCCAGACCTGCAGGAATATTCCCATTGCTTCAAATGGGAGGAGAAGGCAGGAGGGGTGGGGTTGAGTTCTGTGTGCAGTGCATCCATGCTCACACAGGGAAGGGCCTGCTGTGCAGTAGTGATATTTTATGGAATTTTATTTCGAGTCAAGGAATGTTAATCATTGGATTTGAAACCCATGTGAGTGATCTCAATTTTTAAACCAGACAAGAGACTTTTTTTTTTTTTTGTATGTTCAACAGAAACTGCCAGTGCTGTTCTACTAAACAACACAATTAAACCTGTTTGGTTTTTTGGGGTGTTTTTTTTTTTGCCAAAACTGAAGTTCCTGTTGCTCTAGAAAGCTGACCACTGCAGATTTAGGGTCCCTACCAAAGATAGCAAGTTGCATCCAGTAGTGCACGTGTTCAATGTCTGTACTGTCTGTTTCCACCTTCTGATCAAAAGGAAAATGGCAAATCTGGTGTAGCAGCCAAGGAAGAAGGCAAAGAATTCTTATCAACTCTAAATTTGGACCAATGGAATCTAGAAGGCCTGTACAAGATATTAAAATGTACAGTGTGTTGAGGAAGAAGGCATCATGTTGAACCAGTTCTTGGATGGTTGGGACAATCCTTCATGAATGTCACGTGTGTGTCATGGTTATTATTACTATTTTTTTTCTCCTTTCCACAGTCTCACATCTGTGTTGTATTTGCATTACTAGGGTTGGGTTTTATATGCAGTTTATTTTATCCAATTTTGCATAGAACACCTCGTAGGGATATGATTTTTGTAAATTAAATATTCAATAAACTTTTTGAACCATTTGCATGGGGTTTTTTTTTTTAATAACTTTCATCAGGCTCAGCTTTTGTTTTATGTGCCTGCCACTTCTGCTACAAACACCAGTGGGGGTTTGTGGCTGCTCCTGGATTTTGGGAATGCTGGGGGCAGCAGGGCCTGAGTGCTCTTGCAGACAGCAATGTGGGTTACATCACATAAACTTTTCCATCCCTTTAAAGCTGTTCTGCTCTTCTTCATGGCAGGGGGGTCCTTCCCAAGGCTTTGCTCCTCTCAGTCCTGCCTGCAGGAAGGTCCTGCCTCGCTGCCCAGGTTTTACAGTTCCAAGCCTGAACTTCTCTGGGAATCTGGTGCTTGATGTGCCACTGGAAATGCTGAGGGCGAAAATCCCAACAGCTTTTTTTAGTTCTTCAATGCTACTGGTTATTAATGCTGCTTGTTATTCATGGATTGCCTCACCTCATGGAGGAGGCTTTGTGAAGTGGAGAAATTCTCAGTCTTGAGACACTCTTGGCTGTCCCAGGCTGCTGCTGGCTGTTGATTTTAAATTTAAATAGATTTTCAATAGCAAGAGTCAACCAAACTGGGTTTCTTTTTTTACATTTAACCAACAAAGAGGAGCAGGAGTCAGGGGAAATCACCAAGTGCTGGTTTGGCTTTGAAATGCAGACTTGAAGGCACCTGTGATTTTCTGAGCCACTCCAGTCGGCACCAGGAGCTTTCCCAGTGCAGCCCATGGATGTTGGATACTCCAAGTCAGCTCCTGCTGGGGTGAAGTTCAAGAACTCCTCACCTTACTGCAGGCTTTTCCTTGGTAGAAAGGGAGGTGGAGCCTCCAAAACTCAGGCTGCAGTAATGTCCATATCTATCAACAGGATGCTCATGGCGTGGCGCTGCATTTGTGCTAAATTTGAGGAAGCTTCTTCAAATTCTTCTCACATTGAGCACATTTCTCCAGGAGCTGCTGCAAAGTTCCTTGGTGAAACAGAGAGTGATACATTAACCCATGGGAAAAGAGCAAGAATCAATCTCGAGGCCAAGTGGAGAGTACACTGCCCTGGATGGCTTCCAAAAAGGGAATTTGGATTGATCAAAGCAGCTTCACTTGGTAGATTTGTCCCAGGATCCGGGAAGCTGGGACAGAAAAAGGGGCACTACATCTTCCACTGCCTGGGGAGTGCCTCACGGAGCAAGGCAACCTTAAAAGGAGGAGTGCAGTACTCTGCTACAGCTTCCCCAAAAACACGATCTAATGGCCATGTGGAGTCAGGCAAAATTGATTAAATGATTACTTTTAAGTAGCCAAAATTTAAAATCATCCGTTTCTGCTATTTCTAGCAAAATTCCCCACTATGAATAAAGATGATCCTCAGAGAGCTGGGCTCACATGACTTCCCAGGCCAGTGTTTGCAATTCCCAATGCCAGGTTTTGGCTCCCGGAAGTTCCAGGCAGTGCAGCAAAAATGCACCATGACAGAGACACTGAAATTCAAAGGTAAACAAGATTTGTTAATTCTCTGGCCTGCAAAATCCACTGCAGGAGGAGGAGTCCTAAGCAAGGGATAAACATCAGGCTAATGGTGAGTCGGGAGCTGGGGCATCGCTGGGAATCTGAGTTAATTCTGTTTTAGGAGGTCTGGAAGGCCTAGAGAAGCTTTGGAGAAACTGCAATTTGCTTTCCTGCCTCCCCAGCACGGTGATTATTGCCCCAGCAACTGCTGGGAGCTGTTCCCTGCCGGAATGGGGATGGGAATGGGGATGGAGAGTGATACATACATCAGCCCAAATAAACTTTCTAACGCAATGCCTTACAGGAGGAAGCAGGAATTCTTTACCTGCACAGGACACACAGACAGATCTCTACTTGTTCTGTGGTGAGACTTTACAGCAGGGGTTTTATCCATTATAACCACACATAGGCATTTTCAAAATAACATTCCTGAAGGTCCTTTTAGATTGACCTGAATCCATAATGACAGAATATATGATTTCATATCCAAACTGAACTGGTTCCAACATACCAAAAAAAAAAACCAAAACAAACCACCAACCCAATCCCAACAATCCAGGATCCAAGATATCAAAAATCCTAGTTACAACAGTACCAAAAATCCAGACTACCAAATACAAGAAAACAGGTTACAAAAGAACTAAAAACTAAGTTACAGAAATACCAAAACAACAAATTAAAAAAAACCAAAAAAACAAAAAAACAAACAGTTCCAAACCAGCAGAATGCACAGTTTCAAAATAGCAAAATAACCCAAGTTCAAATATCACATTCCAAAATACCACTTTGGGAAGNAGTTCAAATATCACATTCCAAAATACCACTTTGGGAAGGCATCTTACATGGGCAGGCTTCCCACACCCAAAACAATGCCTTATTGTCAACATGAGATCTGACCTGTGTCCCAAAGGAATCTGGGGGAATCTGTGCTTTTCTCCAGCAAAGTCCAGGTACCAGCATGCAAAATCCAGAGGATCCCACCCAGGTTTCACATGAGATCAGGCAGTTCTCCCAGCTGGTTTCACCAGAAATGATACCAAAAGGGGCAGGAATAAACTTTCTAACACAATGGGAAGCAGGAGGAAGCAGGAATTCTTTACCTGCACAGGACACACAGAAGGATCTCTCCTTGTTCT
>VZTN01036932.1:699-27867 GCA_013400515.1 Erpornis zantholeuca
GCCTGTCAGGGAAGTCCTCTCAAATACTTTCCAATCTTTTGAAGCCATTTACAGCAGTGCACTAAAAGTGAACATACCACAACACCCACTGTATTTCTTCCAGTGCTACTTCAGTAAGCATTTTGCAGAGAGGCAATACACTGCTGCCCGGACTTGAGCTTGAAAAGACAAATTCCATATGCTTTTTTTTTCTAGCTTTCAATGATTTAACTTCATTGGCCATGGCAGAAATGACAATCAAAAATTAAGGTTTATTTTTTATTTTTCAACAAAAGCATTGGCTTCTTTTTAAAGAAGACCTTGAAATAAATGGTTTAGCAAAAACAAACAAAAAAAAGCAAATTCTTGCTTTCAATAAATTCACTTTCCCTCTGAAAGGGTTTTTTCTGTGCGTGGATTATTCATTTACTTTAATTATTTTGAAGTGCTTCTGTTTGAGTGGGTAGGAGTTAAGTATCCACAACACCAAAGTAGGTCCTAGAATTAGTTGTTGTAAACAAAATGTTCTGCTGCAGTGGCCCAAATCTGCACAAGCAGTAAGCCTTGAGTATTTTGGCTTTTTCACAAAGGGTACTTCAGGGATATGGGACCATGAGATACGGGTCCTGGATTCATGAGAATGTATTATGGGACTTACATTTTATGGACAGGTCATATCTTTCTAATCAAAAATTTCAGTTGTTACCCTTTGTTGGAAATTTTCAGTCCAGAAAGCTCTCTGGTTAATTAGGTGCACACACTAAAAACAACAGGAAGAAAATGAGCCAAGAAAGTCCTAGGATAACTTCTGATGGAAGTGTTTGGATACAGTTATGTGCACACATCCACAGAGAGAAGAGGAAGAACTGAATCTGGGGAAAATACACAGGATTATTACTTTATAGTCAGTGCACACTGACTTGAACAAGGATTCCAAAAATAAACACATCTAACATTTAAATCCCAAGCTGCATATTCAGCGACAACCTTTCTCTCATGACTGTATTTACACTCAAAACCAAAACCCCAGCAGCTAAACATCTACAGCTTTGAGGAATTTCAGTTCTTGATCTCATGGCATATCATCCAAATGTTCCACTGTATCCACGTGTTTCTACTACCACACTCTGATTCAAGGACATAAATGCAAGAAAACTAAAATCAAAGACAGAAGAGGTTGAAATGAAGAGTTTGTGCTACCCATTCCTTCACAGAATGGAAGATGTGATGTAGGCATCTGGCAAAACACAAGATATCTCCTCTGGAACATCTCATTTTGTAAGTCTCCCCATTTTCATTTGTGCTTTGCACAAACTTCCACATACGTTTTTAGCTCCTCTGCACTGTTGCCCATAGTTACATCCAGTATTTACAGGTAAGCCTGCAGCCTTGTTCGTCCATGGAGGTAAACAAGAGAGAAAGGAAAATAGCATGAAGGAAAGTAAGAAACAATGCTGCACTTACTTGTCTGTAGTTGGTAGTGATATCTTAGAAATAGTTGCTTTAAAATACAAGTTGTTGCTGAGGTTTGATTTAAAAATCTCTGCCAGTTTTGACGTTCAGGTGAAAGTATTGCTGCTGGCTCCAGAATAATTTGCATATCTTATCACTAAATAAAATGTGTGAGGTGTGCACCAACCTGATGAAATTATAAACAAGAGTCCACACAAGTACAAGTGCCTTCCTGTTTGATTTCTGTCCTGTTCACTCCTCTATAATAAATTATATGATCATCTCCATCTAGCTGGAGGTTCAACTGTGCACGTAAAAAGGAAAATGATAGCAGCCTATTCTTTTCCATACTTTACAGCTGAGAACCTGACAAAAATGTGATTTTGGGGAACAAGCAGAAATCTTCTTTTGCTACCATCTACCTTCTCTTTAATCGCTACAAAATTAAGTGGAAAATCCCATGTATTAATTTATTTTTAAAAATAATTTCCTACCCTGAAAGTAAATAAAATAAATGAAACTACACCTCTTTTACTAGAAAGACAAATATGCATACCTAACTTTATGCCCTGCAATTAATCTCATGTACTTCAACAGGATTACTCATAACACTGTAAGTGAAATTCATGTGTAAATCCTTGCAGAATCATGGCCTGAATTGCCAACAGTTATATGGCACAATTAAATGCCTAGGTCTAAATGTCTCTGCAAAAAGATCAGAAAAAAAACCTTTAGGCATAACAAGGAACAAAATCTACTACAGGGAGTGACTATGGAGAAATAGCATTGGGAGTGTCGCCTTCCCTTGGGAAATTCACCTGTCACCAAATTCTTCCATTAACTCATCTTCTTCCTCTACCACTTACCACCTTCACTCACCACACTGTTCTCTACCATCAAATATCATTCTCCCTTCCCACACTTCCTCTGCTGCTGTGCGAGGAGGAGACAGGAGAAGCACCTTAGCCATTCTTTTGCACAGTGAAACAGGACAAGAGCACAGTCTGGATCTTACACCAACTAGCAAGGTAATAAAGAGCTCCTGTGCTAATTAACAGACCTGGGTGCACAACTTTGCTCCTTAGCCTGTTGCTGAACTGTTCACACGCCAGTGTCTCACTGAAAACTGCCTGGTAAACGCTATGGGCAGCCCTTAATCTATTACTGAAGTTCATTCCAAGAAGCTGCTGATCAAAATGTATATAAACTGGGATACCCAAACTGCCCAGCCCTGCCTCCTGAGGAGTAGCCTCCCATCTGCTTTCTTCTCCAAATACTCACAAATGGCATATGAGAAGTTACTCATGATCAGGTTTTTTACTTAAATCCATGGCTTACGCAAAAACTTCTGCTTGTAAATTAACTCAGTCAGAAATATTAACTAAAATGCCAGGAAAACAAAGCCAATCCCTTAAAAGTTCAAACGAGTATTTGTCACAAACATTTCACCTCTACTAATGAACTGCAAAAATGAATGATAGAAAATGCAAAACTGTATTATGTTTAGCAGTTAACATTTTAATAAGGAGGAGATTAGCAATTTTTAATACCTCCAGTGCTTTGTTATATACAGTAGCACAATAACTGAATATTTTAATTGCTAATTATTTAGACCTCATTCAGTTCTCACTCAGGCAAAACTCCCATTGAGGGACTCTTGCCTGAGAAAAGAGCTACAGGATTTGTTTTACTGTAATTTGAAAAAACTTTATATATCATAAAAACTATCAAGTTATAGTGAGACAAAAATCATTAAATCCTTAGCAATATTAAATCCTACTGAAAGTCCCACTGACTCTCAACGCCAATGTTTTCATATTAAGTAAAATAGATAATTGCAGTTTACCAGTTGTAACTTACCTGTGTAATTTATGCCCAGATATGCTGGTGGCTCTTAAAGAGGTCTAATAATGTTTTGATTCCTCTTACCGTATCCCTGCTTTTCTCCCGTGGGAAATCACAGTTCAGATGTGATAAGGAAACAGCATTTCCAAACAATTATGATATCAACACCTTCAGAAACACAAACATTAGCATTTGGTTTTACCTTTTGACTTCGGCCTCCGAAAGGGTTAAGAGCAGCTCTCAACACTTCTTTCTTATGCTGCTGTAAAGAAAAAAAATGTTTATGTTTAGGGATTTGCACACAAAAACCCTTGAGTTTCTGTAACAGTCAAATAGCTGATGTTCAGTGGTGGGTGGAATGCTGTATATATATAAACATACAGCTATCTGAAGGAAGACAAAACAAAGTCCTACACATTCACATGTAGTGCACAGGTGACAAACAAATAAACTAAATGTACTAGTATTTCAAATGTCATGTTATACAGCTGGACACAAAATAATTAGGGAGCTGTTTCTAAGACTCTATGCTTCAAAAAAGTAAATCTCTTTTTTTTCCATTAAGTGTAGTTTCATTCCTCTTAGGGATGAAAACAAATGTGTGTCACAACCAAAGTTTTTCCACTTATGTTTGTCATTAAATGCATTTTGGAAAAAGTTACAGGTAAGTACCCCAACAGGTCAAGAGTCTGAAGAGTTTCTTTTTTGTTTTTTAATGAAAAAAATATTTGTGAAAATGTGAAAATGTGTTTAACATTTTCACATTTTCAACTATAAATGGTTTTAATGACTAAAATGTTTAGAAAACCGCTTCCATAGGCTGCATTGAAAAAAAAAAAAAAGAACTAAAGGCAGACTTGGTATCATATACTGTTAATTACCAAAATGTTCAGAAGTGGCTGTCACACAGCTGAGGAAAGAGTAAGCATTTTGAACACTGAAAGCAGGAGTTGGGAACTCTCCTTCACCAATTCAGAATATGGTTTAGAGACCACATTGGCATAGTTTCCAGTTCCTGTTATAGAAGGTTCACTCAGATTACAGTGCTCAAATCCATTCCAGTCAGGCTTCCTGCTTCCTCACAGGAGCAGTGAGATCCCTTTGTTCCCCTCAAGTGCTGACTTTCCACCTAAGAACCTGTGCCCAAAGCTAATGCAAGCTTGAGTATGGCAGGACTAACTATGACTACTGGTATTAACAATATTAAAAAAATCATAAAAAATTATAATTTTAGATAAATTATTAAAATTATTTTTAAATTATTAAATTGTTTATATATTATAAAAATAATCTATATATTTTGCTAGTGAAGGTTCTTCATAGCTAGCCATGAAGATATTTTAACTACCGGGAATACAGGTTAAGAACAGATTACTTATCAGAATGAACTCATCTTTGGAGAACCTTTACTTATTTAGAAAGAAATCAAATAAAGAAAATATAACACCAGTAGACTTTCAGGTTCAGCATTTTGTTTCCAAGCCTGAATTTGCACCAGTTCCTGGCTACTACAGGCATACCCCTGTTTCTTTCTCTGAAACACGTTCACAATTTCTTTTCAGGTCTTGTCATTTTCCTCTCGTTTTCTGGGTGCTTTCTACCTCTGGCCATTACAATCAAACAATGCCTCAGCAGCATTTGCAGAAATTTCCCTGTGGCCTGGGTGGGTCACTCCTGAGTGTACTCAGCACAGTCTGGTGGATGGCAGCCTCCCCAGTTTTAAGGGAAGAAGGTTTATTTTGCTTGATCTAAGGCTGTGCAGCAAATGCTTCAGCTTTCCTAAGGTCTGCAGTTGCCTGAACAGAGACAGACTCGCTGGACAGCAGCTGCTGGCGCTTTGCAGCACTGCACAAGGATGGTCTGGAACAGTCTGTCAGTGCTGCACAGACAATGAATAAAGCAAAGCAGAAGGCCTAGATATCGAGTAATGAGGATCAGATTTTGACCTTTAAATGCTGCTGGATGGATTGCACGAGGATATGTCTGATTCAAGCGATACTGTTAGGTACAAAATTGTACTGTTTGCCTAATGTCTAGTGCATCTACCAGCTGAACCACTCTGTGCTTGCTGGCACACTACGTGCTGCACCAAGAGATGGCTCTGCAGAGTGAGCCTGTAACACAGGGCAGTACTGGGGACGCTGGGAGCACTGAAAAACATGGGAGGAGCATGGGAAAACCTGATCATAAGGTGCAAGAGAAAATTTTCTATTTTAAAACCCATTGATCCAGCAGCGTTTAGACTCCTCAAGCTCTACAAAGGATTAAATCCAAGTCAAAAGCCTCAGTTTCTCTTCTCTGGCCTACTGGCATTTGAAATTTTGTACAACTACTCATGATGACAAGCTACCCTCTTGTCAGCTGTGATTTTCACCAGAAAGTGCTGTACAAGAGTCTGTATAACTGTTACAGTTATTTCATTTTTGCAATCATTAATTGATCCTTTCTAAACATTTGAATGCCTGAGTTTAATTAGTGGCAACATCTCTGCTACAGTTTTTAAATCTATTTTTATACATGATTTAAATTAATCAAGCCTTATACTTGAGATGGTAATTTGTTGGACCAAGACAGCTGTTTCCAGGCCATACACTTGGTTTTCAGTTCCAACCCCCATGTTTAAACCTTGTGGTTTAACTTAGATCAACAGCTTACTGCCGATTCAAATTATATCACATCAAGTAATGCCCTCAAAATCTGATGCATTTGTATGATATCAGTGGAGTGAAAAACTCTGCATACAACTCAGGAAACCACTCTGTTTTTTTCATTTTTACATGAAAGTTAACTCCACGTTCTAAGCAGAGGTGAATACTTCACAGCATAGGCTCGCTAGAGGCTTACTGGGCTCAAAGCTGTAAGGCTGTCTCCGTCCTCAGAGAGGCTTGAGGTAGGTCATGGTGATTTCCTAGAAGAATGTGCTTTTCAGGATGAAGTAAATGAGGTACATTTATTAACTCTACTTTTTAAATATCTAACCAGAATGAGACCTACCACAAAACTAAGAAATATAGGAATGGATAACTTAAGAGTCCTAAATTAAGAATGCCTCTTCCACTATGCTAATTGCTTGTACAGTAACAAGAGCATCCTGTACTGCTGAAAATGCAAACAAGAACTATACACACTTGTTCATTTCCTTATGTTGATACCTTATAGGTTGCATGGACTTCTGACATTTGCTACTAATGAAAAAAACACTGTTCAGTGACCTAGAATCAGATTAAGTGAAACCGAGATAAATACATTCCATTCAAGAAAATGTAAAGAATTTGTCAATTTTATTTACATTTTCTCTCAAGATTATGGGGGGGGGGAAGGGGGAGAAATATCATAGGATGGTAGCTCTTCTCTTTTTAAGATTCTACATTTAAGAACAAAATTCAAAGAGTAAGATAAATTACATTAGCATCACTCCAGTTTAATTCCTTCTAAACAATCATCATACATACAAATGAAACTCCAGCAGCAAGTGAATGAAAGAAATTACTGTTTATCAATGCTAAGAATATAGGAGCCATAAGGATCTCAGACATGATTCACTGTGAGAGTACACATAAATCTCTTGGTCTTTTTTGAGACTCAAGCTGGCATGAAACTTAGGCGAAGTATATTCTCAGCAAAATGGACAGTGCATCCCAACAATGCTCTTAGAAAAATAAGATTTGTGTGAGAATTTAATGTTTGTGGAAAAGTCTTATCTGGCAGACTTTGAGCTCGAAATACCCTCATTTTCAGGGCAGCATTTCTAGCAGAACAGATTGTCTCACACTGACTCACCACTACCCCTCAGCTTTGAACTGAGGGACCAGGTTGAGCAGTCAGGTTTTGTGGCTGGTTCCATCTTTCACTGGACTTACAACCTCAGGGCAATTCTTACTGACTGTAGTAATGCCTTTTGCAATATAGACTTTGGTCTACTGAGAACTAGGCTTGAGATCTCTTTAACTTTTCTCAAGAGTCAAGCTTGTCTGTCAGGAGGAAGAAAAATGGAATAAATCAAGTGACTAGCATTAAATCCCATGATAAAGACATTGTCTGAAGAATTTCTGAAAACAACTGCCCAAAGCAGACCACTGGCCTGGTCTGCAAGTTTCAGTTAATGAACTGGACACAATTTGGCTTTTTTGTGGGAAAGAAAGCTTCGTACACGTACAGAAAAAATTTAAAGAAACAACAGTGTTACAGTTCCATTCTTCACACATGAATAAGTCTTTAGGGAAACAATTTAAGTTCCTTGTCCACTACTAAAATCTATTTGAAGAATACTGCCTGCCCATATTTATCTCTGCAGAAGACTTGGATTCCAACTGTCTAGGCTCAGGAGAAAATGATCTTTGAAGGCAACAGTCACATGATGGAGAAAAGGGAGATCTGTAACGCTGTCTGCAAGGTTCATATGCCTTACCTTCATGTACCATCGGTTTACTTAAACTGAAATCATCACCTGGAACATGAGAAGCAACTGGCATTTTTAATATCAGAGGTACTAGCAATGAGCCTGTGTATTTCTTCAGAAGGAAATACCAGTGCAGACAGTGAATTAAAACATGCCATGGTAACAGATGAAGACTTCAACTGTCAACAAAATCAGGCTATTAATTTTCACATAAACAGTCTTTTTAAATCTTTGATTTTTAATATACAGTCCAAAGATCACTCTCACATTTCAGCAGCTTTTGTCTTTTAATGCCGTTCACTTCAACTGACTTTTCACACAGCCCTGTGCTTTGTCTCCCCTTTGGAAAAGGTGAGTGAAAATATCAAATGATATCTTATTCTGCCAAGACCAAAGGAACAGTTCAAACATTCAAAAATATTAGGCAGTGCCTTTACTTAAGGTAGGAAGGGAATGTGATTAGCAGTGGGCAGGGGAGGTGGGGGGAACCAAACCTGAATCCAAACCACTTCTCGCTCTCTTTTTCAATCTGTGCTTAGGTCTGGACTATGTAAAACAACAAGCAAAAATTACTGGATGGAAAACACAGAATTCTTTTGCTTCTCATCACATTCTCTTCTCAAGTGACAGATACTGAGATTCAAGAGGAGCCTGGGAAGCCATTGGCCTGTTCATTACCACTGAAAGCAGAGGTGCACAGACTCATCCACGTGGACTAAACTATCACCTGCCACAGGATGCAGCTTCTCCATGGATGGTTCAAATGTGTCTGGGGGAGCAACTCGCACTGCTGTGGCCTCTCCGTGCTTCCTCAAAAGACAAGGATTTCAGACTGTTCATCTGTCAGCTTACAACATCTCCCCAGACTGTAACTCACTCAAACGACAAGAAAACAGACACAACAATGTGTCTGTTACCGATATTTTCCTTCAAATTTCTGTGCTTTTTCTGAAACGGAACAAGGCTGGAACTTTCTTTTAACTGAGATGAACCAAATGTCACCTCACAACAAAGAGAGACTTCTCTGTCTCTGGTCACTGGAAATACAAAGTAGGAATCAAAGGTGCTGCTTTTGTCTGAAAAATCATTATCACCTTTAAAATTTAATTCCCTTAAAGCACTAGAGATTAGTCTGGAGGAATGCAGAAGGAAAGTGAGAGATGACAATTTCCCATTCTCTCCAGAGATTATGTGCCCCTACAGATTTTGTTTCCTGTGCAGTACTTAACTCCTTGATGCCTTTTCTGTTATGATCTCTTCCTTGGCAGAAACTTCTTCAAATTTAAAAATCAGAACATGAGCCAAGTAAATAAAAATAAATAAATAAAGTTCAATGACTATAAAAAGTACACAGACTAACCTGCTTAATTATTAACAAGTAAACATAACAAATTCTGAATTATTTACTCAATC
The DNA here is from genome assembly GCA_013400515.1 of Erpornis zantholeuca. Taxonomy (NCBI): domain Eukaryota; kingdom Metazoa; phylum Chordata; class Aves; order Passeriformes; family Timaliidae; genus Erpornis; species Erpornis zantholeuca. The sequence goes on from VZTN01036932.1 coordinate 9,788, forward strand.
TTTTTCAGCTACAAACCTCAGACTTTTAGAGCATGAAATACATGCTTTATTTTAGGACACAAACCAGGTATTTTATAAGGCTGTGGACTTTTTTTCTGGAGGTGGGGTTGTTTTGAAGAATATTCATTTCTTATTAACCCCCAAATACTTTCCTCTCACCAAATCACACTGGAATTTTCAATACAGAAATAGGAGTTTTAGTATAAAGATCCTCTATTCACGTGTTTGCTAATGAATAGGATGGCTGTTTCTGAACTGCAGCTGAGCAAAAGTAAGATTCCTGTGAGGCATACACACCTTCCCCAGCTTCTGTACATCTGCTAGGAAGATGTGAGATTCAGAGGGAGAACCTGGTAAAAGCTCCAGACAGAAATTCTACAACAAAGGATAAAATAGCCCCAGTACAATCACATTTTCTTTACTGAATAAAGCTACCCTGCTGAAGCAAACGTTATCTGTGCCACGAACAAAAAAAAGGTCATCACCAGTGGTCCCTGAGGTTCCAAGCTGTTCTAGGCCGGACCTCCAGCTGGGCCCATCTTTATGTCCTCCCTTCTGATACATTGTTCTGCCTAATGCAGTGCTGACATGACACAGCCTTCCCAGTGATATGGTGCAAACGAGGGAAGTTCAAGGTTCCTTGCTGGATAAAACAAGTGGCATTTCTTGGTGAAGTCAGCCCAAACCTGTCACAGCGGGTGGATAGTAGGTGCTGCAACCTTCCAGAAGCGTCTCCACTAGGAAGTCACTGGGCAGTGCTGGCACCGAACACACTCACACACATGCCAGAGAGCCGTAAAGAGAGTCGGCGGCAAAGAGATGGGAAGGGTCTTCGTGCAGAATTCCCTGGGAGAGGTTTACTGCAGCCACACACGTGAAAGGGTCCAGGGACGAAGATAAGAAACATGGGAGGGTGCAGGTTTATATATGGGGTTGCTAGGGGCAGAGAGAGCATCAGGGACCAATGATCTGAGGGCATGAGGGCAGCACACAGGCAGGGCCAGGGTATGGGACTCAGTAGGAAAATAGTGAGGGAGTGGTGGAGGAAAAAGGGCCAGTGGGGAAGCAGGGAAGGGAGAGCATACTAGGGCAGGGACATAAATGGTTGAATGGGCCAACCCCAGAAGAACTGGGATGCATTAACATCCTGGGAGAAGCCTTTTCTGTCTTCCTGACCTGGGGAGTATTTCCTGACTTAGGGTCTTTCCCTCCAGGGGACTCTCATGGACCCCCGGTCAGTAGGCCCACACAGACCCTTTGAAGTCCCCAGCATTCATGAAAGAACGCCATCTCTTCCTCAGTAACCTCAGGCCATCATACAGTCATGACTTTTTGTCTGAATGGTAGCATCATCATCATCACCATGGCAGAAACATGGTTGTGAATCTCAGAACTTTTCCTAACTAGCATTTCATAGAAATTATTCTGTAATACTGCTTTTGAAGCCCTGGATTAACGAAGACATATCTCAAAATCACAGCATGTGCTGAGCTCAAGAGACACACAAGGATCAACAAAGTCTAACTCCTGGCCCTGCACAGGGCACCCCAAGAGTCACACCATGTGCCTGAGAACATTGTCCAAATCCTTCTTGAACTCTGTCAGGTTTGGTGCCGTGACCACTTCCCTGGAGAGCCTGCTCCAGTGCCAATTCACATACTAATGTTCCCTCAGCCTTGATACAAACGTGTACAATGTGATATCTGATAACATATTTATTAATCTGCTCTTAATTGCTATAATGGTCAAACATAGTTTGTTTTTTTCCCTGGTTTTAGATCTTAACAATTTTGTCAATATTTATGTTCTATACTTTTTTTTCTGCCTACCAAAGCCTTGCAAAAGTGCAATTCAGGGGATGAGACAGTTAATCAGAGTTGGCTTAGTCTCTAATTTAGGTGGCCTACTTATGTTAGCAACATTTTATTAGCACATTATGCTGTATATTTAATATTTAGTACACTGTGTGAGAATGGTTTACTGTGTACTGCTCACATAAATGACTTACAAATTCTGTTTGACACATAGAGAAGAGTGTATAAGTAATACATGTATTTCTGAGTATACCTAATGCTACAGAAAATAAGGATAAGCAGAAGACATGTAGAGAAAACACTAAAGTGTATCTTTGATGGACTTAAAGGCTAGCTTACAAATACTTCAGTAGACAAAAGATGCAGCATTAGGGATATATGCACAATGCCCATCCCTTCTTTAACTTTTGATTCCAAATCTTCCTCTGGAAGCGCCAGCTGAAGGAAAAGGACTTTCATTCAAAATTGCTGAAGTCTCACAATGGAAACAATTGCAGCAAAACACACAGCAAATCCTCCCAAAACCTTTTGTATTTTACTAGGCCCAGAAGACAAAGTAGGATCTTTCTTTGAGTTTAGAAGTGCTTTCAGGACATTTTTCAAGAGGCAGATAAGTTAGCTATGTCCTCATGAATTATGCAGCCTTTCCAGTGTGTACTTACACAATGCTAGCTGGAAGCCCCTGGGAAGGATGCCCAGTGCATATGAGCAGCAGGTGGTACCAAAGGAGAATCGCTCAGCCAAAGCAGATCCAAGTTTTCTTTGGAGAGCTGGAAAGCAGCTCTGAGCAGGGATCCCAGTTATCTGGCTGTAGTTATTTTGGTTATATTGGTGTTCAGAAATTACCACTGGAAAGGAGATTTTGGCTTTAGTCCTTAGTTAGGAGGAAAAGTATACTGGTTTTCATGCTCCTTCTATTTACCAAGTGAATCAAAGCTACACCAGCACACACCTGCAAGGGCCAGAAAGAGGAAAATCACAGAATCTTTTAGCCTGACATGAATCAGTTCTGTATCAAAAAACCCATAAGCAGTCCTGGTACAATTCTTACACTTGCTTTTGATCCCTAACTACTAAAGCATTCACATTTATCAGAAATATGTTTTTCCGGTATCAGTAGGCAGGTGAACCTAAGAGAGTGAAGGAAGGATGATAACCTCCCAAGACAAGTGGTCTCCAGTTGGCTGTGAAGCTCACGATGCCCCAGTTAAGAAACAAAAGGTCATCAAAATGTAAGAAAACTTGTTTGTAATCAGTTTTAGCTTTTTGTATTTCTCCTGCTGTGTAATATATTTGTCAATATATCTATCAATCCTTTCATAATAAGGTTGCTAAGACAGATACTAAGACTTCAGTAAATATCAAATTTATTTTCTGCAAAAATAGCTGATCACAGAAAAAAGCGTTTTGGTTTTTTTTTCTACTGGTGAAGTATTTTCAGTATTATTACAAAGGACTCTCACTGTTCATTATAATCCCTGACAAAATATCAGTTCCAAAGCTTTTCCCCCTATCATCGGTTGATGTTTGTCAAGTGACATTCAAAACATTTTTATTTTTAAAAACAGAAACAAAACAAAATTGAGCCTGTTTTCCATTCTTTTTATTCTTGTACTTTACTGAATTTTTCAATATTCTCCAATACATGTAGAAGATTTACATGGCATACCTAAAATGCCTCACAATAGAAAAATTTAGTTCACGTTTCCTCTAGGAAAAAACCCACAAAACAAAACAATCTACAAAACCTCTTAGAAAATGTATCTTTCCCCGGTTAATTCAGTGGGGAACATTAAAAATTCAATATTTGCCACTTTGCAATGACTTCTGGACACAAAACAGTTCCTTCATGCTGCAAAAGGTTTGTCTAGTCTAAACATAAAGGGAATTAGAACAAAAATACACATTTGAAACAGGACTAAATATGACACCCACAAAACATCTTCGATCCTGACATTGCTCTTCCCCTTGTTTTTTCCAGTCATTCCTATCATTCATTACAGATACAGTATTTATTTTTTATAAAGATTAATGTATAAAAACCAGTACATAGAAACGGAGTAACAAGGATGGCTCTAATTAAAAATTGATAATATTACAAAAATAACTATTATATTAATCAATATGAAGACTGAGATGTTCAGATCAGTAGCACATTTTTAGTTCTAACATTCATTCTGCTTTAAGGACATGAGGATGGTAGATTTAGTAAAAGCCTTAGCTGAGGTAGCATCAATATATAGTATTTGGATTAAAACAGTGTTGGGAGCCATATTGCAAGCTAGCAGATTAAAAGAATGCATCATATTTTATAGGACAAATATAAAGTTTGTACAGATTAAGATCTGAAAAAACAATCCAAAACAGTCTCCTCTTTTATCTGAAAATTCACCAGCAAAACTGAAGGAATAGCTGTGGATGAAACTTAACTATGCTTTAATCGTATCAAAATCAATAATATTCAAGGATAAATTTAACTCACTGCTTATTACACAGCAGAGCTTTTAAAATAAGAAAGCTTTCGTATAAATACCTTCCATAGTAAAATCTGTTTCTTGAAATGATACCCCACAAAACGTAATCCAGTTGGTATTATTTTAATAGGACCTACAGATATAACTTCTATCTATATTTTTATCAAACATGCACTGTTCTTTCATTTAATACAGGTCAATGGATTATGCAAGGTTTTGTCCTGTTATGTTAAAGTAGACTAAACAAAGTTCCTGAAACATGCCATATAATACAAAACTATGTTTTCTGATAATAAATGATTTATATTGAAGTAGAGTTTTGGGTTTACAGTGAGATTGATGTATTAGGCACTGCAGTGACTCAGACTGGAAGACAGTCGTCACTAGAAAAAAACTTTTCAGACAAGCCAGCCAAAGGGTGAAAGAGCAGGAACTACTTTTTCAGATGAGTTGAGGTGCACAGACTGGAGTTATTCAGGAAATCGGTGACAGAGTACAGTGTTGAACTTTTATCTCAGGTTACACTCCACTGCTTTAACAACAAAGCCTTCCTTCCTCTCTATTAATTATATAAAGCAAAAATTCCCAGTATTACATCTACCCCATTAACTGAGCAATTCCAAACAACATGCTACTTCACATTTGCATAAATCCAGCATCCAGAATCTCAAAGCACTTTAAAGCAAAGCCAAATAGAACTAGGTTACCCTCAATTTGCAAGTAGTGAAATAAAACCAGAGGCATTAGGGGTAAAGTCGTATCACCTAACTTTGGCCATCTAAAAGACACTGTGGCCTAGGCTGCTCCCTTAACCACTGGAACAAGGTGAGCAATCCTGAGAGGGCAGTTCCATCTCTTCTCAGATACCTGGCTAAGTAATCCACAAAGAAGTGTCACATTTTCTTCTGCCTATTCCTTCCACCTAGCCTAGATGATGAGTAAATGCCTCGTGTTTAGATGAGTGAGCTATAGATCCCCATTGCATTACAAAGTATGCCTATTCCCTAGTCTCTTCCCTCTTTCCTATGAAGCAAAAAACCGGCGTTGGGCCAAGGTCTGTGTGTGCTGACACGTGAGCACACTCACGTGGAAAGTTGGGTGCCCAGTGCCAGACCTCTGAGTGTACTGGCAAATTACACAAACAGAGCTCACTGCTTCTTGGTGCCCAGGTATTCAGACATTTCCAGAGGTACTGGCAACCAAACAAATGGCTGTAAGTCTCTAGGTCTAGCTGAGATTTGTGCTGCTCTAAGCCCAGAGTGCAAGCCCAGAAGGAATATCCACGATGCTGTCACAATATAAATAATGCTAATAAATAAAACTCACATCAAAATGAGATTTTTTTTTTTTTACAAGGAAGGTGATAAAAGTCTGCTATCAGACTTTGATCACAAGTCCTACTATTCAGGAAAGGAAATACCTCTGAATGTCAGTGAAAATGAATGTGTCTGTGGCTGAAATAACTTTTAACAACCAAAATTGGTTGTATAGTTTTCTCTGTCAACTCAAAGATCATATTTCGGGATCCAAAAATGCTTGACTTTTCTATTGCAGATCTGCACGCTTCAGAAAAATCTGGCACGACACTGCATGATAGGACCTTGAAGCGCTGAAGTAACTGTGAAGTGGCAGTTCAAATAGCTCTCCCAAAATGAAAACTGGTTAACACGAAATTAGAGTGATGCCTCCTCCAACATTAAAACAGACGCTGCGAATGAAAAATTCGTTGTCTTCCCTCTCCCACAAAAGAATGACTTTGACTAACAGCTTCCATTCTATGCACAGAAAGTTAAGTAATGTATTTCAGTGCTTTTGCCAAATAAAGCCTGGGAAGGAGCTCTCTAAAGAAATCACAGGATACCAACGGAGTCGCATGAAAAAACACCAGCACTTTCACTCAATCACTTTCAAAGTCCTAAAGGGAATGAGAATCAGCAAATTCAAGCTTCTTCTCTTTCTTCAGTTCCTGGCTAAAATCACCCAATCAGGTACATGGAAAAGCACTGAAGTCTTGCTTTTAAACAAAGCACTGCTGCCTGGCAAATGGGCATGAATCCTACCGACTTATCCCAGTGAGCCGGTGCTAGAAACACCAGCACCTCGCTCCTGCCTCCCTGCCGCGGCAGGTCCCTCTGTTTAAAATGAAAGCAAGGTGCTAACAGCAACGCTTATCTCTTATCAGCAGAGAAGAATTGGCATTTAATGCAGTAGCTAAAGATCAGCTCTCGCTGTTTCACGGCTGAGGGGAGAGACGCAGGGGATGCAGAAGAGTTGGGCTCCGACCGCAGATGCTGTCCCTGAGAAGCACAGCAGCATCCCATCGGCTCACTTGTCAAAGAGCAGAAGGATCTTCCAGGGCGAGAGTAGTGGAATGGCCTTTCCTAGGAATAAATTTGCATCACAGACCTTACCACCTTCTTCCATACATGCAAAATTTATTTATTTGACCTGCCCATTGCAAGCAGAGCTGTGCTCGACAAAAAATACCTATCGAAAAACCACAGTGCCTTTGAGTCTTTCTCCAGGTAACAGGATGAGAAAACAAATGGAAAAGCTCTCAGTGATGACATAATGAGTATATCCATATACTGACAATGCTAGCACTAGTAATTCCTCCTGCAGGTACTACCCTGTCAATAACACTTTTGAATGATTTTTTAAGGGCATGAAACTAATCTTAATACTTTGCAGAGTAATATCTTCACATCCACCAAAATGGTTAACTTTCCAAGCCAACATTATGCATAGGAATTAGACTGATTGTTAATGTTTATTTTTATGGGGAGGAAGAACAATATCTTAACTCTGAACTTTCCACTTTTGTTAATGATTAAAACGTGAATTAAATATTAACTTCATTAAATTAATAATTTATATGACACACCTAAAATTTACCTACAACACATACTAGCCAAATCTGTTTGTTGTTTTCGGGGCAGGTGGATGGAGTGGGTGAAGTATCCAGGAAAAACAAAACCATTTCCAATAGAACTATATAGAACATCTTCTATTTCTCTGAGAATAACATCTATTATTTAGTGTGGAGCAAATATGTTCAGAGGCTAAATGGTCTCTTTCAAATGACAGAGGTATTTTTTTTCCTCTTTTCGTTTAGTACAACATGCCTCTGATATACCAAAATAGCTTTTATTTAAAAGGCAATCTTTATTAGGTAATTTTTAAAATGGGAATTACAATATGTACCAGCAAAAATTGCTTGGCTGTTTACTTACTGATTCTTTACAGAGGCCAATTATTTTGCCAATCGGCAAGATGAAATCTGTAACAAAAAATAAATGGGACTTATACTTTAAATCCCATTCACAGCAGAGAGTTATTTTGGTTTTAGGCCTGGTCACCCCAAAAAAAATTGGGACATTAAATTGAAGGCTGTATCACACTTCAACAATAATAATTGGTGCCCCAAACACTTTCCACCACAAATCTCACTGGCAGGATTCCTACTTTACAAGAGAGCAAAAGCTATCAGAGAAACAAGTCGGGGTGAGACAAAAATCAGAAGAAAATAAAAGGCTTCCTAACTTCCAGTCTTCTGCGAAAAATGATTACATTTCTGTTTCTAACCCAGAGACATTACATCATCTCATTTTTTAAAGAAAAAAAAACTCTGCCTTTTTGACATCTCTCTTGTATACCCAGCTTTGCAACCGTATCTGTGCAACCCACTATCACGACTAAAATAATCCATCAAATGGGTACAATGGCCATTCAAATCAGACTGTGAGCATAAAATTTCAGTCCTTATAATATTGTTTACCTGTGTGAGCCCCTCAAAACATTGGGTATGTCTGTTCAGCAGAGTCCCTCCAATGCCCACACTTAAACAAGCCTCCCTGTGACACCACAGGCAGTGCTTTCCAGCCACATTAAGTCCCACCAGTTAGAAAAAGTCAAGAGTTAACAGCAGGATGCTGTAGAGAAAAAGCTAAACTTATGAACATGTTCAGATTGCCATCGCCCAAAAATCTGAGTAATGTTCCAGATATGTTATGTTAATCTGTTACACAAGATTGTCTGTAATGCGAATATTTTTTTAAAGAGTATTTGAGGGTGATATTGGGGGTTGGATGAAGGCATGTGGCCAAAGTTATTACAGAATTGAAGAGGATTATTTTAATTATTATTGGACTATTAACCCTCTGCATGGTCCTATTTAATCAGTGTCATTGTGTTTACGACTCATATGATCTATAACCATTGTACTTGCAATTACTGTTGATCACCAAGCATTTCGGAATAAAAATAGTTATGATTAGATGTGTAAAGCTCATTCAATGCAGTTTTATGCATAGAATGGATTTCTATCCACTAAAAAAAAGCCCTTAATAATAAGATATCAAGGAAAACACAGTGAGAAGTGATATTTTCTGAATGTGATCTGTGCATTCTAGATATACCTCATAATGAACGTGACCAAATACTGAACACGAACTAAAGAACAAACCCTTTGTGTTGATGCAAAATTTGAGTGGCAGGAAAAAAACATTACAGAAGATAAGGGTTTTCATTCACAATGCAATGTAAATTAAAAAACCATGGATACAAAAGAGTAGAAACAAGAAAGGTAATATAACAAACTTACATTTCACCCTTCATCTTTACAAGGATCAGAAGAGGGGCATACATCTTCATTCTAGTTGAATGGCCACTATAATAATAAATTAGAGTAGCTCATACAAGAAATAAAATATGAAGGACTCAGTTATGTTTTAAATTGAAGGAATGCAAACCATAACAAAATAAAGAAACAAAACAAACTGTGAAGTCTATAGAGTTTCCTTTTTTTTTTTTTTTTTAAATAAGAGGCAAAATATACATGCAAGTAAGGTATATCTGTATTTATGCAATCACTTTGCTGTTGACTTCACTGGGAACAACACGAAGCTCAGAGACTTCTCTTACCAAGCTTATTTTCACTCTAAATAGGTCTTGACGGTGTTGTAGCTGCAAAGCCAAAAAGAAATGAGGCCGAATTTTATGTGGTCATGCTAGCGTGGTGGAAAAGCTTTTGTGAGGATTTGATGCTGTAACTGCATTTGTACATCTGGCCCCCCACAGACCTTCAAAGACTTAGACATCCATAGATACACGGATTATTAAATGGCCTGTTAGTAAAAAGAGGTGGATTCAGGACACTGACACATTTGAAATTGGTATCTGCAACTGGACTCTGACATTTCATTTGGATACTTAAAGCATTAATGTTATTGTATCCTGAGGACCTATATTAACAAGTTTGACGTAACAGATGGAAGCTTTTTCAGAAAAATGTAAACAGCTGATCTGAGAGCCAGCACTTTCTATAGACAGAACTTACAGTGAAATATAGCACTCTACTGTTTATTCCAAACACATCATGGCATTGTAAGTAGACCACTTTATGCTGTGGAGAAATACAGTTAATGTAAAAGGAACACACATCAAGAATAGAACATTCTCCCACAAATTCTCTGCTTCTGACCTTTTGAAAAAAAAAACCCAAAATCAAGAAAATTATTGCCTACTATAAGCCAGAGCAGATAATTTGAACCAAACTTCATTGAATCTTCTTGCAGGACTCATTGCTCATTCTCTATATCATCACATTTTGGAATTTTGCTAATTTAAATATTATGCTCATTTTAACATTACCTATTACACTAGACCTTACTGATTGCCTGTAATGTGTAGCTTTCTAAACATATAGTTGCAAAACTGATCCTCAATAAAAATAAACAAACTACTTCATAAACAAGAGAAGCACAAAAAATCAGGTTTTTTGTGGAAATGGGGTTTTAACTATTCTTCTTGGATTACCCTCTTTGGTCTTTAAGTTGCATGATTGTTCTTGCACATCTATTTTGAGGGCACATTGATAATATAAATTATTACAAATACAGGACCATCCAGTCTCTGCATTTTTCATATTGTATATTTGCATTTGCACAATGGAAATTAGTAACAACGACCACATCTGACTGCTGTTCCTTTTTGGATGATTTCTGTGATGCTGTAGTAAAAGACACTGAAAGTTCAGTGCTCTGGAATGATAACTCCAGTAATGTTTACCACAGGAAGCTACCTATTGGAAAAACAGGATGCCCAGAATCCTTAGTCAGAAGTGGGATGAATTTCAGTTTGTGAAGAGGAACAGCCAGCCTAGGGAATCATTAGCAGCAGTGCCTGAAAGCTGTCCTCTGTTACAATGGGGAAAAGATGGAAAACTGCAGATCCTACATTAATGAAATATGCAACAGATTCCCAGATCTGTATCTGAACACGGCTTCGGGGTTTTTTCCCTTGGAAAATAAGGAAATCAAATTGTTTAAAGCAGCATTCCAAAGTAATTGGTAGGATTATCTAAATAACTTGGTTAAATAAGTAAACAACAAGAAAAAAGATCCATGTTCACAACAGGCAGTGAAAGCAGCACAGAGCTGCAGGATGGGAACTGCGAAGAAGTAGCACTAAGGCTCTGTGGTCAGAGTCCAACTTGCAAACCCTTTTATTCAGATGATCTTCTCTTTCTGTGAGTCTGTAACACACTGTTATAATACAGCTAGTATGCATCAGAGCAGAAATACCCACATTTATTAGGCTTATGACAGTGTAAACACCATTAGAAGCGGTTCTGGTATGACAACCCTCATTTTGCACTTCTCCATTTCTAACTTCCTTTGTCAATGCTCACTCTCATCCACTTAGCACTTCCATTTATTGTCTCAAGGCCAGATTTTCAGTACTTTCTGTTCATTTCCAGCTCTCTCTCTGCAGCTATGTGTAACAACCAAACTGACTTCCCTGCTGTCATTTGGGATACTTTAATGGGGCAAAGTTAAAGATAGTTACTTTAAATATTTCTTGAGTATCTATTCACTCTGTGCTTTAGTGCTCTCCAGACTTTACATTCTTTAAAATTTTATTTTCGCCCCAAGTCCCATATTTTTACAATATAACCTTTATATAAAACAAATGTTCCAGTACATGCAGAAGATTAAAGGAATGAAGGAGGCACTCAGCTGTCCTTTAATTTTACATGTGTTTAATGTTATCTTGGAAAAATGTACCTATTTTCATTTTGAATCTAATCTACAAGCTATGTTGGATGATTGTGCAAAGAGTCAGCATGAGACCTGCTTAAAGAAATAAAATGCAGCCAGGAATAAGCATAGGATGTTCAGTGGCAAAATCCACTGGATAACGTTTGCTTACTCTCTTGGTACTTTTATTTATAATATCCAGAGGACTGGAATCCAGAGGCAATCAGGCTGGTGGTTTTTGTCTGGCCTCTTACACACAGAAAGCAGCTAGACATTTCCGATCTGGGTTCAGCTACCCAACTCTTTTTCTAGTCTTGGGAATGGAGATGAAAGCAGGCTGTTTCAATTAGCCTGGCTATAGAGATGATCTGGAGCTGTGAATTAATTGATTTGAAGACCAAGAGGGACAGCTCCTGCATAATAGAGGCCATGGAATTTCACTCTGTAATTACATTTAAGTTCAGCTCCAAATCCAATAGAAATCAAAGGTGACCATATAAGGTCCATCTCTAATCAAAAGTGGCTTTTTTCCCTAACCACTAAATGTAAAATATTCCATGTTTCTTTCTATTTCAAAAATCCATTTGGGTCTAAAGTGAACCTGTGTGAAAGATCTTTATTCCTGCATGGACAGGAACAAATTTTCCACTGCTGCATGAAAAGACTAGAACAATGAAAGTATTGGGAAGGGAAGTGGCGGTGGCAGGGAGTGGGGGGAGGAAAGCTCTGCCTTTTTGGCAGTACTCACAGAACATTAGTTAGGGTAGGTGGAGTCCTGCTGGGTCTAACCAACTGCTCAGATCCCCTGTAACATTTTACTGGCCCCCAGCTTTACACGGTACATCTCAGGGCATGGAGAAAAAGCTCATATATACATACATTTTAAAAGACACAAAACTCTAGAGCGCTTATCCAAAGCAGATCAATTGCCTTTGCAATATTCTCAAAACAAAATGTTCCACCAGCAGAACTGATAAGAAGAGCCAAAAAATGGAAAACACTTGCTACCAATTTACTGCAGTCACCCATAAACTATTACTAGAACATTATGTATTGGGGTTCAAGCCAGAAAGCTATTAAAGCGGACTGCACTAGAGTCTTTCCACTATGCTACTGAAGCATTAATAAGTCTTTAGAGAATTGTGTTTATGTTGAAAGAATAATCTTATAATCAAATTTTCACACACACAAAAAATGCAGCTCTTTCTAGAATTACTGTGTGCCTTTGCTCTCTCCCCCACATTGGCTGGTGTCTCCACAAATACCATCATTTTCTATGTTTCTGTCTGGCCCAAACCCTGACGTACATACTTTGTGTTCCAAGCTGGACAAATTTCAAGATAAATGGTGCTAATTGACAGTGTTAATGGGCGCAGGATGTACCACATCCTTTCCCCCTGTTATCTCTGTCTAAGTGTCTTTCACATGCCTTACAGCCGTTCTTTGTACAGGATGAAAAAGAGTTAAAAGACAAGGCTTTTACTTAGACACACAAATAATAAACATCCAGTGATATTCTGTGGGGTTGTGTTTTCATCCCTGCTACAGGAAAACCTCTAATAAATCAGAAACCTCCTTTTCCCATTTCAGAGACAGCACAATACGCAGCAAGATGATTATTAACCCAATGATTTACTGTTTTTACCTCAAGAATGGATGTTTTCCTCTGAAAAGGTGTTTGCTTTCTTTTCAGCCACTTTCCTCTGATAGCACCCAGGTGCAAACAATATAACAGAGGAGGCCAGGTGGAATTGAGGCAGCTCCTATAACCCTGGAAACTCCTTAAAACGGTACAACTTGAGTTTAAATGTACTAGGCCATCCCTCCAGATAAGACTTAAGGTTCTACTTGAATTAAGTAAGAAAATGACCTAAAATTCCAAGAAGGGAAACCAGGTCCTTTGTATGAATTTATTCCTATTATCCTAAGCATCTAGTTTAGTTAAGAGCTGAGAACTGTGGTATTTATTGCTATCATCATCACCCCCACAGTCACCAGATAACCACTTGAACTAATATTCCCACTTGGAGTCCTAAAGAGTGCGAGCCTGGCAAACAGTATTATGTTATGGCAGGTTTATGATAACATAACACCTTTCCTGATTTGCCTCTTCAGTTCCTGCAATATCTTTAAGGTTTGAGAGATGACTGGTAAAGCACTCCTGGCTGCCAGCTGGCCTGTAGGCTGCTCTCACTTTGCAGGAAAAGTCAAATTTCCTTGCAAACAGGGAGAATCCTTGGGAATAGAATACCACTGTAATGGCTGCAAATACTAATTTTGCTGTTTTCTGAACTTGTTGGCTAAATGTCCTTAAATTGGATCAGACAATACTGATATACTTGACAACAAATAGCCTAATCTGAAAAAAAATAGTAAGAGCTTGAAGCTCTCTCTGATGCCAATGGAAATTGTAGAAACTTAGTATCATTCCTTGACTTGGGCCTTTAGAATAAACAGAATTGCGGGTCAAATGAATCCCTTAAGTAACTTCACTTGATCCCCCGTGTTTTTCACCTCTCCATTAATGACTGAGGGAAATATTGCTTGCTCAGGCAGCACATTCGTGTGTGAAGCTTTTCTACTTGCTCATGTAATTAGCTACATTTCAATCAAACTTACAACAAAAATAATAAGAAATCATTTCTATCTGCAGTAATACACAGGACGCCAGAGAGTGATTTTGCAGTAGATAACCAGGCCACATCTACAACTAAATCTCTCTCTATTTTGCCTCTTCACAGCAGGACTCAAGCTCTGCTGCCATCATTCAGCTGAAGAGGTCCTTTTTGATTCTTCAAAGAAAACAGAGTCATGTGCCAGCACACCAATGTGACAGAGAGCCATTTTAGGTGAAACCCTTAGCATAATGCTTAAAAACTATGCCAGAAAGGAGAATGAAAATACTTAATCATAAAAATCAACACCCCAGAAAGGCTTGGAAAGCACTCAGGTCTCTGGAGGAGATTTCTTTTAGGATCTCTGTAGCAGCTGAGTTATTGCAGCTTCTGCTCCAGCCCCATTAGTCCATACGTTTGCAAAAAGTTGTCCACTGCTTCACTGAAGGGTTTACATTAAGACAGGAGTCTGGTGCCCAGGAGAAATGTCCTAGATGTTTTCTATGCTTAAAAGGCAAGATGTGCCTAACATGATTTTTCTGTAAAGAGCAACTGAAGTATGGTATTAATAAAAAATAAACTATGTTAACTTATGTTAAATCCTCCTCTCTTCTCCAAAAATACACAGCTGAAAAAAAACCCTACCCCAGCAGTACTAATGCACAAGCAAGTCCTCTCCATCTGCCAAATATGTAGGTCATTTCAATGAGTGACAGAGACAAAGAGGCCTGATTTTAATTCATGAAATATTCCTGCTAATAGCAAAGTTATTGAGACATCTGTTAAAAGCCTGACCTGTTATAATGGGGGATATCTAAAATGACTGAAATTTCTATTTAAATTAATGCTACAGTATTTTATTGGGCATTTTAAAGAGGTATTGGTATTAACAAAAACATTATATAAATTAGAAACAGGCCTACAATAATCCTCCAGATAAAATCTGGTCCTCTCTTCTAATACTATGGCATGAGCTTTTATTTGTGCGTGCACTACGTGTGTATATAACAATATAGCAAATATGAAAAAAAAATTTAAAATCTTAACAGCCATGGCAGCCCAGTTTAAAGTTTGGCAGGGAACAGTTGGCAGACATTAGGAAAAAAAAGAAAAAAAGAAAAAAAAAAAGTAAATATGTTTCATGGCCTGTATATAATTGAACATTCTTCAAATTCCTGTAATGGAAATGTCAGCTTGGAAATCCTTGAAATGTGGACACAGACAGATAAATGTGACTGGAGCCAAACACCTCCACCCAGAATGAACAGCAGACCTTCAGACAAAGAGAATCAGTAACAGTTACTAAGCTAAGGTTTTGCCTTTGGGGTAGGGGTGAAGTGGGCAGAGGTGGGAGATAGGGGAGGAAAGCTGTCTGAAGGACTGCCCTGAGGAAGCAAGGCACACACAGGATCCCTCCATCAGCACTCAAAAAGGGAGCTGAGCACCAAGGAGGACCCCCTGACCCTGCAGGCAAGGCTGGGAACTGGCTCATGGTGAACACAACAGCTCTTGGGTTGCTGCATTCAGCAAGACAGGACCATGGCAGGCTTTCAAAGAAAAGTGTTAGGTGATGTGAGAGAGGATGTATCACCCACAGGGTGAGCACCTCAGTCTCAGAGGCTGAACCAGGAGCTCTTTACTGAATGCTCTTCTTCCTGCTGGCTCACTCCCAAAGGCCAGTGTTAGAATGGGGAGGGCCAGATTTTCCCAGGCCACAGAGATGTGAGCTAGAATGAGGGGCACAGGTCCCAAGTCTTCATTACAATTCCAGAGAAAACACTCAGGAGAGCATCTCAATCCCAAAGCAAAGTGAACATACAGCAGCCTTCCTTCTCTTTCTCACCCATCTCCTGGTTTCCTCACAAGATGCTCCATGCCCACATAGGTGGATGTTGTAGAGTTCTCTCCAGTTCTGCCCTTGCTATGGATGCCTTGTGGACTGATGAAATACTGAAGTGTAGCCAAAAAGCATGTAAATAACCAGATATAACTGAGGAACGAATCCTCAAAAAGCTGCTAAAAGACTGAATCATGTTGCAGGATAAAATACAGCTCAGAAAGTTTACCAGTAGACCACTTATATGCATTTTATATTTAATTCAAGGTTTCCTTTTTCCAAATCTAAAAAACATTAGTAGCGGATTAATATATTTTCATTAAAAATGCCACTTTGTCTCCAAGAGAAAAAATGTGAAGGTGTAACTTTTTAAAA
Source organism: Erpornis zantholeuca (assembly GCA_013400515.1). Taxonomy (NCBI): domain Eukaryota; kingdom Metazoa; phylum Chordata; class Aves; order Passeriformes; family Timaliidae; genus Erpornis; species Erpornis zantholeuca. Next base: position 25,943 of record VZTN01036932.1, read on the forward strand.
AAGTGTGGATCAGCCAAGGTAAACCCCATACCTATGAAAAAAATTCTAGCAGGTGCAGAAAATAGAAAGACTAATATATGCTCCTCCACTACTACAAAATATCATGCATCCCACTGCAACATCCACATAAGTCATAGCATAAAGCCATTTGATGTACCAGCCATGTGAAATCTATTCCCTTTCAATGAAATTAGCTAGACAGAGGTCTGGTTTTAATGTTCCTCCTGAGATGTTCTAAGAATCTTCACAGTTTTACAAGCATGTCTTTACTTTTTCCCTCCATGATCAATATTTGACCACTTTTCTTATTGCTTTTTCCTTCTTCTACTGCTGTGTGAGACATCAATGTACAGTGTAAAATACATAAAACAAGGAGGCAAACTGCCTCTACTGAAGGTCCACCAAACATACAAAACACACAGATTCCATTCTTCAGCACTCAGCTAAAAAAGCACTACAGACAATTAACACCAGCAAGATGGAAAAGCGATGATGTTAAGCTGCCAGTGTCCCCTTGGCAATGAAATGTTCAGTCTTGATCTCACCACTCCCTAAACTCTAAGTACTTCTCTGTGCAATTCTAGTAACTTCTTAGCTATATTTCTGAAAGGATTATGAGCACACCTTAAAAAAGCAAATTATCAGCAAACAGTGCTTAGACAGGTTATACTCTACTTTGGTAAGATCAAGGGATATTTTTGTATTATTTTATTCCTCTGTCTAAATTCATGCTCTTCTGGCACACACAGTGGCTTCAAGAAAAATTCTTAAAAACCCTACTTAACTAAGATCAAAAAAATGTCACTGAAGAAGCCTAACTCTGCCTTTGCTTGCAGTCATTATGAAAAGAAAATGAAGTAAGAGTCAGATTCGTTCAGAAGCATGTAAACGTCCATCATTACTCAGTAACACCTTCCATCCTTTTATCCTCATTCAGGACCTCACTCGACAGACCTTTCTTTCAGACCACCATTGCAAACAAACAAAAATTACAATCCTACTGTGTACTTCAGGTAGGACAGAAGGACAGTGAATGTACACTACAGAAAGTGAACTTTGGGTAAAATTCCCTATCAGAGAACGGCACTGCCACCTTCTCAGCCCAAGGAATGCTAACAAGCAGAATGGTACTTAAGAAGTAGATTATTAAAATCATTGAAAACCTCTTGTAAAAAAAGGTCCTTCACTTGAAAGAAAAAAAAAAAAAAGAAATTTCTCCGCAAGTTTTTGTACTTAATATGGTTAAAGGTTACAGAATTTAAAGATGCTAGTGGGAGAAACTCTTATCCAATTTTCAGTGCATGAGCACTTCGGAGCTTGTGTAATAAAAAGATTCACAGCTTGTCCATGAAGTCAGGAGGTCCCAGTCCTGCGAGCAGGTCTGTCTCCTCACGTCCTGCACTCAGCTGAATTCACTGCACTTCTCCATAGATTCCCCTCGAGAAATGGGTGTAAGCTCAAGGGCTTAGTTATTTTCTCTTTTAGTACATCCTTCTAACTTAGTGTTTGAGGAAACAGAAGTCCATATTCACTACAGTTTTGCTTTTTAAAGAATGTTGACTCCTCATGGGCAGCATAGTAGAAGCTGTGATTCTCTATCCTGTTTTAAAATACAGTCACTTTATGAAGCTTTTTTTTCCTTTAATGCTGAAAGCATTGCCTCAGCATTTTCTAGACCAGAGCAGAATTCTCCCCTTGTTCCAAGAGTCTTTGCTCTCTTACTTAAAAAGAGGACTTGTACATGGTTGGTCCCCCTCTCACATAAAGTGACTTGATCATAAGACAGCTGGCCATTGCATTTTTGTGGGGGTTCCTTCCTTTTTTCATTTTTGTTGTTGTTTTTGTTGTTTGTTTGTTTTTTTTTCTTTTCTTTTTTTTTTTTTTTTTTTGTTTTTTTTTTTTTTTTTTGGTTTTTTGTTTTTTTT
>VZTN01036932.1:34273-48666 GCA_013400515.1 Erpornis zantholeuca
CACTAAACTCTTAAAAAAGAAAGCAAGGGGAGTGCGGATGGGAGGAGGGGGGGGTGTAAGCAGGAGGATGAATGTTTTCCTAAGTCTGAGATCCTTTTATGCCTGTAGATCACACTGCTGATTATGTTACGAAACAGAAGATAATTCTTTGGATCGCCACATTTCTCTCAACTCTAGCCCACCACGATCCAACGTCTGCTTTTTTAACATAGGAATCCGAGTCTGCCAGTTTGCTATCCTTTCTGAGAAAATCCATCAGAAAGAAGAGAAGCAGGCAAGCTATCATCATATCCCACTGATGTCCAGGAAATGCCAGCCTAGCAGCTGTCACAACAAAGGAACTTCAAAGTCACAGCAAAAAAACTAACAATTGCCCTTACTAACACTGTATCATTAATGAAAAAACTTTGTAAGAACCAGAATCAGCTTAGGAAGGAAAAAGAAGAATTAAAAAAAAAAAACAAAAAACCAAAAAACAAAAAGGGTAGGCAGAGAGGTATTTGGTTGTTGAGTTTTTCCCCCTTTTTGAAGGAGAGATCCGAACGCCCACATTCTCCATAACGTCCTTGATTAAATTCTTCATGAAAGTTATCATTCATGCCACCTCTAACCTTATGTCTTCTTATTGAAAATTTTCAAGGAAAAATGCTTTCCATCACGTCCTTGGTGCAAGAACTCAAGGATGTTCCTTTCTCATGAGCTCAAAAAATCTTAAAACCCCTTGTCTCCTTGGAGGAAGTAAACAGATGTCTGCCAAACACTTAGGTTTACATAACATTTCTTCTCCCTTATTTATTAAAAAAAAAAAAAATCTTTTTAGAAAGCACTTCATATTTTGAGAACACTGAAGGCTTTCTTTCCTTTTTTCAGTATTTTTGGCAAAGTATGTTTTTGATTATTTAAAGATAATCTCTATTCTAAATTGCATCTGACTCACATAACCTCCATACTTTAGAGACCACAATAAAAGTGCCATATATTAGCTATAAATGAATAGGGAGTGAGTCAGTGAAGAGTTAAGGACATTCCATGAAAATGCATGAACTGCATACTAAGCTTTTAGAAAAATATTCTATTTAATTTTTAGAATTAACAGTATAGATTGGCTGGAACAAAGAAAATACTGGTTTGGTTTTTTTTAAATCCCAGATGCAATGTGTTTTATTTTCCTTATGTTTCTTTGTCTACTGCACAAAGAAACCTGTAGTGAAGTGACAGAAACAATGATATTTTCAGAGAAAAAATAGTCACAACTTGTACATACGAAAGGATTTCTGTAATTATGGGTGTTTTTTTAACTCTTTCACTGGGAATACCTCATTTTTTGGCCTTTGCAAGGCCATCTTACAATATCAACTTACAGAAATCACTTTAGGAAATCACATGTTTTCCTCTAGCTACTGAGTTCAAGTGTACTTAAGTTCAGTGCTTTGAGTATTAAAAAAAAGGAGACAAAAAAGCTGATACTTCTACTTGTCAAGGCTTGTATTCTCAGCAATGTCTTAATACTGAATATATGAAGAAATTCATTAAAAACTAACTGGCGTTTTCCCTGCACCATCATGTTTGCAGATCCAAACACTGGGGAGTCAAGCCCCTTCCACATGCATCCCAGATCCAGTAGGCATGGTATAAATAACTACATTAAAATCCTAAGTAGGGGACATGAGACAAACAGAATTCTTACAGCACAGGATTATGGCTATAAAGAGAGTCATAATAACTCCCATTCTATCAAACTCGTAGCTACTGTCTGAAAAACAAGTTTTTTCAAGATCAAAATCTGACAGAGGTGAAACACTTACTACAGATGAACCTAAGACAAAGGTTCTCCATTCCAACTTAAAAGCAACAAAAGCTGACTGGACCATAATCTGAGCATGAACTCTAAAGATGATGTGGAAACACATCCAGGATAGGGCCTTGGCTATCCTGCCAGACATAATTTACTTCCAGAAAAACCACTGAGCACATAGGTGTTGAGCATGCTGGAGCACAAAGCTAGGGAAAAACAACAACAAAACACCCCTCCGTGGTAAGGAAGGAAATGCTCAGTGGGCCCAGGTGTACAAACACAAAGGCATGCAATATCCTTTCCTACTGCCTTTCTTAGGGTGCACTAAATGCTTGCATGGAGAATGCAGGTTGAGTTCCAACAAAATTATCCAGTGACATCTCAGCTATGCCCCTGGATTGGACAAGTAGGCAGACAGGGACACCCCAAAAATAACAGAAAATAACAGTATTGATTAGTTATTGATCTCACACTGAAACATGGTGATGCCTTAGGTTTTAACTTTTATATTTTTCAAATCCTGTACTGCTAGTGTAATTCTGAAGTTTCCTGTGGCTCTTATGCTAAGATAGACATAACAAAGCCTCTCTAGCTTGCTCTCCAAGGACACCCAGACCAAGAACTGTAAACCATCATCGTGGGGAGAGGCGAACAAGCTTGGGGAAATTCCATCATTGGCTGGGTTCTGGTTGGTGAATTTATGCTGATATAAAAGTGTGAAGAACTTGTGACCTGTCGTCCATTTTAAGATCCACTGAGGCAGGACCCTCTAAAGCCCAAAAGTGTACATCTGAAAACCTTTTAAATAAATACCACCTTTTTCCTTTATTCCTGTCTAGTCCCTGTTTCTAGGTAGCCATTTAAGGCATCAGTGGGGACTGAAGAAAACAGGCCCTTGTAGCCAGTTTTCTGCAGTCATAAATTAAGGTCATGCAGAGCTCTGGGAACAGACCACGTGTTAACCCCGAAGCCCATGCTGGTGGAATCTCACCTTTTTTCAACCCCTGCTCATCTATCACTACCACACAAGCACAAGTTCAGGGTTCAAAAGACAGTCCACCCACCTATACCTTTGGCTCACAGCAATGTTAAGCAATCCTCTCTGTTAAATGACAGCTTGGGACAGCAGCTCTTTGAGCCAAGTAACTAAATAAAGAACCCCCAGGCAGGCTACTAGTAACAAATCTTAAATCAGCAGCTGTTTTCTAAACATGATAAATAAGGATTTCCCCAAATGAGACTGGTGTTGGAGATCCTAAACCCAAACCATTTCCACTTAATCCCCATAGGAAAAAAAAAAAAAAAAAGGGGTTCACCCACACAGCTACTGCAAATCTTTTCACCTCTTCCCCAATGGACATGTACCCTCCCCTGATATCTCTGCCAATAAAATGAGAAGGAGGAGCGAAACTTAATGAGATATAAAAATATAACTGGATTCCTTTTTGTATCATTTGCTGGTTTTATTTTTGGACTGTTTACCCACTGAGGTGACATGATCTGTAGCAACACAGCATAACCCCAAAACCCAGCATCCCTCTCGGCAACACTTGCTCTGCGGCATCCAGGCTGAAGCTACCAACGGCTGATGGTGCAGAAGCGGATCAGCCACACTCAGAAAGTGAAACAACTGACAGAAGGATGAAAGAACTCTTACTCTTGAGGTTTTAGTTCGTAGGTGGCCACATGTGCCAGATGGCTAAGGATGGAAATGCTCTTCCCAAGAATATGACTGGGGCAGACAGCCCAGCATTTTCAGTTGGGAAGGTATCAGCTCTAGTGAGCCTAAGGAAAACAGTAACTGCTTTCTATCATGTAACTTTTTCAAAGATATTTTTCAATAGCAGAAGGACTAAGTAGGTCACAGCAAAACCTCACGTGCTGTCAGCAAAGACAGTAGTGGTTTTGCCGAACTAATCTCTTCTGTAATTGAAGATGCCCATCCCTTCAGCCTTCTCTCAAGAGCTTTCCTCTCTGGCCTCTGTCTTACCAAACAGTCTCCCATTTTGTCCAGCCAGGTACTTTTACAAAGTAGAACAAGGTGCTTTTATGAAATCAAATTACCCAGCCTAGCAAACTAAATGACACTTCAAAACATATCTGGTTCACCTGGCACAATTCCCCCCTCCGTTTCCAGTAGTTTAAAGATAATGTAGGATTACTGAGGTTGGGTGTGCTCCCAGCTTTGTATCTGGAGTGCTATAAAGAATGGCATTCAGTTTGCTTTCTCCTGTACATACCTGTGAAGGAGGACCTCCTTATATTCAACCACTCCAGAACCAAAATATTACAGTAACCTAATATCACACAAGCTTAAGGGCCTATCCCCAGATGTTTTCTCAGTGTTGTCCAGTGAATTCAAAGCCACAAACACAAACCTATTCTATACACAGAAAACCCTTTAACAGAGCTACTGCTTCCCAGTGAGTTACGGAATGCATGTAACACTGGGTACTGCTCTGAAGTTGGAAGCAAGCACTATTTATACTGCAAAAGAGAGCAAGTTTGGTCTTAACAGGAGGGATGCCAGCTTCCCAAGCTGGCATGCAGGATGGCTTTGCACACAGGAAAATAAAAATGAGGAACAGAGGGCAGAGGGGGGAGCAAGAACTGTAGTCCTCACTCCTTCTGTCTGTATCTGTTACGAGTGCAAAACCAGCTGTAAACAGTAAAGAAGTCCCTATTTAGCAAAAAATTCCATCCCAATTATACAGTGGTCATGACAGTTTAATATTTTTAGACTTAAATTAGTCCAGTACAATTCACTAGAACCCCCTAACTAAACTAAACATACAGTCTAAATCTGCAGCCGTTATCAGAATGAATAAGTACGTGCTGATGACTCTTAAGTTGCAGGGGAAAAGTCTACAAAAAAACATTTTTTAATGTGATTGCACCAACTTAGAGAGATGAAAGAAGAGGATAAAAGGAAAAAGAAAACACCTAACATGTCATGTTAATCCTTTGCCAGGATATTCCAAAATGCTATTCTTCATTACATTTCCCTGAGTCTTCTGCATATATTCTGTTTGTGACAGCTTGATTCTGCCTACGCTTATCAAACGGATGGGAGCATGTACAGCCATATGATGGGAAAAGGGCTTCTCCATAAAAGCAGCAGCTGAGGGCAGCTTGCTGCCACCAGAATGAACCCTCCATGCTGCAGCTCATCCTGCAGGAGCCCTTGGGAAAGCAGAACTTTGGACACAGGTGAACCCGCCTGCTCAGAGTCCAATAGGCACCACTGAAGCATCACTTGGTCTCAGCAGCTCCTGGATATGGATGGCACCAGACTGGAGAGCTTTTGTGTGCACTCGTGTGTGTGATCTCTGGGCCATGTGAGACTGTAGGCTTTTTACCACCTTTGTGCAGAGTATACTCCAGGACTTCAGCTCATGCAAGTCTCAGGAAGTTTTTTATGATTCATGCTGAAATTTTTCCTTGCTGAGTTTTACCCCTTTGAACATCTTAAAATAATTCCTTTTTTGTCTTAATATTTTACACCCTTCAAATACTTGTAGATTGTTATCATATGTCTTAGTCATCATTTAGTCCAAACTGTACATATTAAAATCTTGTAATCTTTGCTCATATTTCAATCTCTTCAGCCTCTTAACTTCTGTTGCTCTTCTCTGAATTTTCCACTGAATTCTTGACAAGTTTTTGGCAACAGAGTGGCCAGAATAATAGTGTCATGGACACCTTACGGCTGTACAGAGATGAAGAGGGAAACTTGTGCAACACCAAAATGACATTAGCTCTTCCCCAAAAAACAACAAATATGTCTAATCTGTTGTTCAGGATCACTTATTTTTAGTGGCTGCATCACGAAATACTCTGAAACACAAGTAAATATTCACCTAAAAATACTAGCTCGGAGACAAAAGTTTCATATACTCAAACCTGTGTTCAATTAGTCTTCATGTCATCTGTGAGGAAGGTGACATGGAACAGTACCCACTTGCAATACTGAAGAGAAAATGGCTAAAGGGAAATCTCAAAAGACAGGACCCACAGAAAAGGGACCACACAGAAACAAAGAATCACAACACTTTCTTCACCACAAACCAAACTAAGGAGCAAATTATAATCAAAGAGGTAAGGAGACAAAGCAACATTTTAAAAATGAAGTATTTTAAAATAGATACAACTCTTCCAAACTCTCTAAAATTCTAGCATACAAAATCTCTACAAAATAAGGCAAAGCATGGTAGCTTTCTGTGTTGTATATTTGGAATGTGGAAATATTCTTCAGGTAAATCTGATCAGGCATGGGACTAAGATGCATATAATCTAACTATTATCTTCCTAAAAGTTACATATCTAACTGAAGCCACCATAATCATCTCCAGAGAGCCATTAATCCCATCCTAAAACTGTAATATATTTAGGATGAATAGCTCTCTAGAGGTATTTCTCCTCCTCTCCACTGATAATAGAAGGAGACTAAATAGCTGTCTCGACTGCATTTTCCTTGAAGATGACTGAAGTTAAGCAACCTGTACCTGAACATCCTTTACAGCAGCTGGTCTCTAAAGGAATTAATATAAGCAATCATGTTGTCCAGGCACTTTAATATTATCTTCTCCGGAATTTTCTAATTGTTTGGTATTAAAGCCAAAGGAAAAACTTACAGAAACTTATTCAGATTTCCTTCCACACGAGTCTCTAAACATTTGTAGACACATGACGGGCACAGGATGACAGAAATCTGTCACTGCCTTTAGAGGTAGGATTCAAATGCTCTGAAGTGGCTGTTAACTGACTAAAGTTTGGGAAAGAGCATTCAACCTTCATCTGGTTCACAACAGGTTGAAACAGAAAATGAGCATGAACAAAGTTACTCAACAGAGAAGACTCACACAAAGATAGGACAGAAATCAGGCAAAACAGTTTCATTTTAGAGGACAATTATAGGAAACCATATGGTCGCAATGTTCCAAAAACTTCCAGAAAATTATGTCTGCAGAAAAGTGAGAGAAGAAGAGCAAGTCTATCAGGACACAGCTGACATGAGAAAGCACATACACTGGCCACAAGGAATGTGCAAGCTAAGAGAAAAGATATAATTTTTTAAAAGAAGAAAAGAAGGACGGGTTACAAAAGAAAATGGAAACCAGAAATATAAGAAAAAAAAATATTGATAATAGAAACCACTTCTAAGTCAGTAAATTCAGATTACAATGGAATTAAGTGGCTCTTAAGTGAGATCAGGGTAGTCTCCTGAACATTCCATTTCAGGAAGGCAACACAGGAAGAAGGTACAACAAAGAGACCATAAGAAATAAAAAAAAACAACAAAAACCTACAAAAAAACCACCTGAAGGATATCAAAGCACAAAAGTGACTACACTTTTCTAGAAGCAAGGCTGAAGAAATGAGTGCTCCTCATTGTCCTCACAGCAGAGGCAGAGATCAGGCAAGGACACAAAGACTAGAGATAACTGCATCCCACATGGATACAACTGGCACCTCTAATGAGAGATTTTACTTATCTGACCGTGGGAAATGTGGTTAAGGACAAGAGGACATTCACCTCACACAAAAGGAGAATGCCTGGGCACTAACTTGCTAACCTACTGAAGGTCTTTCAACAAGAACTGAAAGGCAGGTGGAAAAAAACAATCTAACAGCTAAGTACAAACAACAATTTATAGTGAAATAATACTAAGAGTAATGATGTTGTAATATAGTAATAATAAAAGCACAGGCTATCCTAATAAAGAGGAAAGAGGTTTTAACATCACTAAAGTATGAGTTCTTTACTGCTACCAAGACAGGAAAAAAATCCTGAAGAAAACATGGTATCAGAATACATAACTATAAAAATTACACAAACATGTAGAGACAAAATCATAATGGTTCAAAGCACAAAATTAACAAGGAATGTCAAGAACAGCAAGAAACCATTCTATTAGCACATTTAGGTAGATGAGGAAAAATGTGGCTTCGTTAATCAATGTAGAGGAAGTTCAACTGACAGATGATGTGAGTAGGCTGAAATGCTTAACACCTTTTTTTTACCACCATTCATTCAAAATTTCAAGGGGAGAGAGATGGATATTTCACTTAATACTCACAAAGAGGGGTATGGTCTTACTCCAGAAGAAATGGCAAACAAACTACAGAGTACTGAGTTAAATAACTTTTCAAATAATTTGTATATTAATTCATCCTGGTCTCCTTAAAGAATTGCCTGAAACATACTTTGAGACTTTAAAGAAGGCAAGAAGACTCAAAGACTAAATCTAGTACCTACTATGCAGAGAGAGAGGAGAAAAAAAAAAGAATGGCAGAATTTCAGACCACAGAATTTAAGCTTAATTCCCAGAAAAACTAGTGAACAATGAATCAAACCAGCTTCTAAGCACCTAAATATAAAGGATGAGTAACACTCAACACTGCTTTAAGAACAAATCATGCCAAAACAGCCTAATTTCCTTCTCAACAGGAAAAGAAACCTCGTAGAAAGCAGATGTCAAGTACCTTGACTTTATTTTGGCCTTTGGCATCTTATATATTTTTATATGCAAGCTAGCAACAAAACCAGCATATCCACGGTATCACACAGATGCAAATCTATTTTGGATAAGGGAATCTATGCAGTAATTATCAAAATACAAGAATGCATCAACTGGGTTTCTGCCCTAAGTTTTTTGACTTTTTTATTAATAACCTAGATGATGGAATAGAAAACATTTTTATTAAACCTGCAGACAAATGAACCGAGGATGACACTGAGTGGCTGAATAAAATTCAAAATTACCTTGGCAAATAAAAGAAATCTCAAGAGGCAATGGATGACATTCAATAAGACTGCAGGTAATGTACCTGGGCAGAAGTTATTAATGACACAAATATAAGATGGTGATAACTGAGCAGGCAGAAGTTTTTCAGAAAAGGATCTAGAGTTCCTGTGAATTATATGCTTGATATCAGTTAGCAGTATTTGACAAACAAGGAGTCAGTCATCTTTTTAAGGTTTGTAAAAAAAAAGACATGTAACTCCAAGGACAGAGGAAGTAACCTTTCAGCTCTATTCAATTTGGGGAACTTTCAGGATGTAACAGGCAAATTATGGGTAGTGCTTTCAAAGCAGATGTGAAGTGTCCACAACAAAACCCCTGTGTTAGAGACTAACAGAAAGTGTTTATTTAGAACATAATCCAGTATCTGCTAGACCTTTCCACTAGCCTGAGTAGCAGCTGGAAATTCAAAAAATTTTGGTCATCTGCTCATGATCAGGAAAAGAAAAATGAATAAAAGGTAGGAAACTCCTTGAAAGCAGCAGCAAAGGTAGAGTGCTGGAAATCAATTGCACCAGGGCATAGTATTTTGGGTTTTTAACAGAAACTTGATGATTTTGTTAAAAACACATTCATTGAGACTGTACTACTGTATTAAGAGAGAAGAAAATATAGTAAGTGGGCCTCAACTCCATTTACTTTCACTGTTTTCATTGTTTTCAAAGCAATGAAGTTTCTCAATACCAATACATCGGCAATGACATTTCCCAGTTCTGTGAGGAACCCCAAGTGTGCACAGGTGAAGACATGTCTGTACTGTTCCTACTTCCCCTTCAAAACAGACCTCTCCACCCCATCACCTTCCCATCCTTCTAATGCAGATTCTACTTACACCAGCTGTTTACACAAAGCACTGCCCACGCCCTTCTGTCATGGCTAATCCCATGGGATTAGCAGCAGCATGGTCGCTGCTTCATTCCCTCCCAGCCTTCTTCACCCCCTCAAAACCTCCTCCTCTTATCCCTATCCCACTCCCTGCTCTGTTCCCCATGACTCCTGCCTCATGTTGCCTTGGCCCTCCTTCCCCATCCTGAGGAGAAGGTGCAGATCCTGCCAGGGTCAGTGTTTTGGCAGCAGCTCCTGGGGCGGAGCAGGCTGGGTTACCACCACCAAGAGAACCAAGTCACCACCTGCCACAGTACTTGCCTGAAGCACTTTTCAGTTGTTCTGGGCAAATACCTGAGGAAGAATGTTTATCATGTGGTCAGATAAGAATCTTGGCAGCAGGGCTGGGAGCTTCTAGTGCCTCAAATATCTCAATGGATTTGTCTGTGGCAAATATAATGAAAGAAGACTGCAGAGAAATGATTTCCCAAGTCAGTTTGCCTGCCTAGAAGACAGGCACCTCAGCTGTCCCAACGGATAAAACTTCACACAGCAGTTTGTGTTACCTGGGCTGTCACTCCAGACAAAATGCCTGCTGGCAGATCTCCCTGAGCTCAGGACTCCACTTGGAGGCATGAAACCCTGCAGATACTGCTGAGCACCGTGGTGTCTGATTCCCAGGATCACACACACAAGACACAGCTGGCCAGCAGGGTGGTCTGACGCATCTCGAATACGGAGCCCCAGAGCAGAAGAGTTGCTGGTGTGCCACCTTTGCCAACACAATGGATTGCACACAGCTTGGCTGAGAAGGGTAACACAGAGAGTGACCCCAGGGGCAAGCCCCAGATCTCACAGTGCCCTGCAGATCTGAACGGCCTTCACACTAAAGAAAACAAAGGTTCTTCCCATCAATTGAAGTCCACCTACCTAACAGCGAGCTATCAAATAACAATAATGTCTTAAAGAGAGGTGAATACATAGTATCTCTTGCCTCAGGAAACACAGGAAGTTTGCAATTCTCTTTGAATAACAAGTAAGGCATAAGGTAAAAAGACCTAATCCCAGTAATGCGGTGGCAGAACAGTTTGCAGTATGAGAACAAGATTAAGTTTTAATATTTTTCGAAGAAATTGAACCATTACTCAAACTCATTATTCAAACCCTTCTCATACATTCAGACTCTCCAAATGCACCACTAGTAAACACGGGCGTAAGTGTAGGAGTAAGCACACATATAACTATTTTGTGTATTTTTGTGATGACTGCAGCTAACCCTGAAGCCACTGAAATTCTGCTAATGACAAGACACACATGTCCACAAGACAACAGAACTGAAATACCAGGAAGCAAATTCATACCATAGTGATTCATTATTCTGAGTCTAATTGCTCCGTGTTGTCCGCTTCTACATTACTTGAAACCTCAAACATCCAAACAGCTTTCCCAATATCCACATATAAAACTTCAGAAAAATTAAGCCATTTCCTTTCATGTGTGAATCAACCTGTAGATTGCATAATATCCAGTGCAAAGTAACAGTGAGACGAAGAGTTTATTATAAAAATGAACAAAAAAATCTCTTTCATATGGCTAAGTATGAATATCCATTACTAAGTCCAACAGAACTCAAACTGATTGAAAGCCTACATTCTTCAAAGACTTGGCCAAATTTGCCATGACAGAGTACGGTAGGAACTTCCTCCATGGCTAGTTTTTTCCAGACTTGTTCATGAGAAGGCTTTCCTTACCTACCTCAAAAGTGTTTGGTACTTTCAGAAGCTGAGATGACCAAAGCATGCAAACACAGCTTGATTTCTTTAACAGTTCCTGCCTTCCTACAGACAGCCATACTTTTTACTTTTATGTAAATATCACACTCTGCAATTACACAACTTCTTAAAACAACATTTGTGGCAGAAATGTCATGCCACACTTATCTGGAATTTCTAAGCTCACTAGACCTAAGAGCCTTCTGGCCAACTATTATTTAAAATTGCTCTCTAAATGCATATAGTATTAGAAGTTCTCTGCATCCAGCAGCTTCAGCAGGTGCTTCTGGGCCTTAAGCACTTGGGTAGAAAAGCAGCTACTTATTCAGAAACACAAATATGGAATTGGGCAAGTAAGATGAGATCATTAGTTCCTTCAAACCTTAAGTCTTGACAGTTTTAGGATGGATGTTTTCCTATGAAAAAACCTCAGAGCAGTTAGCATACTTGAACAAACACCACCTCCTTCATTCTAGCAGGGGACTATCTCCAATGAAGCTTTCAAGTTGATCACTTACTTTCTCTACTGGCCTAATCAAACTAGAACCTACAGGTATTTTCAAAATTCATCCTTATGCAGAAAGTTTTCACTGTGCAAATCCAATGTTGTTTAGCGTGGAGATTTTATCAACTAACTCACAATTATTCAATAATTTTGAAATTTATGTGGTTTAACCTTATATGTGTACTTAGGAACAAAGTTAAATTAGACAGCTATAATACAAGTAAGGTTGGCAAACATACTTTAAAAGACTCTTCAGAGCACAATCTCAACATACAATTATAAGCTCCTATTTTCACACTATGCATAGGCCTCTTTAAAAGAAAATTAGTTTCTCCCAGGCAGCTTGTCATTACCATGCTCCCACCATATTCTGCCATCACAACCAAACAAACCCATCCCAAAACCCTCCTTCTCATCTTTGAACTACACTGGAGTAGTCAAATGTAAGTAAAGCAGAAACAGAACTTGCTTTTCTTGTAATAATTATAGAATTCATTGCAAATACGCAGTATCTCTGACTTTGGTATGTTTTATATTGGAATTTTGTATGTACAAACTGACTACAACTGACTAACAGAAAGCCCTCTTCAGTATCTGCAGACCCTTCAACAAATGCACAGGAAAACAATGGTGTCCAAGGAGAGGGAAGGGAATCAGTACTGCTCTGTCAACAACAGTGCAATAGTTGGCATTATGATATTTCCCTCAAAGTAAACAAGCTATTGAAATTTGTTTTGTTTTGGATCCCCAGTACAGAATTAATTGCTTGGGACAGTTTATCTATCTCTTAAGCCATGCCTGCATGGGGATATTGAGAATGTTAAGGCAAATCAACTAAAGGTTTGACACCAATGTGCACACACTTAATTGTCTTGAAGCTGTGAGTAGATGCTCTAATTCAACAGCAAAGCTCCCTGTAGCTCCTTATTCAGTTAAGCTACATTGGTCTAAGACTAATTTACTCCTGAATTAAAGCAGTCCCCCAAGGACTCAGCACAACTCATTTTTGCATACTAACTTCATGCACTTAACCAATTTGCCTCAGCTCTTCCCGAGTTCCCCAAGCCTTATGGAGTTTTCAGCCCGTGGCTGAAGGGAGCTTGGCTACTTCATCTCCAATGCTGGGAACATTAAACTGAGTGTTTTCCACAACATCTTCCTTCTAGAACACAGGAAAAAAAAACCAAAACCACCACAAATTAAAGAGATATTCCTCTCATTGCTTAGCTGCCTCCTGCTCCAAGGTGACAATTCAGTGGATTTGGATTTTATCATGACCTTGCTCCTGCTCTCACTCTTCAACATTGTGGAAGCCAGTTCTTGGGAAGCAGCATGTTCACACATACAGGAAACAACCAGAAACAGGCAATGAAAAAAATGCAGGTGGGTACTAATCCCAAAGTGGTAGTTGAACTGTCACATCATCTTTAGAGGCTTCCAACCTCTATGGTGTCAAAACCATAATCTACTGATACTGGTTTTGTTCATCATGATCTGGAAATGGCAATCATATCACCACATTCTACTGTTTCTCATCACAACCACTGTTGTGGTACCTCAGCACTCTCTGGAAGTGAATCATATCCCATTAATTCAATACTAATCCTAAACAGAGGTTGATATTTCTCAAAATATTCTAATAAAATTACCTACAGATAGGATTGATTATTTTTAAAACAAATTAGTCTCTTCCTTACTGTGAGAGCTCAGACTGTCATTTTATTTAGGTCAAAAATGTAAAGCACTTCTCCGACTATAAGTACTTAGGAGAAGTAAAGATGTCCTTCTTCCATCCGGGGTCATTAAAACCAACCTGGATGGTGGCAGATGGTGGGGAATACTTTGGTTTGGCCTTGCTGCATGGATGTGCAGGTTTCAGTGATGCTTTAAGTGTACCCACACAGACATGCTTGTGCACACACTCGTGCAGACAATATCCCAAGGTACCTCATAAAATTAAGTTCATTGACTGAGCTACCAGAATGATAAACCAGTGTTAGAGGCCCCTACTGTACAGCAGCTAGCTGGAAAGAGTGTTTAGAGGAACAAACAAATATATATAATGCCTGCAGTTTCCTTTCCCCAAGATAAATTCATTCATGATAAACGAACTGTCACATCACCATCTTTAGAGACTTCAAATTGTGTCAAAGCTGTATTTACTGACACTGGTTTTTGTTCAGCGCAATTTGGAAACTGCAATCTTATCACCATGTTCTTCTAACATTTCTCATCACAACCACTGTCGTGGTACCTCAGCACTTTCTGGAAATGAAGTGTATTCCATGGATTCAATCATAGATCTAACACTTTAAAACACCACTCAAGCCAGGCACCACCAGCATAATGTGGGTAGTAGGCAACATGGGATGCACTGGAATATGGACTGTTCAAATTTGCATTTTCAATTCTAGATGTTTTTAAAACTAAGTATCTAACCTCTCAGTGTCAATTAAAAAAAAAAAATCCCAATCCCAAAGGGATTAATAACAAAAATAAGTATGCAAATGGAAGTGAAGCCCTCTGGACAGTTATTTTCATTGATTTGCTGGAGAGAAGGACCCCTAGTGTCCAGCTGGATTTTAGCCAGCCTGGGGTCTGGTGACTACACAGCATCCCGGACAAAAAAACATCCTAGCTTGTACAATATTTCCTGCAAACACTTTCCCATCCCTCTTATTTGAAAACCG
>VZTN01036932.1:48710-60444 GCA_013400515.1 Erpornis zantholeuca
AAAAAAAAAAACAAACCAAAAAAACCCCCACATAAATACAGTTCTGCTCTCCTAAACTAATTATTCCAAAATATAATCAAGGTATCATGTGATCACCCGGACTCTGAGGATTCATCATTACTGATGAACAGGAATGTGCCTTGGCACAATAGTTTCAGTGGTTGATTATGCACTGCAGACACCTATAGATAAACATCTCTATTTGTAAAAAATGAGCACTGTCTCTGAGAGCAGTTGCTGATGAGGCTTTAAAAGCAGCATCAAAAAAATGTAATGCTAGAAGGATGAGGCTGCCCAGCCCCGTCATGTAGAAGCTTCGCTTTCTAAGGCAAAAAACAAAATCTGCACGATTCCTTATGATCAGGGTTTTACCCATTTATTTGGATAATCACTCAAATGGCTAAACAGACCTCTAATTTGAAAATAAAAACCGATTGATGCAATCACAAACAAGTTCTGAAATTGTGATTTATAAAAAAGAGGGGAAATCTTGTTCTAAGCCAAAACACACACACAGTTACCTTTTTCTAATCAGAGCATTCATTTCTCCTCATTATGATCTCACAAGCACATTAAAATCTTATTAACATTAATTACTTCTGAGCGTCTATGCATGAGCAGCGACAGGCTTGCGTGCGCGCGCGTGTGTGTATGTGTGTGTGTCTCTGGATCATATCTACATTTATATACCTTGCTGCACTTTGCTTATAAAACATGTGAAAATATTGCTGCTAACACCAATTAGCTAATTTCACACACACAGATAGTAAGCTGCTGTCTCGCTGCACAGCTTATTATAGACCAGCAGACAGATGGACAGACAAACAGACGCAAAAAGCATCACGGCTCCTCCTAAATGCAAGATCTAAAATGCCTGGCACCCCCAGGAGTGCGAGTTTCATCCTCGTAAGTCTGAGGGAACAAAATGACAAAAATAATAGAAAAATAATAATAAAAAAAAATAGGAGACAGCCAAATATCCCATTTTCTACACAGATGGGTTCAATGATGAAGTGATAGAGACAAAGAAAAAACTGGCAGGCAGACAAGCAGCAGGCGCACAGAGAGATAGACAGAGACAGATAAACAAAGCAACAGAGGAAGAGATGAAAGCATATTCATACATGTGAATTTGGGCTAAGCAACAGTAACTTCAGCCCACCAATAAGGTAAGGAAAGAAATGGCAGAGGCAACAGTCACCGTAAGAGTGACTTCACAAGGTTTTCCCTGACACTTTACAAAACTATATATGGATTCTATTTACACTGAGCACACACTAAATGCAGTGGTGCTGCTGGGAACACTCAGCTCAACCACAAACTCCAGAACAAACACAGGAACCTACACACCACCATGGAACTCCACCTTCCTCTTCTGCTTCACCCTTTGTTTCCCTCTAATTTATATTCACCTCCATCCTACTTCTAAATCTCATCCTCCTGAACCCTTCTCTCTGCCAGGAGTTAAGACATAAACAACATATCAGCATCTCTCATCATGCCAAAGCCATGTTCATCCATCACTGGGGGATCAGCCTCTCAGCTGGGTCCTTTGCAGAACCCAGGTGGACACTTGTTGGCCATTTTCCTCTCTATCCAAATATCCACCTCTGCTCACCTTCTGCAACTTTGAAAAGAACTGCAACCCTCAACTGGAATTAAAACTTTAATTTACATCAGCAGGATAGAAGGTTTAGAAGTGTCAAAATTTGCCTTTCAGCCCTACTGCCCTTTGTTCCACTTGTGTATTCTTCCACTGATGACATGATCAGGCAAAACACTAGAAGGAGGGAAAAAATTAAAGCTAATGAAGATGGTTTCCTTAGTGGGAAATTTTTGGAAATTACTACATCAGAATTTCTCATGGTAACACATGTGTTTGCATTTTCTGCTCACTCCTCTCAGATTAAGAGAAGTTAACTGTGGCAATAATTACTGTGTTATCCCCAGCCTTTTTTACCTAAAGGTTTCAGAGCACTTCAAATACTGTTCATGAAGCTTCAAGGAATGCAGAAGGTTCTTCCATCAGTCTAGTTCACTGCTAGGGAACAGAGGAGCAGAGGTAAAGTACCCAGCTGAGTAAGAAGACCTACAGCAGACCCAAAACTTCCTCTAATTTGTCACATCTTCTCTTCTTACACATGCCATATCTAAGGTTATTAAAAATAGTACCTGAATTTAAAAAAAAAAAAAAAATGAATTCAGCATTTGAAGACTGTACTCAGGATCCTTGATTTGTACACTTAGCTCACTCGTGACCTTCTCCTAAATGCTGCTTATCCAGAAGAACCTACTCCCACACAAAGCCAGCACAGCTGCTGAGAAAACTACCGTGAATTCAGTCAAGCAAGTTTGGGATATACTGGGTGTATTCCAAACATCCAAACCAGTTATGGTGCATTCTCAGCAAATCCAGCGATTCCAGGAAGCTTTGGAGCTCCTGAGCACGAGCATTATTACAGTTGCCTTGCACACAAGTGGTGAGCTTGGTGCACCTTGCCCGAATTCTGCCCAGCTCGGTTTTACTGTGCACACATAGCAGATCTGATTACACTGCAGAGCAGGAACCATGGCATATGGCCCCTTCTGCCACAAGGAGCAGGTTCCTGACCCGCTGAGGCAGAAAATAAGGAAGCAAATTGAACACCACTCCATTTGCTCGGCTTACTGTGCTTCTTTTGTTAAGGTTAAATTTACAGGCGTTCAGAGTAAGGACATAGAAAAGTAAAAGCTTTATAAAATAAGCAAAGAGTAATAAAGATTTGAAGCTTTATGGTTTTCATAGTTTTGTCACATATGACAAAATAGGCTTTTCCCTGCATATATCCTAAAAAATAGAGTATAGACCATTAAAGTCTCTCTTGAATGATGCAGAATTACTTTCTCTGAGAGGAAGCAAGATTCTCTCTGACAAACCAAGGAGCCTCAACAATTCCTGTTAGTTCACCAAGAAGTTCAGCTCATTTGCTCAGGCTTCCCAGAAAGTTTGGAGAAATACATGGCTTGTCATTCTTCCAGATTCCAAACTCTCCACTGTGTTCCCACCTCACTGATCTTTGGGAAAACAGGATAGCCAAGCAGAATTTCACCCTAAACACATCAGTGATCCCCATCATAAACCAAGGAAGGGCCACAGAAAGATGTGAGTTCAATAAAATGTTTAAGAAGTAAGTATCCTCTGGATCTGCTGAATTAATGCCTACATAGTTGTTGACTCTTTAACCCATCTTTTCCCCAAACCCATACAGATACATAATGGTTCATGGCACCCAGGAGGAAAAAGGATGTGTTCTATAAAGCACTGCTTTGGAGTTTTGGAAGACTACATACATCCTAATTAAATATGGTAAAAGTTGTACCTCAGTAAGGTAAAAAAAAAAATCCAGAAACTGATTTAATAAAGTAAATGCTTAACGCTGAAGGTGTTTAATGTCAGAAAAAAGTTGCCAGTTTTTATTACCACAACTGCATGTAGAGGCAACTGTGCAGTAGGGAACCTTTCTAGAATATCCCTGTGTCTGAATTTTGCACATAAAGTGGACAAAAGTATCCTAAGGAGTAAGAGGACTCAAATACAATTGACTTGAGGATCTCTCAAAGGACCGGTGCTTATCAGCAGAATGAATCTGAGAGACCATTCAATCTAAAAAACAAGTCATATATGTGTAAAAGGGGAACAGGGGAAAAACCTCTCCTTAGGGATTGTAGAAGAGGGGAAGATATTTACTGCCTTTCCTGTTCAAAGAAGCTTGACTTGTCTTTCTCAGACCAGTAAACCTGGTCTCTATCTACTTATTCATCTACTTTGTGAACCTTACTGTACTGTGTCTGCCAAAAGTTCCAGCAGGCTGAGACAGTATAAGAGTACTTAAGAGGTGCACTTGGCATCCTGACCAGCCTTGAGATCCAAACCCCTTTGTGTCCTTTAGGAGGTTAATAAGACGAGGTTTTACTGACTCCATCCTGGCTCTTATAAGCTTCTTGGGGATTATCGAAATTGGAAATTGCATATGAAAAAGCTGGTTCATCCAGTTTTTAGGAGGGACATTCATCCAATTTGCCCTTCGACCCTTGAAATGTGAGACATGCCTGAGCAGTGTTCTTTGTTATAGTCTCACAAATATATCCAGTGATGGTGAGTCCATATGTCTCTGATAAAGGCAAAACCTTATTGTGCATTCCAGCTTTTTCTTTTGTAAACATACTACACTAGACGAATTTGGCTCTTAAGGAAGAAAGTATTAATTGTCCTGGCTAATAAAACTTTCTGTTGCTGTCCTACCAATCTGGTCTTCTAA
Source organism: Erpornis zantholeuca (assembly GCA_013400515.1). Taxonomy (NCBI): domain Eukaryota; kingdom Metazoa; phylum Chordata; class Aves; order Passeriformes; family Timaliidae; genus Erpornis; species Erpornis zantholeuca. The sequence continues at coordinate 53,009 of VZTN01036932.1, forward strand.
GCATCAACAGACATTAAAACTGGCTCTTGGGAAGTGAAAAAATATTAGAGAACGGTACAAACCCAAAACTTGTTTGCAAGTTTTCAAGAACTGAGATCTCAAGATCTTGAGAATCTCATTCTCGAGTAACAAAAAGTTAAATGCAGCTATTCCTTGCACAGTTTTCAGGTTCAATACCCAAGCAGCTCAGTTCTTCCCACTGCTCATTCTCTGAGAGATGCCTCAGCAGCAACGCACCTGTGCTCTGCCCAGATCCAGCACCTGTGGGCTCCCATCATTGCCTACATAGGCTTTGTCCCCACTGACAAGTTTAAACAGACTAGCAACAATCCTCTTAAAATGCCTGTGTCCAAAGAACCCTTAAGGGCTGTTTTCTTCTCTCCACATTGCAGTTCTTAGACGTTGAGAGCCATTGCACATAGAGCAGACATGCACACAAGAAGTTCAGAATGTAATGATTTGAAGGCATGTTTGTCTTAATACATGATAGGGAGCCCCAGTCTTCTCTTGATGAGTGTTTAATGGATAAAGCAACACCACTATGTATTTCAGCCAGGTGTAACTTTCTCCTGTGATTATTACTGTACAAAAAGAGGTGACATACTGGTCCAGTCTTTGAACATCTACTGCTTGGACAAAACTAACACTGGAGCTCATTGGGATATATCCAGCTGAGAGAAATCCAGCTTCGGGAAAACAAAAAAATGGAAGGTACTTTAACTCACCTAAGAGAGTAATTATAAATAATAAGCAAACAAAACACCAAAAAGCTTTTTGTCTGAAAAAATTCTCCTATTGAAGACTTCATTGACATGTTGGTATATTAAATGTATTTGGCCTCAATTTCCAGTTACTGTATGGTCTTTGTATCTCATTTTGGAAGCAGAAACAAGACTTTAATGGCAAAGAAGTTGTGTATATGTTACAGTACCACAGTGGTGTAAAAAAAAAAAAAAAANGCCAAGAATCATCTGAGCTTCCTTTGTCCATGGAACATGGTCTTTACTTTTCCAACTCCCATCTGCATGTACAATATACTGAGGAAGGAAGAAAGAAAGGCCTCACTTCCTTCTTCTCTCTGTGCCTCGATTGTTTCTAATTAAAAAATGGAAATAATAATGTTGATTCAGCTACTGAAATTAGGCAAAACTAAATTAACTACTTTCATTAAACACTGCAAGATACTTGAATAAGTTTCTTCAGAAATGCAAAATGCTATTTATCCATATCAGTAGCTATCTATGGCTAAACTGTCCTAGAACCTTTTGTGAGTATTCCCTCCTCCTGCTGAACTCAGCTGATAACTGTTCTTTGTTTTGAAGGGCATGTGTATCTCCTTTATCTAAAAAAGCCTGGGAGAGACTTAGACAGAACAGGCACCTCACTTTTTTTGGTGGATGAGAACAAAGTAAACCAAAACAACAACAAGAAGAGATCACACAGAGTCTCCGGATTAAACCTTTACAGATGAGAAAGAAAAAGACATATTTTTGGATGCTAAATTCTTTGCAGCCTTTGCCTGAGCATTATGAGAATAATCACCAACACCTTGTAAAAGCAAGCCTTTTCATCAACTCCCTAAGCTGAGATTTCAAGGAGAGATCTGGGAAGAATCTTATTAATACACCTATGTATGCTGCCACAAGGGAGACAGTATCTAACACAGCAGAAATGAGGTCAAATGCAGCAGCACTGTCCTAAAGAAAACTGTCTCCTGGTCACAAATCACTTGTGGAGTACCATGCATCATCTTTACTGCTTCAGACATATGCCAGCTGCAGCCAGTAGGGAGAAATACAAAGCTAAATTGAGCTCTTGGTTCAAGGTTGGTTCTTCTAAATTTCACAGAATTGGTCCACTTTTATAAAAATGTAACATAGGGCAAAATATGACCCATAAACATTTTGACAAATACACGGACATTCAGTAATTTCATGTGGAACTTCTTATCCCAAGAGCATAGGCCTCTGAAGATGATTATTGTATGATGATTATTCCAGCTCACTGCTCATGAGGAAAAAGGAAAGGGCTGTGGCCTCATCCCACCCCTCTCTGGTCCTACTCATACAGAATCCTGCTGCTAAAATTTTCTCCTTCTCTTCCAAGGGGACCAAGTTAGCCCCTCTTTTTGCATGAAGTTCAGACTTTTTGTCCTCATTTTCTTTGAACAGCTCTGCCCCCTGCCTGCATCTCAGCTTTTATTTCTTCTAGCTGCTCACATTCTTCACAAACCTCCTTCCTAAATGCTCCATTTGTATCCTTCTACCACACTGAAGCCAATGTTCCATAGTAACTTTAATCCATATTCTAATAACTCTTTCAAACAACCTACAGTCTACTAAACCGTGTTCCTGCACAAGCAGACATCACCAGGGAACTCTAGAAAAATTCATTTTAGCTCACTTCCTTTTTGCTTTCAACTTTTTGTTTTTACCTGCAAAAACCATAGAATGAAAATGAAATAAATTCTGATAGCAGAATAAATTATCACAGAGCTGGTTATGGATGTGATCTAGACAAGAGGGGTCTCTCTTCAGCACAGAGACAATCATAACTGAGCTAGCTCAATTATTAATAGGAGTTTGGTCAAGACAACCCAGGGCTGAATGCTGTGAAATTGCATGGCTCAAATATATAAAAAATTAACTTGAGATCCAACATAATACAATGTGCATGAGCAGGGCAAAACAGTTTCACTGTCATCCAAACTACCTAGGTAAATAGGTAGCTCTTAACCTCCATGTGGTAAAAACCTTTCCAAAAACAAAACAAAACCAAAAACACAACCAAAACCCAAACCCCAAGACTTCAGGTATCAGTTCTAGTCTGACATGCCACAGAAACACCACAAGTATTCAAAAACTTCATGGGGAAGCTAAAGGAAAGCCATTAGAGTAAAGAAAGAAGTTGTAATGCACTTCAGGGTGATAAACACATGAGGAAAGGATAAAACTTGCTAGCATGGCTATATCTAACATCCTCCTATCTGCTTTCAGAAACCGATAAACATCTTTATCTCTATCCTGAAGACAGCTAACTGGGAAATTAAAGGATTGGTTGAAAATAACACAGAAAACTAGAGACAAACTCTGAATCCTGCCTCCCTAATGCACAGCTTATCCCCACCAGTATCTTGCATACAGTAGTGACTGCACTGCAATCTGATTAAAACTTCTGATACTACGCTATTACTTTGTGCGGACAAAAGTATTTAAGATCCCCGTAAACACATTGGAAAAAAAAGTTTGTCTACCAAAGTATTAAGAAAGGCTTGGAATGGGATCCAGTTCCCTGTAAAAAGGGACTCAGAAACTAGCAGAAAAAGCAAGTTAATTTGAGAATCCAAAAATGCCCAGCACTAGGGAAAAATAACTGAGCTTTCTCTTGTCTGACACAAAGTTCTGCATAGCTGACTGTACTGCAAAAGCACAACTGGCTTTTACTCTCATTCAGGAGCAGATGCTTTCACAGCAGTGAAATGTTTCAGGACGAGCGTGACTGACTTGGTGGATTAATGATTTGAGGTTGGTATAGCTCAGAAGGAACCATCTCATTTAGGATATGTCTATCTTAAAAACACTTTTTCTATTCAACTGGAGCAAGCTTTGAAGCTTTCAAAACTTGGCCGTGGCTTGGAGCGGAAAATAAAGCAGCATTTTCATGAAATGCTGGAAATTACAAAACAGGGCTTGGACTTCAAACAGTCCACCAGGACAGGCTGGGCCTTCGCCGGGAACTCATGTCGCTTCTCATCACTTCTATTAGTTTAGTACCAGCAAAAGGTGCCAGATTGGTAGCCCCAGGCACTGTATTCTGCCTTTATCCCCAGAGCAGGTACAGCAGGATGGCAGGCTATCACAGAGATGCCAACCCCTCCAATTCCTCCCATCCAGGGGCCTGGTGAGAGGAGGGTGATGAGGTCTCAGTGCTGTCTCTGCTGTGAGTGCCCACACGGGGGCCAGTACCCTGCACTATGTTTCAGAAGGATAGCATCCTAAACTGCATGGCTTGTGGAAGGGAAATAAGGGAGCATCTATCTACAAGTATCCTCCGAGACGCTGAGGCAGAAGGACCAGGAAATCTTTTCTTTGCATTATCTTCTAGATGTCTCAAAATGAATGAATACTTGAGAGAGCGACGAGGCCAGAGAGAGTCAACGTACTGAGTACAAATGAGATTTATACGTGACTTGAGTCACTCCAGACAATTAGCTACCCACCAGGCTGTTTGGTTTATTGTCCCTACTGGATAAAGATTTAATAAGCAGTCACCTAGATGGGAAACATGAGACTTGCAGAAAGGAAACTTTTCATTACTCTACATGGAAAACTTGAGCCCAGTCCTGCAACAGCTCTGCACAGCTGATTCCCACTGGTGTGTCAACGGCTGCAAGATGAAGCTCTTTTTCATGACAGTCCACATAGGTGGAAAATATGGGAAACACAGGACCATCTTTTACTGAATAATTACTACGTCAGAAATCTTCCACACACTCCAAATATTCTGTAGAAATTAATACAGCTTTTTTCAGTTTTTTCTCTCCAGTACTCAATCTTACCCAGGACAGACATTTTTTCATAGAATGAAAGCACAAAATTCTGGATTTTAAAAACTTATCTACTGGGGAAATATGCTGTGTAGGGAATATATTAAACAATTCGGTCTATGTTTGGAAAAGAAATACAGATTCATCACAACGAGGAAGGATGTTCAAGAGTATCCTGAAAAAACAGCCGGTATTCAAGCCAAAGGACAGGATGAAGTGGGCACAACAGTATAAAGCTGACAAGCAGATTTAACTGACAGTGACAGAAAGAATTGGAAGCTGCCAAAGCCTAAGCTACACTAGGGCTTCTTCAGATACTACATACTCTAAAATTGAAAGTAAAAGCATCAATGAGAACATTTGATAAAACCCCTTCAGATGGGAAAAATCCTAGAAGCGGCCACAGCAAAAGACAGAATACAAACTTTGGGAAATCATAGGAAATGGAACACCTATCAAATATAAGACTGGAAAAAAAAGGGGCTGAACAGATTGAACATTTCGTGACCTCTCAGCAGTCATGCCTGTTATTCAAGGGTTTAACACACTTCATCAGAAGACATCTTTTGCTGTTACTACCGCTCGTTGCAAGAGAGCTCAAAGCCATTCATTTGGCACAATTTTTGTCAGGCAGTGTCCCAGAGGGTGTGGCCCAGTCTCCTGGGAATAGCATTTGTAGTTTTAGAGAACCAGCAGAGGGAGCACATCAGCAATTAAACATGGTTTTCTTGTGTTTGTGCCTAAACAATGAAATTTTTTGGTTTAGTTTTTTGTTGTTGTTTTGTTTTTATTCTCAGCATTCCTCTGTCACTAATGCCTGTGACTCACTTAGCTCTAAAACTGCTGGGAGCTTAGGAGCCAGAGCCATGGAGAATAGCAGACTCCACATCCAACCCACATAAAATGACAGTGGACACACACTTTTTTACCTAGTCGTCTTTCTTCACTTTCTCCCCATGTCAACCTCCATCTTACACATTCCTGACATCCTGCCCATGAAATCTTGTACTGCCACATGATGGTTACTTTCACATTCCTGCACTGTGACCACTAACTTTCTAGTCAGAAAGAAAGGAATATGGATCTCTAGGGAGGAAAGAGAAATCAATAATTAACTTTCAGTCAGCTGCAAGGACAACTCTGAAGTCCGTAAGACAACTTTCCCAGTCCTACTTTTGCATCCTCAAGGGATTGATCACACAGCTATTGATGATTTTAGAAGTAAGATAGTAGAAGGCATGTCTTTAAGTTGAGAAGAAAAAAAATAAAAAGGAAAATCAGTAATTCCTGTGCTGTATTTACCTCCGAATCAAATGACACACTCTACTTGCTTGCATTTTTAGCTCTACCACAACCCCAAGAAAAATTCACTCTGAATGTGTAACTTTAAGAGGTCATCTAGGTGTAACTTATAGAATGGCACCATGTCTGTCCTGCAAAAGACTTCCCATAGGTGCTCTGCAGAGGGTTGAAAACACTACTTATTCAGGTTTCCTTTCTTCTTTGCTGTAGTTACCAACTGCTTTTAATTCAGACTTCCGTAACCACTGGTTTGATAGTAGCTCAAACATTATGGAAGACCCTATGGGTTCTGGTTCCCCTTTGGTACTGTCACACTTGTGCAAACTGGACATAAAATGTTACCTAGTGATCTGTGTCTACCCACTGCAGAAAAGCACAAGGAAAGAACTACAGCATGAGGTATTAAAGAACCAGTGTTTGAATTAGGTAGGACTAGTTTTCATTAGTCCCTATCTGCTGTGTCTTGAGGAGCAGTACCTGAGAACAGCAAGTACAGCACAGGCTGCATGGGGCTGGTGGGGCAGGTTGCCACTGATGGGATCAGGCCATTCTTGGCATGAAAGGATTTCACCCTTTGTTCTGGCATAGTCCATAGCCTTTCTTCCCATAGTGCCACCACCTAGTGCTCACTGCTCTGTGAGGTGAACATCTGCCCCCTCTAACAACCTGGGACTTTCCACGGTCATTTCACCAAAGCCAACACCCAGCTCTCAGAAGAACAGTGTTCTTTCTTCTTTAAAGACAGCTTTATCCCATTAGCCCAATTTCCCATTCCCATATTCCATCTACTTCAAGATACAAAGTCTTCCCTGCACGTGGTAGAAGCTGAACTTTCCTCCTGCAAACCTCAGGGATGTGTAGCAACCTGTCCTGCAGCAGCATCAGCTCTGGCTGCCCCAGCAGCTAGGGAAGAGGAGGTGGCACATGTCCCTGTGCCTCTGGTGACCATTTTACAAGACCCATCTGCAAGCAGAACTCTTGCCAGCGCTGGGCGGTCAAAATGCTGTCATAGCACATGATGGTGCTGGAGGATTATGTACGAAAATGTAAGAAAACATGAAAGACATAAGCAGCAATCATTCTCAAATGCCAGTCTCCTATTAGAGGAAAATTGGATCAGTGCCTTTAGAACTAAATATTAACTTTTATATGATAAATACTAACTGAGAATATAGTCAACACTATCAAAGGAAAAACCACCTGGACAAAAGCCTTTGCCTTTATTTACTCCTCACCAAAAGTTTAATACATCTGTGGAAATCTCGTTAAACGAGATTAAAGTTAAAACAGTACAGTTGTTACAAAAGTATTTAAAAAATATGGTGTATGATCAAACAGTACTTTTCACCAAGAGAAACCTAGCGTAGATAGATTATTAAAAATCCAAGTTATTTTTCACAGTTGCTATTGTTTGTATACTTTCTGAAATTTTCTTGTACCAAACTAACAAGAACAGTGAAGTCTGTTTCACTTTGATTTGCCATCATTCCCTGTGCACCACAGTGTGAACGTCAAACTCTTCAGAGAGAAATTTATTCTTTAAAAGTAACTATTTCCAGTGCATTGTTTCATAAAAAAAAAAAAAAAA